>CM055265.1:25311114-25708079 GCA_029237695.1 Conchocele bisecta | reverse complement strand
AAGGCTGCCAACATGCGAGCTTCGTTGTCTTCTCACAACTCTTGTTATATTTCACACATGCCTTTCTCTAATGATTCTCTATCATGCTGTGACAAATCCATGATCCTCAGACCCCGCTAACCCAGGGTCAAGGTCACACTCTTAGTGCTTTCATAAACTTAACGTTAGGGGAAATTTGTTATAATGTTTTGTTTCCTTTCACCCCACTTCTTGATATTTTATACATGCCTTTCTCTAATGGTTCTCTATCATGCCAGACCAAATCCACGACCCTCAGACCACTACTAACCCCTAGGTCAAGGTCACAATCTTGGTGCTTTCATAAACTTAATATTGGGGGAAATCTTTTATAATTTATGTTTCCTTTCACCACACTTCTTGGATTGTTTATTTTACCCATCCCTTCCTCTAATGGTTCTCTATCATCCCTGCCAAATCCATGACCCTCAGGCCCCTGATAACCCCAAGGTCAAGGTCACAATCTTAGCGCTTTTGCAAACTTAACATTGGAGGAAATTTCTTTTAATTTCTGTTTCCTTTCACACAGCTGCTTGATATTCGTTAACCTGAAGAACCACCAGGCGCACTTCGTTGTCTTCTGACAACTTTTGTTTTTGTTTGCCATAAGTCCATCAAATATTAGTTCCCTCATGAAAAAAAATCAATTCTATTGGAATGTTTAAAACATAGTAAGACTTCGGAAGAGTGACTATCAATTGTGAAAAACAAAACCTTTAGAAACTGACACCAAAATAATAGCTAGGAAATTATCTTTTCCTGCCCTTAATAAAATCAATATTTCTTCAAATAAAACAATGAGGAGGGTAAAATTTTTATTATTTAGAAAACACATGCTTACACATTGATAATATTCAGATTAATATGTTTAATTTCCCAATACAAATTAACAAGCTTTGCATGAAACACATAGTATTTAATTAGCTGACTATTCAGTGTAAAGTTTTCAACCATTTGATTATCAAAAAAGGCACCAAACAGTGTAGATCATGATGAGCACATCCGGGTCAACACTGGATCTGCACTGTTTGCAAATTTTGGCAGTTAATGGCACAAACACTGTATTTATGTGAAATAATACAGATAGATGCTGAACATAGGAGATGCCAATAAAATGTAGTAAATTCCTTTTCAGCCACGTGTGACCTAACTGTGAAGCCAAAGGTGTTCTACGGACAAAACCATTTCCTGTCAGTTCAAGTAGATAAGCCAGCTGAGTGTGTTATCATCTGTAGCTATGGAGGAGGACTGTGCATTTGCCTCATTTACCGACATTGAATGGACACGCGCTGTTTAATGTACACTCCAGGTTTCGAATCTGAGATGTCCGCCGAGTTTGATGTTTCTTGGATTAAAACATGTCAAAGTAAGGATGCAGTATTTCTATTTATCATGTAACGGATTTTGTATTGGCCAAATACGTACTGACTGACCGGGTTACAGTGAATTGAAAATTGACATGTCATTGGTCACATGACATTACCGAATGACGTAAGTGTAATGATATAACGTAAACAAATGCACGTTCTTTTCAACACAAAATAGTTTGTATTTGACCATCGGCTAACTTTAAATGTTAGTCGTTACCTTATAAATAGAATACCAGCCTAGTGTCTTTTGACATCAAGTTTATCAGGCTCGGTTCGGAAACGATAGGATTTCTTCAGCAAGCCTCGGAATTCTACACGTTTCTTAGCCTTCCCGGTAGCCTATTTAACCAAATTTATTTATGTTGCTAAGTACACTTTGAAGGAGAAATTTTCAATTTAAGAATAAAGTTATTACTTTTTATTATACTGAATGTATTACATTATTACAGCCATTTTGGCTGTGATAATGCAATAAATTCAGTATAATAATATCAAATATATACATTTGTTAGCTCGAAAAATAATGCATTTCGGAAAAAATTACACCCTCAAAGTACACTTTTCTAGATAAGTATGCTTTGCAAAAAATTTGGTGAAATAGGCTACTGATAACTTGATATCAAAGGCACTAGCCTGGTATTCTCTATATCATAGGTCAAAGCCATTGAGGGTGTACAGTGCAACCTCTCTACAATTTCTACCCATAGGAATAGTCGCTATTATTACCCAACTCCTTATATAAGTTAATATTTCTTAGTTTTGACTAATTATCTGTGTTTTGACGTTCCTGGGCAATAGGAAAAACCCCTGAAAATCATGACGTCATGATTTTTGTAGAAAATTACGTCATACAATTCAACATAGATCGGTCAGTCGACGCGCCACATGCCAAATTTACGTTCACTGGATCGCATTCACTGTTTACAGGTTGAGTAATAAAACAGTTATTTCATGGTCATTCGGCGTACAGTCAAAACATATTGTCCCTCAGTGCTGTGGACGACCCGATGAACTATTGCCCTCAGCCTTCAGCCTTGGGACAATAGTACCTCAGGTCATCCACAGCACCTCATCCACAGCACATATTGCCCTCTTGTGCTGTGGACGACCCAATGCACTATTGCCCTCGGCCTTCATCCTCAGGGCCTCGGGTTGTCCACAGCACCGAGAGGGCAATAGTTTTGACTGTTCCCCGAATGACCATGAAATAACTGTATACCAGCTGTAGTAGAACGGTGGCTGTTGTAGTGAAGAAATGTTTTATTCTAGTTTTGGTGCTGACTGTTCAGTGCTCCCCCATAAAGGAATATCACCTTGGATATATAAGTGCCTGGGAAAAATGGCATATGCAACTTGTGTAGAGCCAGATTATCTTGGGAAATGCACAGTCTGCACAAAGTCTACACTGTTCTTCATTCAGTCAGTGAAGCATGTGTCATGCTTTTAACAAAAGGCATAGATCAGTAGAGAAATTGGTTTTGTGACCAGTGTCGATCCAGATCAGCCTGTGCATCTGCACAGTCTGATTGGGAACTGCATTGTTTGCCTTTCCATCAATGACACATGCGGCATCTTCTACATCTAGCATGCAATATAGATCATTATCGGGCTACAGGAGTGTGATATATGATCAGGAGCTACACTGGTAAGAAATCCCATTTCTCCAGCTACAGCCACATATATCATGATGCATGAGTTTGCTAGCACATCAGAAAGTAGACTGGACACAAATGCTACATGCCCCATTTCTCCAGTCACAGCCACATATATCATGATGCATGAGTTTGCTAGCACATCAGAAAAAAAACTGGACACAAATGCTATATGCCCCATTTCTCCAGTCACAGCCACATATATAATGATATATGAGTTTGCTAGCACATCAGAAAGTAGACTGGACACAAATGCTATATGCCCCATTGTTCCAGTCACAGCCACATATATCATGATAGGTACATGAGTTTGCTAGCACATCAGAAAGTAGACTGGACACAAATGCTATATGCCCCATTTCTTCAGTCACAGCCACATCAGGCCCGTAGCCAGGGGGGTCGGAGCGGTCGGACGACCTCCCCCCCGCCCAGCCTCGAGGTCCACTTTTTTAGCCTCGAGGTCCACCTCTTTTAGGCCTCACCCCTAGATGCCTTCAGGATAACTTGGGGAACCCTTCGAAACTTAACCCCCCGTTCAAACAGGTCTGGCTACGGGCCTGCATATTACGAATTGGTGGGTCACATTAAGTAATTGTGATAATACGGTACATAACTTTAAAGGTATGTCTAAAACTACACTTATCATTCTATATTCCATCTGGGTAGTCTCTATGACAGAATATGCCCGTTGTCGCCGTGCGACAATGTTCGTTGCTAAGCAACTGGCATTGATACATTCGACGCTTGCGGTCACGTGTGACTGAATGTCATATAACTTACTATAGCAGATACTTTGTAGTGTATTTTTCAAATAATGGAATATAACTGTAGTTTTTGTCCGATGAACGGGCAGGATATGGTAGAACGTCATAATCCCGCACGTGCAGGAATGACGTCACGAGTCGTGTGTGGTGGCACAACACGTCATTTTGTAAAATTATGGGTCGCACGTCCAGTTCATTTAGGATCATTTCCTTACAATATATCATGATGCACAAGTTCACTAGCACATCACAAATGCTATAAGCACCATTAACGGCACTACGTTGTAGATTATAGTGAAAATAGTATGTTGTAGATTTGTATGCTTTTCTGAGTTTTGAGTTTATCACAGATTTTTCATGAAAATTATTTACAGAAACTGTGATATTTTCTGTAAATGACATCGACTTTCAACGTCATTTACGGATTTAAATATCGTAAATATTGTCGATGAGATCCCGCACATGTACAAAATCACATGACATGTCTCATGCTCAGGAGAGGAGAGCTGTGTGACGACCAAGCTGGCAGGACTGGAGGGCAATTCCGAGCCGTTGTACACCGCCGCGGTGCTGTCTGACGGGGAGTGTGACACTCTCTGTCTGATAAAAGCCGAGTGTGTGGCAGCCGAGGTACAGGACAACGTGTGTAAACTGTACTCCAATTACAGCCTTGACCCGTCCACCGCAGATGGCTCGCACATGTACATCAAGGCCTGTCAGCAAGGTACGTGTCTTCCATGGTGCCCATCTGTATATGTTACAAATGATTCTGACTTTTTGTCTGTTCCACATAAAATCATCCAATCGGTTTTGATCAATTAACCCTTTCACCCCTAAGTACCTGTAATGGATTTTTATATGTTAAGTTTCCGACCAATCTAATCATCACAAAATGATTTTCAGACTAGTCCATTTATGAAAAGGGGGTGTTTTTGTTCTAAAAAATAAGAAAATTACTTGCAAAAAGTGCAGATCCTGATGAGATGGCTCGCCACGAGCCGGCTCATCTGGATCTGCACTGTTTGCAAACCCTGTTATAGCGGGCTGTCGGGTTCAAGGAGTTAAAGAGACTGGTTTACAACAATTCAAACCCCAAGACCGTTTAAAATATGCAAATTGACCATGGTTGGAACAGAACAAAACCATAACAAAATTGTTATATTGCAACTTTTAAAAACGGAAAGTATAATCTCTGTTGAATGTTACGGGAATCCATCTTGAAATTTATGTCAGGTGATCACTATGCAGTCACTGGTGTGATGTAACATCATACAACAAGACAACAATATGACTAAGACAATCTTATGCTGTCAGGTGATCACCATGCAGACACTGGTGTGATGTAACATCATACAACAACACAACAATATGACTAAGACAATCTTATGCTGTCAGGTGATCACCATGCGGACACTGGTGTGATGTAACATCATACAACAAGACAAGACAACAATATGACTAAGACAATCTTATGCTGTCAGGTGATCACCATGCGGACACTGGTGTGATGTAACATCATACAACAAGACAACAAGACAACAATATGACGTAATATAGGAATGAATGGCCTTTTTGTGGAATTTATCGGGGTATAAACTTGGAAAAGTCGCGGGAATACTGGACGAAGGCCGGAAGGCCTCGTCCAGTATTCCCGCGACTTTTCCAAGTTTATATCCCGGATAAATTCAACAAAAAGGCCATTCATTCCTTATAATTCCAGCATTTGAAATAAATTCATCAAGAAAATGTGGTTATTTTCCGTTTTCTTAAGAATTATTTTAACTGCGCCTCACGGTTACGGAAAGTAGTTCGGCGTGGGAGTTTACTGGGATATAAATTTTGGAGAGAGACTTGCAACGAGCCAATCAAATGTTAGGGAATTGTGTAAATATTTTTGGGCTGGAATTATCATACAACAAGACAACAATATGACGTAAGACAATCTTATGAGACATGGTGTGCCCGTGTCCTTGCCGCAGATGCCATCGTGTATTAAAATGAGATAAGTCTGTATATGTATAAAGACTTAAATGGTCCCTCGGACGCAGTTGTCTGTCATATGCATAGTATAGTCCTTGACAATGTAACAAGACTGATAAAAACAGCATGCAAATATTCCATCTCTGTCACAAGTTATGTAGGTTTTAATTTTAAATTAGCTTGGAGTATGCAGGACTTACTGTGACGTCATAGACGGCCCATAAATATTTAATACTTATTTTGTTTTTTTATATTAATTGTTTCTCTTACTTAATTTTGTATATTGTTCCTGTGTACAGAAATACACTTTTCAAAGATTAAACGACAAGACTGGTTTTCACCAATCTTTGTTAGATTGCCAATGATTTGACCTGGCTAAAATGACCTCAGCTGTGGACAGGCCATTAACCCTTTCAACTGGAATGGATTTCGATATGTTAATTTCGCAAACGAGTCCATTTATTAAAAGGGGATGTTTTTGTTCTTATAAAAAATAAGAAAATTACTTGCAAAAAGAGCATATGCTGATGAGGCGGTGACGAGCTGGCTCAACTGGATCTACACTTTCTGCCAATACCACTTTACAGACATGTGGTGTTGAAAGGATTAAAGGCACATGCCCACTCAGTAAGCACAAAATGTTCTTTATAGGAATTAAATAAGTGTATAATTGTGTCACTATTCCACCAGTTCTAAAAATTATAAGTGCCCGCTATACAGGTTGATATAATCATTTATTAATATTTATTTTACTGATAGTGACTCTCGATGGTATCAGGCTATTTTCATATTCAAATGGCATTATGTTTTACCCCTGTCCGTGCGTGCGTCTGTATGTCCATGCATGCATCCGTAAAGCAAATGTGTTTAAGTTTTCAATAACTCTTTAACTCCTTCACCAATTTCAATAATATTTGCCCACAATGTCTGTCTAGAGATTAGCTTCATAATAACAATGCGCTTTTACTATCAAGGCTGCAGGTGGGGCATCCGTGTTCTATGAACATATTTTTAGTTTAATTACTTATACTAATTAAATGTGTTGCCTGAAAAAATAATATTTTCGACATATGAAGTATGATCATTGCACATACAAAAATATATATAGAGAATAAATAGTAATGTCCGTTAACATTTTAAGGAAACACGGTTATCGCCCCTGATATCAGCAGGGCTCCAGATAAGGAATTAGTAATTGAGTATTTTCACTCCATCATTTCTGAAGCAATTAATTGGGTATTTCAAAATTTTAATTGGGTATAATAAAATCACACTACTGTTTACACATCAACAGACAGCAATTACTGAATAGTTTGCTTCGAAATGGAAACATGTATTGGCAGTTCATTAGAATTGTCTGCTTGGAGACAATTCTAATGAAATAACAAGATGTGTTTTCATGGAAAATAAGAAAAAATATGCTATATTTGTTGTCTGTTTATTGTTTTCTGCAGCATGATAAACGTACCACAAAATTTGTATTGCTTTTTGATACTCGCTACTTCTGACTTCAATGGTTTTTGCAATTTTAATTGGGTATTTAAGCAAATACGCAGCTTATCTGGATACCTGTATCAGTGTGGAAATGTTTGTCTGATATAAAATGTAGAATCAATATGCCCATCAATACGTGGGGTAATGGTCAATGAATGTATCTACAGAATATACAAAACTATCTGTCTCCCTATATTATAACCCGGCATGTGGGACCCCAGCTTTAACCCTTAGAAGGCCGGAACCGAAAACTGTTGTCTACTGTTGTAACCTATTTTGTATTTTCTCTAAATAAAAACATGGTTTGGCAGCATTTTAGAATCATTTCCATTGGAAATGATTCTGAAGTGCTGTCAAACCATGTTTTTGATAAGAAAAATGGAAAATAAAAAATAAACAACAGACGACAAATTTTAATTCAGCACTGTAAGGGTTAAGCTGCATTATAACATAAACAAATACAATACAGGTGGTGTGGCGGACGTGTATAACAGTTGCCAGGGATCATGGTCCAACTGTGCTGAAGGTGCTCCATGTGAATATCAAGCCAGCTGGACGTACGACGCTGACGCTGATGCCATCCAATTCACAGTGACGGTTGATCAATCATCAGATAAATGGGCTGCCATTGGTTTCTTCAATGAAAATTCAGTAAGATATTACTTGAAGGCGTCAGTGGAATATGGAGGCTAACTCCTTGGACCTTGGAGTTAGCCCCCGTATTCAACTGACGCCTTTAGTTGTTTGCTGCATCATTGAAATTCAGTGAGAATCTGGGGGATAACTCCTCCTTTGAGTTAGCTCCCATTTTCCAGGGACCCTTCAATTGTTTGCTGAATTCCCTCATGGCATATTACTTTGCTGCTTATCGATGCTCCATTGTTCCAACGTGTTCACTAACAATTATTAATTTTTCTTCAAGCCATTTTAATCAAATTTCATGTGAATCCTACATAGTTAAGAAGCTCACAATAATTTGAGGTTAATAGGTCCAAGATCCAATAGTTAATTTCACCAGAATTGCTGAGTGCACTAATCTAGCTAATCTAAGAGTAATCTTTTTCGTGCTGAAAAACATTATTTATTGCCTACGGTAGATTATGACGTCATAGTTTACATCATACGACTGGTAAGTGCTTTCTCATCATATAATGAGACAGACTTTAAGGCTGCCCGACTATGACCTTTCAGTTAATTAAAATATCATTTACATTATTTCGCTAATTACAAATATGGCACTATTTATTGGATAGCTCTTGTATATCCTTGTCCACACGATAACTCCTGTTATACTTGCCACATCTTAACCAAATGTGGTATACATGTTAATCATGGCAAGAGGAAGAACTGTATTGACTTTCAAAATTTTGTGACAAGTTATCTTCTCTTGGCAGCCGTTTCTAATTTCTTGTTCGAGTTCTATTTGACGATCCGTCATGACAAGAGGAAGAACCATGCATGCATTCCTCTAAGGCTGTACTATCATGCTGTCACAAATCCACGACCCCCGCTGATCTGAAGGTCAAGATCACATACTTGGCCTCTTTACAAAACTTAACATCCGAGAAATATGTCACATTTCACACACGTATTGCTCCAATGATCCTCTACCATCCTGTGACAAATGCTTGTTCGTGCCACCCCTGCTAAGCCCAGGGTTTAGGTCACATACTTTGTTCGTTTAAAACTACTGCTCCGGGTAAATGGCTTATAATTTGTTTCCTTATTCAGATCTGCTTCACATTTCACAGACGCATTGCTCCAATGGACATGTACCACCCTGTGACAAATCCACGTTTGTGCTGCCCCCGCTAAGCCCCACAGGCCCACAAACTTGGAAAAAATTTATACAACATATTTAGGGGTATCTGGGCCCTAAGTGGCGGGGGGGGGGGGGGGTGGGGGGGGGGGGGGGGGGGGGGGGGGGGGGGGGGGGGGGTATTCCGTAAACCTTGCTTACTGACAAATCTAGTTCATTTCTCATTCTCTATTCTTGTTCTCATGATAACTCAATGTAATCAACAAATCTTAACCTAAGCTGGTATGCATATTTTCCTGGCAAGAGGAAGAACCTTTTGATTTTCTTTTGATTTTTCCAGTGAGTTCTCCTCTTCTCACTCGTATTTCCATTTTTCTAGACACACACATCACCTGATTGAACTCTTGTTCAGTGTAAGATCAACTGCTAAAGAATCTATGTGTCCCTGTGTCTGTCCATCATACATATTTTACCTGGCGAATGAACTACATCTACAATGTTATGCCAATTCACTTCATGCTCTATGCATGATAACTATCAAGTGCAGCAGTTTGTGGTGTAAACATATTCGCTCTGCCTCTGACTAAGTTTGCCAGGCGACCTACATTTTTTTGGTAAATATTGGATTTGTTATGTATTAAGACAAATGAGAAGAAAAATGTCAGATAAGAGGACTATAATATACAATTATTATCTTTTGAGGAGGTGTACACAAGATTTACAGACCTGAGGAGTCATATTCTAATGAATATGACTTTTTGAAGGTCTATAAATCTCGTGTACACCAACTCGAAAGACAATAATTATTTTATTTTTTACCCATATTACAGCAATGTGATACAACATGCTTTGATTGCGTGATTGCATATGCTGCTACGCCTGAATATCAGTCTCGGCCTCGTCTCATTGTGCGAGAAGAGACCGAGGGTGTTATTCGAAATGTGATATTCACCGGGAAGTGAATATTGCATTTTGAATATCATTCTAGGACTCGTCTCGTGCAACAAGACGAGTCCAATACTGTATTCATGTGAATATCATTATGTCCACAATCATGTGACCCAATATTGGATATTTCATTGGTTGAAATTGTCAGTCATGTAATAATTGATTTTCATTCTTTCGTTGTTATTTCCATACATTGTCATATACAAACAATACATCATTTACAGTTTAGCAACATATAGTAATAAGTTACAATTCTTGTTTACAGTCAACTGCTACTATAGTACATAATTATGGAATATAACGTGTTGTTCATACATGACAATATTTGTTTTATCCCTGTCAATGTTATTGATTGTGTGCTGTTATGTTTCAGATGGCATACGATGTCATTGCCATGTATATTGACGGTGTCAACGGACCGACCCTAGTCAAGGACTAGTAAGTTGGTTAACATCCCTACAATTGTGCCAAAAAAGAACCTTGAAATTGTGTCTGCACTGTGTCGGACCAACCTTTCTGTGCATGTATTCCATTCTCATGCTCAAAATCAGGTAGCTTGATTGGTCGAGGCTGAGCTGTGCTCAGTCTCGGCCAATCAAACTGCATGATTTCAATACAACTTTAAAGGATGTTCTCAGAACGGTTTATAAGTACAGTCCCTGAATGGCCTATGTTAGTCACTATTCTGTTGATGAGTTCATGATTACATTTCTGAATATCACACTTTTGCATCCCATGTGATCAGTGATGACCAAGATGGTCCATGTAATGTTTTGTAGTGTATGTAGATGGGGATTACGGTGGTGATTATGCCCCCTATGAGATAGCAATGGGGGCATATTAAGTGTAAAATTATGATAAACAATTATTGGATTTACATTTATTCAGTTTAGTGAAACGGGCCCCTGGAGTAACATAGACAAACTATATTTGACAAGCAAAACAACGATGTGCACTGAGCAAATAATTACTCGGTGTATCTTGCACACTTATTTATACTACTGTCTGTTTCACGAAACTTGCTCAAATTGTACGGTTATATAAACAATGCAAAAACAATATTTTTTATGATAATATTTAAGAATGAGCCTTCATTTTATTTCGTGAACTTTGGTCCAATATTGATTGTATTGCGAAAAAACAATGTCTATGGGGATTTAACATGGTGAAATTTTTCTAATATCAGAAATAGTTGGCCGATTTAGTCTGTGTCATACGTTGTATAGTCGGACCAGATGGATTTATCTAATGGGGATATGTGGGTGGGGAGTTCAACCACCTGTGGTGAAACAGACAGTAGTTTGGTGCCTCCCACAGTGTCTGGTGTAGTCCGGTTCCACTGTTTTATGTGAAGGGTACATTTAACGATGGGTTTCATCCTTACTGGAATCCCGATATCCCTGGCTTGACTTGACCCTCGGGTACATTTTTATTTCTGGTACATGAGGGTTGAATTTGGTTATGCCCATTATAAAAGTTATAAGATTAGAACTAATCATATTGCTTTTGGATAGTGGGTGGGGCTAAGTGACATCGGTATGGTGAGGACCTGTCACCCGGTCGTGTTATTCTAATTTCAGGGCTGAACATATAGTTTTTTTCTGTAAATATTTAGGGCCCCGCCAAGAATCGGCGTTGCCCCATAGGTTTCGCCCTGTCTGTCCATCTGTCTGTCCATCTCTCCGTCCGTTTATTTTTTTGAAAGATTTTGTAAGAGTTTCTCAAATCACCTATCATTTCTGTTTGCCTTCAGCTAATATCTTTATATTGCATACATGCATTCATAGTAACAATACATCCTTCCACATTAATACAATTACCCTCGCTACTGATCGTATGTCCGTCCGTCTGTCTGTCTGTTGTTTTTTTTTTAAAACAGTTTCTAAAATAGGCCGTAAACACCATTAAATCAATCCACTGCTTTACTGTGTTATTAACTATTTACAGCTGGTTGGAATTCCCAGGAAACTTCAGTGAAGTTTATAAGCCTCTGATAGAGGATGTCTCACAAGATATCAGCGACATCTCGAGTTCACTCATGAGTGGTGTGAGAACGTACAGGTTCACGCGGCCCAGGAACACGGGTGATGATAAGGACTTCACGTTCACGGACAATAACTGTGCCAACCTGATGTTTATCTGGGGCGGGTCAGTCATAGGCAACAGTGACATCTACCTGTTCCACAATGAAGATATCCGGACCACCTACACCCAGTATTGTGTTGGAGCCTGCCGGACACCAGGTACCATATTTATTATAATACATGTAGTAACCTCCTCTCTAATAGTAGCCCCCCTGCCATATTTGCATTCTAAATATGTTATTTTCACATACAAAGGCCATTTAAAACTATAAATGGCTTTTGTATGCGAAAATAACATATTTTGATCCTAGTTTTCACGTTTTTATCCCTACGGATTGCATAGCCCCGAGGGCATTTATTAGAATAAATATGTTATGTGTATCCCTTCGAAGGCGGAAAACAAAAAATGTCATAATCTGTTGTCTCGTATCGATATTGAGGAAAATAGTTAGCGAAAATGTGAGTTAATGAAGGTTATTATATAGGAAAACATGTACTTGGACCAAGAATTTGACTGATTTTTCAGTAGTTTGACTTAAGTGAGTTGGAGGTAACGAGTATAGACTGTGTAAGCCATGTTCAACCACAGCATTGGAGAGCAGCATCCTGGTAGGAGACCCATTTCTGATATAGATCGTTATCAGGCTACAGCCACAAATATGGTGTTTTATTCCTTTCAGAACTTCCCAAGCACTGCTCTACGAAGCACTCCGAGGACGAGTATGGTGGGCTGGGGTATATAGAACAGCACCGAGTGGCGAATGTGAGCGAGTGTACACAGCTGTGCCTCGGCCATCGCAGGTGTACGAGTGCTACCATTGAGACGTCGTTCACCGAGAAACTCTGCCTGTTACACGGAGACGGTGCGGAAGTACCCGTGATGGACGAAGATTCAAGCGTCTTCATCAGCAAAACATGCACAACAGGTTTGACATCTTTGTTGCAGGATACGATTAGTCCATCTTTATCTCTAGTGGGTGGCAGGTGGGAGCATGCGATGGGTAATTTAATGATCGCGGTTCATCCTTACCGGAATCCTGACCGGAGACCAGTAGCCTATTTCATCAAAATTGCAAAGTATACTTTTCTAGCAAAGTATACTTTGAGGGAGAAATTTTCAATTTAAGGATAAATTTATTCATTTTTAGCCAGGTTTTTTGAGAAAAAAATCTAGGCTATTGGATTGGCGAAAGCCAGGCGGGCGGGCGGCAGGCGGGCGGGCGGCGGGCCAGCGGGCGGCGTCCAAAATCAATGTTAAGTTTTCGTGTTTGAGTACATTTCTTTGTTACTGTACCACCTAGGACCACCAAACTTTCACAGCTTCATAATCAAGGGGTGCCCACCACATATCACTATCCAACATGTTACTTTTTTTTTAACTTGACCCATTTTTCCGCACAGTCGACTTAGCCATTTTCAATGTTAAGTTTTCGCGTTTACAATGTTAAGTTTTCGTGTTTAAGTCCATTTCTTTGGTACTGTACCACCTAGGACCACCAAACTTTCACAGCTACATAATCAAGAGGTGCCCACCACATATCACTATCCAACATGTTACTTTTTTTTTAACTTGACCCATTTTTTCCGCACAGTCGACTTAGCCATTTTCAATGTTAAGTTTTCGCGTTTACAATGTTAAGTTTTCGTGTTTAAGTCCATTTCTTTGGTACTGTACCACCTAGGACCACCAAACTTTCACAGCTTCATAACCAAGGGGTGCCTACCACATACAACTATCCAACATGTGACCATTTTTTTACCTTCACCTATTATTTCTACATAATTGACTTAGCCATTTTCAACGTTAACTTTTTAACGTACGTCTGGTTAAATTTTTTGGTTAAAACTTTTTCGTTATACTATATCTCTGCAACTGCTTCGCCCATACCTTGAAACTTCACATGGGTGTTTATCATCATCCATATTTTCATTCTAACCCCCAACCGTGCGGCCCCTGTGCCCAATGTCAAAGTCAAATTACTTTGAATTTTTTTGTTAAAGTTTTTTAGTGCACTATATCTCTGCAACTGCTTCACCCATTACCTTGATACTTCACATGGGTGTTTATCATCATTGTTGCACCCGCTTGCGGAAAGCGCGATATCGTCGGCATTTTGGCATACGTCCGTCCTTCCGTCCGTACGTCCGTGTCCGGTTAAAGTTTTTTCATTAAAGTTTTTCCATCTACTATATCTATTTTTTTAGTGTCCATGCCTCGCCCCAAGGCGCGACATGCAGGTCACGGCCATCTAGTCTACAAAAAGTGGTTATAATTATGTTATCCAAGTGTCTATGCTTGGAAAAAACCTGGCCTTCGTGGCCTTGCCTCGTTTCTTGTTATTATACTGAATTTATTACATTATCACTGCCATTTTTGCCGTGATAATGTAATAAATTCAGTATAATAATTCTGCATACTTTTACTCTTCAAATATATGCAGTCGTTAGTTCTATATGAAATAATGCATTTCAGGAAAAATAAATGATTACTCCCTCAAAGTATACTTTGCTAGATAAGTATACTTTGCAATGTTGGTGAAATCGGCTACTGGTTTGGCCCTCACATATGTCTGTGGAATTTGTGTATGTGACAGTTGAATCTGCTTATACCCCATGAGTAATATGATTATTTCTAATTCTATTACTATGCTATTAAAGTGACTATGGTATGGTATGGACCTGGCATCAGCTCGAGTTATTTTAATTTCAGGGCTGAATATATTTATTCTCGAGGTAAATATTCCGTTCTGATTTCGGGATTTTCCCTCCAATGCAGCGGTTAAATATGGGATTGAACCCGTTGACCCGGCCTTAAATGACCTTAGCTGTTTATAGGCCGTTAAACACCAATAAACAAACAAACAAACAAACTTTATCTTGATGTAGCTTAACGAAATGGAGAATATGGAGAAAAAACAACATAAATTTACTGCTTATATGTGTTGGTATGGGATGTATGACTGCACGTATTGATTGTCTGTGACGAGTTGGGTCGATTGTATTCGGGAAATGTAATTCTGAATTACATACTGTCATCGCAGTTACGTTATCCAAATCCCACAACTCATATTTATTTACGAGTGTTGTTTATTAATATACAACACTATACACGTAGTTCTGAGATCGTAATGTTTGCGTATTTAATATTTAGGACCCTAATTAACGCACCGTTTCGCGTTTTGCATGGCATAGTAGGATCAATACAGTATTTATATGTGTTTCCATGAATAAATGGTGTCCAAATATTTAGGGATATTATGGTAACCCCCCCCCCCCCCCCACCAACCAATATGTTGTTGTTTTTTGTTGTTTGTTTGTGCGACAACTTGTGTAGCCTCAACATATAATTGGTTAACATGAGACTGGACTCAATTATGGTTGATTGAGTGATCTGTTCATCTAAGTCTAATAATATATCAATTTTAATTTGAGATTACATGCAAAGCAAAGTTGAGAGATCCATGATAACCACATAAATTATTGTAATTACAGTTAAACCTCTCGAAACCGGACACCCTGGGAGATCCCCAATGTGTCCGGTTTAGAGAGGTTTTGCTGTAAATCAGGCATATGACCATTCTGAGACGTGTATGTGTGCTATGCGATCATGAATATGCATTTAGGGTTATTACGGTAAATGCCCCCCACCCCCCCTCCCCTCCCCTCCCCCACCCCAATAATTATTTATTTAATAAAAATATGCTTTTTTCGTGCCTCTCTAAACCAGACATGAAGAAAACACATGTGATCTTATTTTTGATGAGCTCTTAGTCAATTTATCTCAGGTGATACTGTCTATTCATGATTGTACACACAGCTATGGCTCAGAATGTTAAAATGTCTGATTTACAGTGAAACCTCTCTAAGCCGGACACCCTGGGGACCTCCCAGGGTGTCCGGTTTAAAGAGAGGTTTCACTGTAGTTCAAATCCATTGTAATTCAGAACAGCCCCAAAACATACTTGTATGATTCGCAATATGAACAGACATAATTATAGAACAACTTAATTGAAGCACATCAAAATAAACAGCAGACAACAAAATTTATTTCAGCATTATAAGGGTTAACCCTTAGAATGCGGGCCACTAAAATTATCGTCTGCTGTTGTTTCATATTTTGTCGGGATTGGCTCTGGCTCGGGGGTAGAATACAGGACTTCAATACTTATAAGGTGGCAAGTTCAAAACCTACCCTAGGGCATGAAAAGTACTTACATAGTATTTACATCTCGCTGCTCTGTCTGTGGAGACTAAACTATGGTCCCATCCCTATATGACATTATCTGTTGCTGGGACGTTAAACCCCATTCATTATACCCGCTTTTTGAGAAAAGTTGGTATATTGTTTTTGTCACGGCTGTCCATCCATCTGTCCGTCCGTATGTACACCCATACGTCCATAACGTTTTGTGTAAGAAATAAAACTTTTGCGCATTGTGATTTTTTATTTGACCCCCGGTCATGGATTATTTCCCCCTTTTTAGCTCGACTATTCGAAGAATAGTTAGAGCTTATGTAGTCACCCCGGCGTCTGCGTCGGCGTCGGCGTCACCGTCACGCCTTGGTTAAGGTTTTTAGTCAAGCTTGTATATAGAATACTCCTGGCCCTACACCCACCATACTTTCACAACTTCATGTCCTAGTGATGTACATCAACAACCCCTGACCTATATTTGACCTTGACCTACATTTAACCTTGAATTACTTAGTTAATTCCCCTTGGTTTAGGTTTTTAGTCAACCTTGGTTAAGGTTTTTATGCAGGCCGCGGCCACCTTGTTTGTCAAGCCATGTGTACATCGACAACCCTCGTAATCGAGCTATGCTGTTCTCTTACAGCTCTTGTTTTAAATAACCAGCTGTCTAAAAGATCTGCATATAATCGAGAGTGTATCGTTAATTGTCACGTTGTCCCCGACAGCGAGGTGTGCGGCACACATCAAAACGACGCGGCAATTTCAAAACATTGCCTAAGGGTAAAAATTTACAGCTGTGTGATGTCATCAGATCAACACGGCTGCGCGTTATCTATGTTTTCCACACAAAGCGACATGTGTATTTATAATTAGATCTATGTATCATTTGTAATTAGTCCCAGGTGCAGCCTATAAAATAGAATCGATTTCTTTAAATTACGTCCGCAAGTTGACAGATATTTCAGAGCAGACGTCATCGTATTTTGGCGTTATTTTTTTCCAAAATCAGTCATATATTCTGTAAATGACGTTGAAAGTTGACAATAAATTCAGACCAGATCAGTACGTTAAATATCTATCGACGACAAATGACAATCAGATAAGAGAGTAATACCGTTTACACGCGTACTGTTACCGGTAACTATAAATTGTCATTTTTTTTATGATTTTCATAGTTTTTACCAAGAAATTCAAACCGTTTCCAATTATTGTTGGGGTACATATTATCATGATTAGCACACCGTCTCACTAAGCGGGAGCTACTCAGGGAATAGGATCACGTGGTCTATTGTTTACACTGGATTAATGGCGGCCCCCATGAGGTCTCGGGTAAATCTTATTTTTCATCAATACGACTGTGGTTTCTTGCTTTTAATGATGACCATGTTCCGACCGTTAACACTTATTTAGCAGCATTACCTATGTAGTTAGTCTGGACATTCTGCAGAGACATTTGAATCGGCCGGAATCGAATGTTGTTTAAACTTGGTCCGGTTCATATGCACAAGTCAAAATATGAACTGAAAATGGCGCTTTGTGTGACAGAAATCCGTACGCGGATGAATAAAAAAAATGTTTTGTTATAAATATCACATATAGCGAAACAGCGATAGGTTTTTAGTCAAGCTTGTAGATGGAATACTCCTGGCCCTACACCAATCATACTTGGACAACTTCATCTCCTAGTGATTTACATCAACAACCCCTGACCTATACTTGACCTTGACCTACATTTCACCTTGAATTACTAAGTTAATTCCCCTTGGTTAAGGTTTTTACTCAACCTTGGTTAAGGTTTTTACTCAACCTTGGTTAAGGTTTTTAGTCACGCTTTTACATGGAATACTATTGTGCATACAGACACCATACTTGGACAACCTTTTCTCATTGGGATGTACATCAATAACCCCTGATCTATATTTGACCTTGACGTACATTTCCTCTTGAATTACTTACTTAATTCCCCTTGGTTAAGGTTTTTAGTCAAGCTTGTAGAAGGAATACTCCTGGCCCTACACCAATCATACTTGGACAACTTCATCTCCTAGTGATTTACATCAAGAACCCCTGACCTATATTTGACCTTGACCTACATTTCACCTTGAATTACTTAGTTAATTCCCCTTGGTTAAGGTTTTTACTCAACCTTGGTTAAGGTTTTTAGTCAAGCTTGTATATGGAATACTATTGCGCATACATACACCATACTTGGATAACTTTTTCTCATAAGGATGTACATCAATAACCCCTGACCTATGTTTTACCTTCACCTACAATTAACCTTGAATTACTTAGTTATTTCCCCTTGGTTAAGGTTTGTGTCTCAAACTTGGTTAAGGTTTATTGTCAAGCTTGTATATGGAATACTCCTGGGCCTACAGCAACCATACTTGGAAAACTTCATCTCCTAGTGACGTACATCAATAACCCCTGACCTATATCTGACATTCACCTACATTTAACCTTGAATGACTTACTTAATTTCCCTTGGTTAAGGTTTTTAGTCAACTTTGGTTAAGGTTTTTATGCAGGCCATGGCCACCTTGTTTGTCAAGCTATGTGTACATCGACAACCCTCGTAGTCGAGCTATGCTGTTCTCCTACAGCTCTTGTTGACTTAGCATTTGGGAAAAGTGGGTATAATGGGATGGCGCGCCATCGACTGTGCTCCAGTTTCATTTTAATTTCATATTTTGTCTTTTTCTCAATAAAGACGAGTTGGCAGCACTTTAGAATCATTTCCAATGGATTGCACCATGTTTTTGATGGGAAAAAATGAAAATTGAAACTAAACTGCAGACGACACTATTGAATTCAGCATTTTCTGTTGTTTCATATTTTGTCTTTATTCTAAAAACTAACATAGTTAGAATCATTTCCATTGGAATGTGTTCCCAAACCATGGTTTTGATGAGAAAAAATTGAAAATAAACAGCAGATGGCAAAATTTAATTCAGCATTGTATGGGTGAAGGTTCTTGTATAATAAAGATGTGCCTGTGATTGTAGGTGACGAGGGGCGATGTGGCATAGAGCCAACAGTTGGGTTCCATGGGGGCGACACCTACTACCGGCGTGTCCGCGTCGATGAGGAGGCTCGGTGCCGCGACCTGTGTCTCACAGATCCTGCCTGCACCCAGGCTTCCTTCACGATCTCTGACACGAACCAGCAATCACATTGTCTCGTCTACAAGGCAGAATCTGATGTAACACAAGTGGTGGACACGTCTACCGTACACAGCGTACATTTGTTCAAGTATTGTAAAGATGGTGAGTCTCTTCATTTCATGACGTGTGCAAACATTTCTGAATATATATATTTCCTGTCTTTCCTTTATTTCTGGAAATATGTTCATTTATTTACCCCTGTCCTGCTTTGCCCCTGTCCGTGTCGCCCACCCGCCATGCGTTATAAGTTTTTAACTCCTTCACCAATTTCAATAATATTTGCCCACAATGTCTGTCTAGAGATTAGCTTCATAATAATGATGCCCTTTTACTATCACGGCTGCAGGTGGCGGCATCTGTGTTCTATGAACATATTTTCTACTGTCTACTTTTCTACTGCAATAAAATCAATATTTGATGGAATTTCATGAAATAAAAATGTTTGAGAAGGGTGACTGTTTTGTTATTGATGAAAAAGTACTTTAATAGCCAAATGTTTGTCGGCAGCAAACGTGGAACAGACAGTAGTTATTATTTTTTCAAAGGCTGTTTCACATGAGTGGTTACAACTGACAATCATCAGCAAAATATTCACGTGACTGTGACTGGAGAAATGGGGCTTATGGCTTTTGTGATCAGTGTAGATCCAGATCAGTCTGTGCATCTACACAGTCCCATCTGATCAGGTTCTGCACTGTTCGCCATTCTCTGCACTGTTCACCATCAATGAAGTGCCTGTCCTGCTTCAGACAATTAATATTATTGGAATTATCAGAAAATGAGCATTGTGGAATCAATGACAGTTTCTTTGAGATAATTGGTCAACCCTTTCAACACCGTCTCATCAGGATCAGCACTTTTTGCAAGCAATTTTAATATTTTTCAGAACAAAAACACCCCCTTTTCATAAATGGACTAGTCTGAAAACCATTTTGTGATGATGGAATTGGTTGCAAAATTAACAAATCAAATTCCGTTCCAGTTACTTGGGGATGAAAGGGTTAATGCGCACAATTTGATTGCAGACGCGAGCCTGACCTGCACCTATGACCTGGTGAAGGGCCAGCACGGCGGGGCCCACCACATCTGGACGTCGCCCCTGGACAGGGCCGAGGGCTGTATAGGGGCGTGTGGCACCTCCAGTGACTGTCGGGTCGCCACAAGTTCCCCCAGGCACGACGGCCGATGGCAGTGTAACCTGTACTCGGGAGGACAATCGTACTACCCAGTTGAGGACGACAGCAGCTACCAGTGGACCAAACGCTGTTCCCTGGGTATGTGCGTCATAGTCTCCCATTGACTGTCTTATAAGCAGGTCGCCGAACTTGAAAAATCACAAGTAACTTCTCTTCGAACTACTTGTGAGGCATCCTGGATGTTAGAATTAGCGAAATTTGTTAGTGTGACATCGTGTTGCATCGTGTTGCTTTAATAGTTTAAACTAAGCATCGTGATATTGAACCGACAAAATCGGCCAATTCTAATACTGATGCTACCAAGAACTGTTTCTGAGGGAAGTTTCATGTGATTTTCGCTAACCTATTTATAAGACTGGTATAGGTAGATATAAACATACGAACATCACCGTTACAAACATACACCTCCGGTATTCAACAATGAGCACAGATCTGACAATTCTCACTTCAATATATAGTATATATTGTTTGAGCTGTCCGTAGTAAGAATACGTATTAAATATCATTTATGTATTAAATAATACAAATTGAAATAAGTCAAGTTATCATACTGGGATCCCAAATGGTAGGCATTTTTCAGCGAGCAATTTATGGATTTACATTTATTGAGCATAGGCATAGCAGCCTATGCTCAATAAAAGTAAATCAAATAATTGTTAATGAGAAATTGACAGTCTTATCATAACTTTGCACTTAGGAACATTTTAGGACACAAATGCCCAATATCCATGGGTGGATCCAGGCGGCGCGTGTATGGCATACGCCCCCTCTAAAATTTGCCAACTTAAGTTGTTAGCCCACTTATTTATGTGGAAAGAGCTCATTGCTTTTCTCACCCAAAATGTATGTTGTTACCACTCAAGTGAACCATCTCGTCGAGACGGTTCACTTGAGTGGTAACAACATATACTTTTGATGAGAAATGAGAAAAATTATATAAAAATTGTTTGCATTGTAGGAAAGTTGTAGTTGCGAACACTAACTCTTGCTATCTACTCCAGATGGTACGGGGTTAGATTTCAAGAGTTACTGTTCGCAACTAGGGAAGTTGACGACAATGTATGTTTCATTTACAATTGAGAATCCACGCCCCCTCTAGATCTAAATCCTGGATCCGCCCCAAATATCTCCATTCACGGCACCGTTTCTTTCAGCCGAGACTCGTGATAAGTGCTCGATGAAGCCGAAACATTCCACAGATGGTGGACCAGCCTACTTTCAGGCCCTGCTCACCAAGGCTGGCCCATTCTGTGCTGTAGCCTGTCTAAACACGGACACTTGTGCATACGCTACATTCAATGTCGGTCTGTGCAGGCTCTATATGGACAACATGTACGATACCATCGATAATGAAACCACCGCAATGTCTTACATGAAGGAGTGTCTATCGGGTAAGTTGAAAACAGGGCTCCAGATAAGGTGCGTATTGGCGTATTTTACGCACTTATTTTAGCAGAATACGCATTGATTATCACAAATTGATTTTCCAGAATTCTCAAAATGATTTGTCTATTTATAAAAAGTGGATGTCGTTTCTAAAAAATATGAGCTGGCTCATTTGGATCTACATTATTTGCAAACATCACAAAAGAGGTCTTTAATCCTTGACAGGGAAAATATATTCCTAGTTTTCCACCCTACTGGCCTTTCAGGTGAGACTTGACAATGAGGAGGCATGGGTTGTGGCCGAGAGGTTAGAGCACTGGACTTCAATGCCAGAGGTTGTGGGTTCAATCCCTGCCCAGAGGCTTAAGAAATACAACACACCGGTTTTTTAAATGAGACTTGAAACCTGTGTGCCGTGTCTAAATGACCTGAGCTGTTGATATGATGTTAAACCCATTCACTTTCACTTTTTGAAACTGAGGTCTCTTCTCTGAGTGACTTTAGCTGTTGCTGGGATGTTATACTTTAAATAATTTATCCCCTCGCCAAGCAAATAAAATAATGACATTCTAAATGATGTCCCTAATGGCGCGACAAAGCAATGTTGTGTTTTGACATTGACGCAGTTGTGTTTTAAACATTAGAAGCGTCAGTAACTACTGTCTGTTTCACGAAACCTTCCCAAATTTTACTGCCATATAAACAATGCAAAAACAATTATTTTTTTTTGATAATGTTAAATTTTATCAAAATTTAAGAATGAGCCTTCTTTTTATTTCGTGAAATTTGGTCAAATATTGATTTTATTACGAAAAATTTATTTGTCTATGGAAATTTAACATCAGGGAAAAGGGGGTGGAGGAGCTGTGTGGGTATTCAAAAAACGAAAAAAATTGTAACATGACTCCGAAACCTGGCTAGATAAGCTTGGAAAAACTAAGAAAACAAAAATTAAATTTTTAAAATCAGTCCACTATTTCTGAAATTGGAAAAATTTAACCATGTTAAGTCCCCATAGACATCTTCACTCTGTGGGATTTAACATGGGGAAATTGTTTTTTTTTGTAATAAAATCAATATTGGACCAAATTTCACAAAATAAAAATAAGGCTCATTCTTAAATTTTGATACATATGTATAAGTAAACATAATCGAAAATAATATTGTTGTTTCATTGTTTATATAGCCATACAACTTGGGCAGGTTTCGTGAAACAGACAGTAAGTAAAATTAATGCAATTGTTAGAATTGGCTCCCTATAGTATTAAATAAGAAATGCTTACAAAGATTAGAAATTTATGACATATTTACAACGGGTCTAATGCTAGTATTAAAGGTTATACTAATTAAATGTGTCACCTGAAAAAAAAATATTTTCAAAAGATTATAAAATATGATCATTGCACATCAAAAATTAAATACAGAGAAAAATAGTAATGTCCGTTAACATTTTAAGAAAACATGGTTATCACCCCTGATACTAGTGTGGAAATTTTCGTCTGATATAAAATGTATATTAATGCCAATCAGTACGTGGCATTTTGTGCCTACTGAGTGGGCATGTACCTTTAAAGGTACATGCCCACTCAATAGGCTCAAAATGTTCTTTATATCCGAGACATCATCTGAGACATTTTCTGGCAAAATAAACATTCATTCACCATTACTCCACGTATTGATTGGCATTATTATACATTTTATGTCAGACGAAAATTTCCACTCTGATATCAGGGGCGATAACCATGTTTCCTTAAAATGTTAATGGACATTACTATTTACTCTCTGTATTTATTTGTTGATGATCATACTTTATAATCTGTCAAAATATTATTTTTTTCAGGTGACACATTTAATTAGTACTAATAATTAAAAACTATCAGTAAAATATATATTGCTAAATGTTTATATCTGTATAGCGGGCACTCGTAATTTTCTATAAAGCTATGTATGTATTATCTCCCTTATATTAAACAGACAAATGGGTCACTGATGAAATCCCAAATACACAAGGTGGCACTCCGACCGAAACATTATTCACTTCATCTGCATCGTCTTGTGCGAAAACCTGCCTTGATGACACAGAATGCGACACTGCTTCGTTCACGGAAGTGGGCAATGTTGGCCTGTGTTTCAAGTACAGCTCTATAGGGTCTGTCAGACAGGCTGATGGAGTCCTTCTGGCCAAGACACCAGCCGTCTGTAAGTTACTGCTCCTTTCTACTCTAATAACCATTGCAATGTTGATTTCTATTTTGTTGTCTGCTGTTTTATTAGTTTATTTTGTCATTTTTCAAGGAAAAATAAATGTTTTGTCAATGGATACGATTCTCATATGCTGTCGAATTGTGTTTTTCTAAAGACGTACAACAAGTTCCGTAATAACCCTAAATATGTGGACACCATTCGTTTTAGAAAACCGCTAATTTCAATTGGTGTCCAAATACTGAGAGTTGTTACAATATGTGAAACAGCAGACAACATTGTTTGCATTCTGCATGCTAGACATTATATGAGATATCCCCAGGGCACTACAGAAGTTTCTCAAAAGAGGCAGAGCTCTTCGCAGGAACCCTAGCATCTTGTACCGGATTGGTAACAAGAGTGGGACCATATTATCCCAGACTCTACATGCCATGCCCCATAAGCTTGCCTAGCTGGAGATTTTCTTGGCAATCGTCGAAAAATTAAGCTTTTTTATGTCCGGTAAGATGTTTGCTGGAGTTTCTCCAATATGCCACTGTGGGGGTATTTGTGTTCCGACCGGCCACATTTTCTTGTCATTTGTTACACTTTCAGGTTTGCATGTATGCACTTGTATATGTGCATATGCCTGGCTATGAGTATTCTAATTACAAATATGCAAAGTATTGGTAATTATCATTGAAAAGTTACAAAATTTGCAGAACTAAATTGAATTGTTTATAAACTGTTGACACCAGTTACAACAGCTAATGCCACAATCAAAATATATACAGTCGAACCTGTGAACAACGACCGGCAAAGGGAAGTGGCCAAAGTGGCCACTGTTGACAGGTGGTCGTTTTTCCAAGGGTCAAACATTTTCCCGGTTTCACAACAAAGTTGGCCATGTATTTAGCATTCTATTGGAATCTATATGCATGCATAGAAAACGTCTTGGCTGTATACACTTCCACCTGACAATTCGCTATTGCACGATCGTGGAGTGTATCTGCTTTTTATCAATTAAAAAAATTGCATGAAAATGGCAAAAATTGTCAATTAAATTTATTTTGTTATGTCATCTTGTTGTTATTGTTCTTGAACCCAGCCTCGCTTTGGAAATTATATACAAAGGGGAGTAATTATCTTCATGATAAGAACATCCCGCGGCTTGCTTTGGTGCACCAATTAATAGCTTGTCGTAATTACATGTAAGCGGTTTAATTAGCATGACCATTAGTATTTTGTTTTCTTATTCTCAATTTCACACCATCAGTTGAAATTAATAACGGTCATATAGTCTTTATTAAAATAATAGCCTATGTGGCGGCCTGTGAAACCCGCGATTTTTTATTTGTAACAAAAACATTTCATTGAATGTGTCAAGTCGAGTAACCCACACAAGATAGGTGTCCAAATCGGCAGAGAACACCAGGCTTATTTGCTTACTGTCCAATGTATAATATCCTGATCAAGCCCGAATATTTAAGCAGCCTATGACTAATTGGCAATGTCCGCTGACGTAATCACTGACGTTTTTAATTAGAGATTGGCGAGCATTATAAACCATGGGCAGACTACGCGAATCCACTGCCTGGTCTGGCCGCTAATGCATTAAGCCGGGATTTGTTGGAGATTGAGACCCAATTCACATAAACACGTTTGTCATGTCACTTAATTCAGACTGGTTCCTGGTAGTAGTGTTTCGCTAGGCTGCGCATCTGACATGGTACCAGTCTAGTGTCGACTACGTGACTGACGTCAGCAACCGCGTGTATTCATCTTTGATATGGCCTTGTGCCCAGCGGTGTGAAATTTACATGTAGTAATACTTGACAAGCGTAGTGTGTTTGAAGTCTTAGTCTTGTCACTGTAGACAAATCAGCATCGTGTAAACACAGTTTGCCAACTAATGATGGAGTTTTATGACTTAATCGGAATTGCATTAAGCCTATTGGAATACACGACACCAATACATATCGGGAATTACCGTTAATGGTGTTGTGAAATATTTTTCATGGAAAATGTTTAATGTCGCAAAAATGACACCGACCATATCGGGCAAGGTAAATGTTTTCAAAAGTGCGTTGTGCCAATGTATGCGAATGTAATCGATGACTAATTGGATACGACCAGTTGCAATTCAAATGATAGCGGCCATATTGTGATGAAAGGAAAATAGCGATTGTTGGTGGTGGGGGGTGCAATCACTAGATCCGCCCTGGGATCCCATTGTTGTTACATGATGTTACATTAACATAGTCTGGAAATGACTTCACATACAACTAGATGGCCGCGGCCTGCATGTCGCGCCTTGTGGCGAGGCATGGACACTAAAAAAAAAGATATAGTATAATGAAAAACTTAACCAAAAAACTTAACCAAAAACTTTAACCAAAGAACTTAACCAAAAACTTCAAAGTAATTTGACCTTGACATTGGGCACAGGGGCCGCACGGGAGGGGGGTAGAATGAAAATATAGATGATGATAAACACCCATATGAAGTTTCAAGGTAATGGGCAAAGCAGTTGCAGAGATATAGTATAACGAAAAACTTTAACCAAAAACTTAACCAAACAACTTAACCAAAAACTTTAACCGGACACATGTACGTACATACGTACGCCAAAGTGCCGACTATATCGCGCTTTCCGCAAGCGGGCGCGACAAAAATGCCGTGTTGGAATGAAAATAGCTGGTCGCTGGTCGCAGTTTGGGGGTGGTCGTTACCAAGGTCTTATAAAGAACAAAATTGGACGGGGGGATTTTTAACTGGCTGTTGTGGACAGGTGGTCGCTATTCCCAGGTGGTCATTAGCACAGGTTTGACTGTATCTGCAAAAGTACAATATAATATGAGACGCACCGTGTGACTTTTTACCTAAAAACATGTGCGATATTTCCTGATAATTATTTACAAAATGTACGACAGCTTCCATAAATGACTTTGAAAGTTGACAAAACTTTCATAGCAAATGCAGCATTAAATTCCGCAGTTGCTATGCAAATTTACTCTTTAACTCTTAGAATGCGGTAAACAAAAATTGTTGTCTGCTGTTATTTCATGTTTTCTCTTTAGTCTCAGTAAAACATGGTTTGTCAACACTTTAGAATAATTTCCATTGGAAATAATTCTCCAGTGCTGCCATACTATGTTTTAATGAGTCTAAAGAGAAAAAATGGAAACTAAAAAATAATCAACAGACGACAAAAATTAATTTAGCATTGTTAGGGTTAATCTTGAACATGTTGTTGCAGCGGACAGCCGTGGGTGCCACCTAGTGGCAACGCCGTCACACAGCGGCGGTGGGGAGCACCATCGTGTGCTGAAGGTGGCGTCCGTGAAGGAATGTGGCGCTACCTGTCTCCATGCAGCTCCGTGTCTCGCCGCGGCTGCTGTTACCACTGACGAAGGTGTCACATGCCTCATGTACGACAAGGTGCCAGTCAAGTTTGAGAATGCACAAAGCGTGTTGTTGGTGAAAAAGTGTGATACGGGTAAGTATTGTAGGCATGACGATATAATGGAAGGGTCACCGAAATATGTAGGTACCCACTTCTTTCACTGACCTTTTCAGTGTTGATTTGTTGGAAAGTATACACAATTTTATCAGTAGCCGTTTTCACCAACATTTCAAAGTATACCAGGTACTTATCTAGCAAAGTATACTTTCAGGGACAAATTTTCATATTTTTAATATACTGAATTTATTACATTATTACAGCCATTTTGGCTGTGATAATGTAATAAATTCAGTATAATAATTCTGCATACTTTTAATCATCAAATATATGCAGTCGTTAGTTCTATATGACATAATGCATTTTGGTAAAAATAAATGATTACTCCCTCAAAGTATACTTTGCTAGATAAGTATACTTTGCAATTTTGATGAAATCGGCTACTGGTAATGAGCTTTGTATTGACCGAATACCTACTGACTTAATGTTGTTGTATCATGCATTGACCTGATACAAATATCCGGGTTGCAACAAAATGAAAAGTTACGTTTTATTGGTTGAACGGCATCATATGACATTGCCGAATTATGTCAGTGTAATGCGTAACGCAAACAAGTCTGTGTCTTTTTCAACAAAAAACACATTATAATAGCTCAGTATGCAGCGTAAAACGTTTCCTGATTAATAGAATACCATATGCTAGTGTATTTTGTTAACAAATGTATCAGGTTCGGCTCCAAAAGGGTAGGAATTCCTTGGAGAGCCTCGGTATTCCTACGTTTTTCATTGCCTTGCCTGATAAACTTGCAGGAGCAGCCCCCTTGTTTCACTGAACTTGTTGATTTGTTGGAAATTATGTACGCGAGGACACTAATGACTGTGTCACGGAATACTTTGCTAACTTGGCTACCATAACTTTCCAGTTTTCTTGATGAAAACATGGCAGTGCTGATGATTCTTAGATGCAGCTACAGCTTGTTGTTTTGCAAATAAATATGCTGAAGAACAGCAGATATTAATATTTATTCCCATAAACCATTAATAATTCCAACACCGAATGAGTGACACGATTCTAAGCCTTGATCAGAGGCTCCATTGCCATTGGTCATGAGTGACCACATGTGACCACATGGCAAGAGTTCATTTGTTTGTTTGTTTGTTTATTGGTGCTTAACGACAAAATCTAACTAGCTCGTCAGGTTTCGGAGTTAGTTTCCAAAATGTTTTGTTTTTTTCGAGCCTCCAGGACTCTCCCCACCTCCTTTTTGCCCCATGTTAAATTTCATGTGAAAATCTTTTTTTTCGAATAAAATCAATATTTGATAAAATTCCATCAAATAATTTTTGGGGAGGGTGACTTTTATTTTTAATGTAAAAGTCTTCGCATTTAAATATTTTTTTAGATTTAATGTGTTTAATGGCCAAAAGTTTGGTCGGCAGCAAAACTTTGAAGACAGTAGCGAGTATTGCAAGGTATACACTTTTGTGGGAATCCGTAATAATATAAGAAAAACTGCATTTAAAATCATTTTAATTACTATGAAATATTATTGGGATGGGATTATAAGGAATAAATCACATGTTGGGATAATTTACTGAGGATATAAACTTTTAAAAGTCAAACTACATTGGTTGAAGGCCTCCAGCCAGTAGGCTACTGTCGGAAATTAAAATACTGATATCCATGATAAATATACATGTATACCCAAATTTGCATGTTATATCAATATTTAGAAGTCCAACAGCACCAATAGTTGAACTTTAACCCTTAGACCGCTATCTTATTTTTTTTGTCATCTGCTGTTTATTTTCTATTTTCTGTTTTTCTGTTTTTATCATCAAAAACATGCTTTGAAAGCACTTTAGAATCATGCATTTACAACATGATTTGACAGCACTTCAGAATCATTTCCATTGGAAATGATTCTGAAGTGCTGTCAAACCATGTTTTTATTGAGAAATAAGGCAAGATATAAAAGCAACAGCAGACGACAATTGTTGTGAATAGCGGTCTAAGGGTTAACCCTTTCCACACTACATACCTCTACAGTGGTATTGATTTGCAAATAGTGTAGATCAAAATTAGCCGTCTCGTAACGAGCCGTCTCATCAGGATCTGCACTTTTTTCAAGTAATTTCATATTGTTAAAGAAAAAACACCACCTTTTCATAAATGGACTAGTCTGAAAATCATTTTGTGACGACTGGATTGGTCAGAAAAATAACACATCAAAATCCATTCCAGTTACTGAGAGGTGAAAGGGTTAAAAAGTTTATCTCCACAATAAGTAGTATATTCCTGTCATATTGTTTCAGAAAAAGTGGATGTTTCGTTCACCACACAGCCAAACACGTTTGGTGGGCTGGATAGCTACTGGTCAATGACTGGTTCAACGGTTGAGCGGTGTGAGGAAATATGTATTGCCGACCCTCGCTGTTCCGTGTATTCGTTTACCATGGAGACGGCCGATGGAAGATCTTTCTGTGCCTTCTACAGAAAAGGAGTTGCGAGTGAACGCTCAGACCGGACCAGCACATTGAGGAGAAAGGTTACGCCACAAGGTAAATTGTGACTGTGACTGAAGAAACGGGGCTCAGGGCTCCAGATTAGTTTTGTATCTAAGGCATATTATACCCCCAGATTTCAAATTCAATGCGTATTTTACATTTACAAATGTACTATTGATTTTCTTCCTTATTAAATAGGGAGCAAATGATAAGAAAAAAAGAAAAAAAATCGCTTATTTGAACATTGTTTGCTTTTTGCAGCTCAACTAAGTAAATTTGCAACTTTAATACAGTATTTTCACGACTCAATTTGAAAATCAATGCATATTTACACATATACTGTGGGTATTTTGTACTCGATGCATATTTACACATATGCTGTGGGTATTTTGTACTGTATGTACTCGATGCATATTTACACATATGCTGTGGGTATTTTGTACTCGATGCATATTTACACATATACTGTGGGTATTTTGTACTCGATGCATATTTACACATATACTGTGGGTATTTTGTACTCGATGCATATTTACACATATGCTGTGGGTATTTTGTACTCGATGCATATTTACACATATGCTGTGGGTATTTTGTACTCGATGCATATTTACACATATGCTGTGGGTATTTTGTACTCGATGCATATTCTGCTAAAATAAGTGAGTAAAACACGCCAATACACAGCTTATCTGGAGCTCTGGGGGCTTATGGGATTTGTGACCAGTGGAGTTCCTTGTCAAATAGCACACTCCTGTAGCCTGATATCGATCTATATTACTTGTTAGATGCATGCTGGGTGTTTCATATTTTCATTCTATAGCCCACCCATGCAGCCCACATGCCCAAGATCAAGGTCAAATGACTTTAAAATTTGCGTTAAAGCTTTTACATACCTTATATCTCCACAACCCTTAATTCAAACTTCAAATAAATACACTCTGAGATCATCAAATGCCTCGGCGGGCTCGACATGCGGGCCGTGGCCATCTGGTTCATATTTTCTTTCAATAGCCCATCCATGCAGCCTCTGTGCTCAAGGTCAAACATTGCGTTAAACATTTTTAAGGGTATAACCGTCAGTATTACTGATTTCTTGTATTTACAGTTGAATCAGAACTTGATTGTGTCATCAGCAAGGACAGTACCAAAGGTCGTGTAGGTGGAGCCAACTCATATCGCGACATGCATGTGTTGTCCGAGGCTCAGTGCCGCGCCTCCTGCATCATGGACGAAGTGTGTATGCATGCATCGTACAGTTTTGTCGGGGAGACAATTGTCTGCCAGCTTTACGGCAAGGGTAAATTCAGCGAGATGGCCGACCCAGACGTTACGGATGGTATCGGTGGATATTGGAGCAAGAAATGCCCCACTCAAGGTAGATCGATGAGAATTTATTGGTGCCACTCTACAAAGGACAAGGGGCAATAAGGCCAAAAATCGGCCCACACCCAAATTGTAGTATCGTACATCAATATGTCAGGAAGCTATGTTGAACATTTGGATTTGATATCTTAAACACTTTCCGGACAATATCGTTAATAATGATACAACCCAATGGCACATTTCAAGGGACTGCAACGTCAATTTGACGTTAAAACATGTGAGATGACGTTACGTTACGGGGAAGCGGGAGATTTTGTGATTTCAATAAAATTAACATTCTATGAGACAAACATCATGAAGCTCGCAGGAAATAATTGATTGTCATGATTTAAGACAATATAGCTGTATGGGCCTAAACATCTTTTTAATTTCAAGATGGCTGATCTTTTCAAAATGGCCGCAATTTTTATCAATTTCATGACTATATACAAGTATGGCTTATGAAAACGTAGATTTCAAAAAAGGTAAAATTCGAGACACGGCATTATATTTATTGCATAATTATTGTCCATATAATTCACAAATATTTTTTTTTTCAATTAATATTTGAAATGATGACAACCGAAAAATAATAATGTATTGATAGAAATGTAAATTCATTATTTTGTATTGCATTTTGTGCAACATTTATTCTTAAGCCCCACCACGGTAGTGGATGGGGCATTTAGTGTTACCCTTGTCTGTCGTCCCGTCGGTCCCGTCGGTCCCGTCCGTCCGGCCGTCTGTCCGTCCGTCACGAAACTTTAAGGCTCGGGTAAATGTCTCATAATTTCTTCATCCTTTGACCGATCTGCTTCATATTTCATATACACATTGCTCTACCGCCTCTACTTATTTTTTAACAAAAATATCACCTTTTTAACTAAGCCATTTTTTCTACATTATTGTATCCAATTCCCTATCATTTCTACTTTACACTCTACTTTTCTATCTCTGCCTAAATTAGTATACATGTTTAGCACAACGAAATGAAGAAATAATGCTATAGACTTTCAAATTCTCATTAATGTTTCTTGCCTTGGTGACAGCTTCACATTTCTGCATCTTCGCTGTCTGGCCCATATTCGACGGGCGTATTTGGTGACTTGCGGAACTCTTTTTAAAAACGGTTATGGCCCTGCAAACAATGTATTTATCCTGATGAGCTGACTCGTAATGAGCCGTCTCATTCATGAGCTGCATCATTTGAATATATTTTTTTAATTTTTACAAAATTGCCCCTTTTCTGAATAATGGAAGTCTCAAACCTGACATGAAACAGTTCATGTCAGTTATCTAGTAAAATAAAATGCAAAGTCGTCGGATTTTTAGCCAGGTTTTTTTTAAAAAAAATCCAGGTTTTTAAAATAAAAATCCAGGCTATTGGATTGGCGAAAACCTTTCGAAAAGTTTTCGTGTTTAAGTCTATTTCTTTGGTACCGTACCACCTAGGACCACCAAACTTTCACAGCTTCATAACCAAGGTGTGCCTACCACATACAACTATCCAACTTGTGACCATTTTTTTACCATCACCTATTATTTCTACGTAATTGACTTTTTAACATTAACTTTTTAACGTACGTCTGGTTAAAGTTTTTTGGTTAAAAGTTTTTTGTTATACTATATCTCAACTGCTTCGCCCATTACCTTGAAACTTCACATGGGTGTTTATCATCATCCATATTTTCATTCTAACCCCCAACCGTGCGGCCCCTGTGCCCAATGTCAAGGTCAAATTACTTTGAATTTTTTTGTTAAAGTTTTTTCGTGTACTATATCTCTGCTACTGCTTCACCCATTACCTTGATACTTCACATGGGTGTTTATCCGCTTGTGGAAAGCGCGATATCGTCGGCATTTTGGCATATGTCCGTCCGTCCGTCCGTCCGTCCGGGCCAACATCGGGGGTTTAGGAGCTTAGGGTAAGGGTTAGTAACAAAGGATTCCTTTGTTATAGTCGGTAAGCTCCTAATTCCATTGATCTGTAGGAGCTAATTCTTTGATCTTTTAAAGAACAAATAGCTCATAACTCTCAAATGTTTGAACGTCCGTCCGTCCGTCCGTCCGTCCGGGCCAACATCGGGGGTTTAGGAGCTTAGGGTAAGGGTTAGTAACAAAGGATTCCTTTGTTATAGTCGGTAAGCTCCTTATTCCATTGATTTTTAGGAGCTAATCCTTTGATCTTTTAAAGAACAAATAGCTCATAACTGTCAAATGTTTGAATGTCCGTCCGTCCGTCCCGTCCTCCGCCGTACCGTCCGTCCATCCGTCCGTCCGTCCGTCCGTCCGGGCAGACATTCGGGTACTTATGTGGCTAGCCCCACAGGGTTATGGACTTGTTAAAGGATAGGGTTGGTTACAATTAGCCACCTAAAACATCGTTTTATGTGGCTAAAAATGGTTTTATGTGGCTAATATTTAACATGCGATAAGCCACATAGTTACCTGAAAGTAAAGATGTCCGTCCGTCCGTCCGTCCGTCCGTCCGTCCGTCCGTCAGGGCAGACATTCGGGTACTTATGTGGCTAGCCCCACAGGGTTATGGACTTGTTAAAGGATAGGGTTGGTTACAATTAGCCATCTAAAACATCGTTTTATGTGGCTAAAAATGGTTTTATGTGGCTAATATTTAACATGCGATAAGCCAAATAGTTACCTGAAAGTAAAGATGTCCGTCCGTCCGTCCGTCCCGTTCCGTCCGTCCTCCGTCCGTCCCGTCCCGTCCCGTCCGTCCGTCGTCGTGACCCGTCCGCCTCCGTCCGTCCGTACCGTCCGTTCCGTTCCGTCCCGAGTCGACCGTCCGGGCAAACATACGGGGTTTAGGAGTTAGGGTTAGGGTTAGTAACCTTTGATCTCTTTGATATTGTCGGTGCCTCATAAATTTAGGAGCTAACACTTTGATATTTAGGAGCTAACCCTTTGATCTTTTATATAGCGGTGCCTCATAAATACCGAATGTTTGAACGTCCGTCCGTGCGTCCGTCCGTGCGTCCGTCCGTGCGTCCGTGCGTCCGTGCGTCCGTCCGTGCGTGCGTCCGTCCGTCCGTGCGTCCGTCCGTGCGTCCGTCCGTGCGTCCGTCCGTGCATCCGTGCGTCCGTGGTGTCCGTGCGTCCGTGCGTCCGTGCGTCCGTGCGTCCGTGCGTCCGTCCGTGCGTGCGTCCGTCCGTCCGTCCGTCCGTCCGTCCGTCCGTCCGTCCGTACGTACGTACGTACGTCCGTCTCCGTCCGTCCGTACGTACGTACGTACGTTACGTACGTACGTCCGTGTGTGCAGCTCCATTATAACGCGGTGGTCGGGGTCCAAGATTTCAAACCGCGATCGAATCCGACCGCGTTATAAAATTTCGGGACATGCACGGGTACTGGTACTGCACGGGTTACTGGTATCATTCGCATTTCGGTTACCAACTATTGCGGGAATTCCATTAGCAACGGACCCATATAAAATCATGTCATTTGAACAGAAGTTAAAGTAATTATTAATAATGTCTATGACATACAAACTTGTATGCATTAATGTATTAAACATACAAGTTATTTATAAAATCATGCTTATTACATTGTATATTGCTCGCGATAGACAGGCGTATTACAATGTATACTACTCGCGATCAACAGATGCTTAAACAGATTAATTGATAATAAATAATGATTATGGTCACGTGTCCTGCCTATTCATGCGGTTGATACGTGCATAATCTCAGGATGTGGGGTCACGTGATCTATTGTTTACGCTGCAAGTCATATTGATGAATGAAATTTACGATTTAAGCGAGATTGCCGTGGGCTGCAGTGTAAACAATAGACCATGTGATCCCATACCCAGATAATGCTGAAACACCAGTATATTTATAGAACGCTAAATATTACACCTGGGAGTAAAGAAAAAGAAAGGCGATCGAACAGCAACCATTTATTAGCGACAATTATGTGTAATTGAATTGATTAATAAATATGCCTATTAACATGATTACCCGATTAAAGGTACATGTATTACATTTGCTAACATACTAATAATAATCCTTTCATGGACTTTGAACTTCGTTGTTTGAATAAACTTGCAGAAATCATGAATCAACTGAAAACACGATGACTACGATGTCCGACGATTTTTTAAAAAAAAAATTCTTTGTTTTTTTAAAAAAAAATTCTCGATTTTTTAAAAAAAATTTGGGATCCATGAGAGACCCGCGTTATAATGGAGATCGCGCTATACGCGACCGCATTATAATGGAGCTGCAGTGTATATCTATTTTTTTAGTGTCCATGCCTCGCCCCAAGGCGCGACATGCAGGCCACGGCCATCTAGTCTACAAAAAGTGGGTATAATTATGTTATCCAAGTGTCTATGCTTGGAAAAAACCTGGCCTTCGTGGCTTTGCCTCGTTTCTTGTTATGAAATACAATGGTGTGTATTGTGATAATATACATAATGGAAAGCAAAAACAAGATATAAAGTTCCTGACACATCATCATATGAGACACAGTCCTTTTAAATATCCGATAGCTAGAACGTATAACACTCAAAACAAGCTGTAATTACAGTATATCCCTTTCCAATAACCAACCAATTTCACGCACTTGTAAATGCATCAATAAATAAACATAGATCCACAATGACTTAGAACTATGTAACACTATCCAGTGTTATTTTATGTGTCCGCCTACATAATAAATAAAAGAAATACATGCTTTGGTGTAAGTTAACCCAGCATGTGATGAATTTGACGGTGAGAATTTATATCTTTACACACATTCAGTTGAGGTTAGACACCACCAAATAGTTTTACTATATAATTTAACCGAATGCCATCCAATAAGGCCAGTCTCTCCTACTTTCACTATTCGTATGGATGCTGTGGGACCTACTTGTACATGACCTGCAGCCAGTCTGTACATGTATGCCACTCTTGGAATGGTCGACAGACAAAAGGGTACTGGCTTGGAACGGTCAGTCAAGAAATTTGCTTTATGACACAGGAGGAAAGGAAAAACAATGTTTTCTGAGTACTAGTGTATTGGTACTATACCAATATGCGAAAACAATACACTTATGCCTAATTTTGGCAAATTTTGGAACAGCGTCGCTATGTCGATCCATTTTCCCGAACTTCTTCAAGTTAATTGTCCATCAGGAAGCCAATATCAATGAAAAAAATGAAAAACACATTACCGGTATAATGACTGTTTTGGTGTATATTACTGTCACATTCCAAGCCCAATCACCTACAGGTAATTTACATACACTGGTTTATTATATTTGACAAATAAAGCTGAGAAATCAAGATTTTAGAAGATTTTGAAGTCGATAACTGTCCGTCTGCGATACAAAAAGAACAAATGTGTTGCATCGCGGAGTCCGCTCGATTACTCTTGTCGCAGTAACTTTAAATTATATTCCCAGAGACATAGCTACAAGAAACATAAACTTCCAACTTCAAATTCTACAAAAAAACACATCTCACATAGGGCCTAGGCTCACCTTATAGGTTAGACACCACCAAATACTTTTACTATATAATTTAACCGAATGCCAGCCAATAAGGCCAGTCTCTCCTACTTTCACTATTCGTATGGATGCTGTGGGACACATTTGTACATGACCTGCAGCCAGTCTGTACTGGTTCTGCATGAACTAAACAATAGGTTCACTTACTCCTAAGAAAGAAAAATCCAACCTTGTCATATCCTCCAATATTGTGTATATTTTTTGGCCACGGAAACTCCGTTTACATCAAGTGACCAACAGGTTCAGTGTGTTATTTTAAATGCTACAAATATGCTGAAAACTGGTGTTAAAGGCACCCCAAAATGTTCCTCAAGTGAAACTGGGTAGTAATGGATCAAGATTTGCAAGCAAACGGTGTCTGTGACCTCAAAACACCAGCATTATTTTTTTATACCGGACTACTTTTCATACACCCTGGGCGATTTCGCACCATTTGATGTCTTCTAACCTCTATTCCTGGATACAGTACCAAGTTTGGAGCAATTATCTCAAATGGTTGTCACACAGCAGCTGTGCAACTCCACCATGTGACTGTCCACATTCTGCCTTAAATTGAGCTACTACAGAACTATGGAGAATTTTAATAGATGATGAATTGAAAGCTGTAATCTCCATAAGATCACATAACATTACCCTAAATAGTGTTATAGCTAACCATTCTACATATAAAGACTTGTCACTGAAACTATACCAACATGTATGCCACTCTGGAATGGTCGACAGACAAAAGGGTACTGGCTTGGAACGGTCAGTCAAGAAATTTGCTTTATGACACAGGAGGAAAGGAAAAACAATGTTTTCTGAGTACTAGTGTATTGGTACTATACCGATATGCGAAAACAATACACTTACGCCTAATTTTGGCAAATTTTGGAACAGCGTCGCTATGTCAATCCATTTTCCCGAACTTCTTCAAGTTAATTGTCCATCAGGAAGCTAATATCAATGAAAAAAATGAAAAACACACTACCGGTATAATGACTGTTTTGGTGTATATTACTGTCACATTCCAAGCCCAATCACCTACAGGTAATTTACATACACTGGTTTATTATATTTGACAAATAAAGCTGAGAAATCAAGATTTTAGAAGATTTTGAAGTCGATAACTGTCCGTCTGCGATACAAAAAGAACAAATGTGTTGCATCGTGGAGTCCGCTCGATTACTCTTGTCGCAGTAACTTTAAATTATATTCCCAGAGACATAGCTACAAGAAACATAAACTTCCAACTTCAAATTCTACAAAAACACACATCTCACATAGGGCCTAGGCTCACCTTATAGGTTAGACACCACCAAATACTTTTACTATATAATTTAACCGAATGCCAGGCAATAAGGCCAGTCTCTCCTACTTTCACTATTCGTATGGATGCTGTGGGACACATTTGTACATGACCTGCAGCCAGTCTGTACTGGTTCTGCATGAACTAAACAATAGGTTCACTTACTCCTAAGAAAGAAAAATCCAACCTTGTCATATCCTCCAAAATTGTGTACATTTTTTGGCCACGGAGACTCCGTTTACATCAAGTGACCAACAGGTTCAGTTTTTTCTTTTAAATGCTACAAATATGCTGAAAACTGGTGTTAAAGGCACCCCAAAATGTTCCTCAAGTGAAACTGGGTAGTAATGGATCAAGATTTGCAAGCAAACGGTGTCTGTGACCTTAAAACACCCATACTATTTTTTTATACCGGACTACTTTTGCATGCATTTCTCACCATTTGGTGTCTTATAACCTCAATTGATGACAGTTACTTCCCTTTATGTTGTTTTTTGTTTGTGTTCATTTTCTCCTTTGTTAAAGTACATGGTGAAGTTTGTATCTTCATTACTATTAGACATACAGCCACCATAATTGTACATACATGTAAGCAGTGGTTCGTATCATAACACGTACACTGCCAAACTAATGACCTTCAAGTGACCTTGACTTACTTTTGCCCATTTACTAAAATCTTTATTATTACGAAAAATTATGTTGTCATTACTAACTCAATATCTGCCAATAGTCGAGAGATGTGTTGTCAAACAGCTCCTGTTATGTTCAATGGTGGGTTTTATTATTTAGTGGATCTGGCCAACTGGTGCACATACAGTGAGGAGCACGGACTGTATGGTGGAGAGTGGTTCTACAAGTCGCTTACCGTGTCTGAAGAGTCTTGCCGAGCAGCGTGCGATGAAGATAAAGGATGCACGGCATACAGTATGACCACGCTCCCCAGCCAACTGCGATGTCTTCTCTACAACCGTGTGCAGCCTGTCAAGCCAACCACAGAAACTCGCAGCAAACTCTGGACAAAACTGTGTCTAAACGGTAGGTTTTTCTGACTATAAAAGTGTGTGTGTTATTTATTATAGTGTCTCTCCTTTTGAAAGGGCCAGCCAGTGTTGACTTAGGAGACTACGGTCTGTTTCACAATACCTGCCTAAATTTTACGGCTATATAAACAAGGTAAAATCTTTTCTCTTTTTTCCAATAATATTTAATTATAGAAGAAAGAGCCTTCTTTTTATTTCGTGAAATTGATCAAATATTGACTTTATTATGAAAGATTGATTGTCTGGGTATTTAACATGGGGGAAAAGGATTTCTGAAATTAGAAAAATTTCCCGATTTAACATGTGAACCATTATTTTTGCGCAATAAAATCAATATTGGACCAAATTTCACAAAATACAAATAAGGCTGATTCTTAAATTCTGATAAAATTTAATAGTATCGAAAAAATATAGTTTTTACATGATGGATGTATCTGTAATATTGTGGTTTCATTAATTTTCGTCAAGGCACAATTTTCGTCATTGATCTGGATGACAAATTTACATCCTTGACAAATAATGAACTCGGGCAATAGCCGTAAACCATTATTGTTGTCACCGCATGTAATTAATAATACCGGTAGTCATATTTTCTTTAAATTATAAGTAAAGTGGCCTGTGAAAACCGCTGGGAAAATACCGGTAATTGAACAATAATTGTGCAAGTCTACTTATGTATACTCCCATACGAGACAGGTGTCCAAACCAGCCAGGAACATCAGACTTATTTGCTTTCTGACCAATGATATAAATCCTGGTCAGGCGTGACCAAAGGTATTTAATAACCTGGGCCCAGTTGCTCAAAGCTTCTGTTAGCTTAACAGACTGTTAAATCCTTAGCATTGCTAAGCATTTAACAGTCTGTTAAGCTAACAGAGGTTTTGAGCATCCGGGCCCTGTTCGTAATGTCCGCTGATTTATTATGTGCTATTTTATTGGCCCGGTAAGCCATGTCACATACATGAATGACGTCACCAATAGCGTATATTAATTTTTGATATAACTGTGCGGCATGGCATTGACACTCTCAAAATTGACAAGGGCGGCATCTGTTTGAAGTCTGCATACTGACAGACAGGCTTGTCACTGTAGACCAATCAGCGTCGTGTAAACAGAAACTGAGGATATTTTTTAATTGAGAACTATTTGTAGATGTTCATGATATCTTATATGGGATTAATACCGTAGATCTATACCTATTGGAATAATTATATGACACAGCCGACGTATCGGAAAAAAACTCTGTATGCAATACGTGTCATGAAAATAACCAGGATGTGCTAAGGTCGCCCAACCGATAACAAGGTAACTGTTTTCAAGAAGAGTATACAATACGAGCTGATAAGTAAACATTTTATGAAGCCGACTTGACAAATTTTGAACCTGAGTAAAGTGCAATTTTAGCAAACTCGCCTGACAAATTTACGTCCTGATGAATATGTATTGGGGTGCAATGACGCAATTTGATCCTGACGAAAATTAATGAAACCACAGTATTTGGGCAGTTTTCGTGAAACAGACCGTAATCTCTGAAGAGCTGTACTTCCCAGTTCCTGTATCCGCTATGCCAGCCAGGCAGGCACTTGGTACCATTTATTTAACTAGCTGGTGGCTCACCAACCTATATGTGGCTGTGACTAGAGAAAAGGTGCTTATGGGATTTGTGACCAGTGTAACTCTTGATCAAATAGCACACTCCTGTATCCTGATAAGTATCTATATTGCTCGTTAGAACCATGATGGGTGTTTCATTGATGGAATGGCAAATGGTGTAGATCCTGATCAAACAGTGCTTGATCTGGATCGACACTGGTCGCAAAACCCATAAGCTCCATTTCTCAAGTGACAGACACATATGTGGTTATGACTTGAGAAATCAGGCTTATAGTATTTGTGGTCAACATAGCACTTGTAGCCAATTTTACCAAAATTGCTAATTACATTTTGAGATAGAAAATTATTTATTTTTCCTGCCAATTCTACCAAATAGAACTAACAATGGTTTATATTCAAAGAACAAAATTATGCAGAATTATAATCCTGTATTTATTATATTACAGCCATTTTGTTTTGGTTAGAAAACATTTGATTTTATTAAATAAAAAATAATTAATTTACATGTATGCATAAATTGAAAATTTCTCCCTCAAAGTATACTTAACAACATAAGTATACTTTGCCATGTTGGTGAAATCAGCTACTGGGGCCCGTTTCACTAAACTTCGTACAACTAAAATTTTCGTAAGTGCAACTTTAGGATCGTCTGGAAATTTCAATTGATGGAGTTGCATTTATTGAGCATAGGCTGCATCTATGCTCAATAAATGTAAATCCAATAATTGATTGCAAGAAAACATTGTTAATGCGAAATTTACAGACTATCATAATATTTCACTTACAAACATTTTAGTCGTACGAAATTTAATAAAATGGCCCCCTTGTCCGCTAGTGAACCCTTCAGACTGATAAGTATATAAACCGTGTGTTACAAATGTGACGGAAGTGTTCCTGGCTGAATGAGGAACATGCAGACCCTGATCAGACTGTACGGACTGGATACTTCATCATTGACTATGTCGGCGATAACATTCAGTTCTCACATTGTTATACCCCCCGCAACGAGTTGTGGGGGGTATACTGGAGTCAGGTTGTCCGTCGGTCCGTCGGTCCGTCGGTCCGTCGGTCTGTCGGGGCTAACATTGGGGGTTTAGGGGCTAGGGGGAGGAGCCTAAGACAATATAATACAATAGATTTATTCCGTTAGCCCCTAAACCTATTTTCCGTCCGTCCGTCCGTCCGTCAATAAACTTAACATCAGAGAAATATTGTTATAACTTCTATTTCCTTCATCTAAAATGCTTAATATTTCACACATGCATTCCTGTAAGGCTCTACTACGATGCTGTGCCAAATCCACGACCATCCAACCCCCGCTGATTCCAAGGTCAAGGTCAAATACTTGGTCTCTTTACAAAACTTACCATCAGAGAAATAAGTTATAACTGCTATTTCCTTCATTGAATATTCTTAATATTTCACTTGTGCATTCCTCTAAGGTTGTACTATCATGCTGTGACAAACCTATCGACCGTCCAACCCCCGCTGATCCCAAGGTCAAGGTGACATACTTAGTCTCTTTACAAAACTTAACATCAGAGAAATATGTTATAACTTCTATTTCTTTCATCAAAATTCTTAATATTTCATGCATGCATTCCTCTAAGGCTCTACTATCATGCTGTGACAAATCCCAGCTGATCTCGAGGTCAAGGTCACATACGTAGTCTCTTTACAAAACTTAACATGAGAGAAATTGGTTATAACTTCTATTTCCTTGCTTGGATCTGCTTCACATTTCACACACGCATTACATTGTACTCCAATGGACCTCTACCACCGTGTGACAAATTCACGTTCGTGCCCAGAGTGAAGGTCACAAGCCCACACACTTGGATTTTTTTTTACATATTTAGGGGTACATGTACATGGGCCCATGGGGGGGGTATTCCGTAAGCCTCGTTTACTGACCAATCTAGTTAAATTTGTATATTTTTGCTTATCTGCATGTACATCATGTGTTAACTCTTTCAACCCTAAGTATATGGAATTGACTGTGATGTGTTAATTTTCAGACCAGTCCAATCATCACAAAATGATTTTCAGACTAGTCCATTTATGAAAAGGGGGTGTTTTTTGTTCTCAAAAATATGAAAATTACATGCAAAAAGTACAGATCCTGATGAGACTGCTCGTCAAGAGCTGGCTCATCTGGATCTACACATTTTGCCAATATCACTATACAGGTCTGTGGTGTTGAATGGATTAAGGCAATACCGTGTTTGCGGTGATTATAGACAAGTGTGTAATACTGAGAAAATATTCTAATAAAGAGAGATTCATTCATCGGGTGTGCCTTTGTGCCGTATATTCAGCAAAACAGTAGTCAGTGGTAACTGTGAATCGGTGAAAGGAATTATGTCACTACTAGCAGATTTTCCCTTTAGATGATGCGATATGGCCAAGTTAACGTTAGCATGGAATTTCCTCGACTTGCTGTTTACCACATCGAAAGTTGACATGCAAATGCAATAATTAGCCAACAAACCAATGTGTATGACCAAGGACAAGTTGCCACTGTATTCATGCAATATTTATTAATCTCGGCTGTTTTTGTGAAATGTGTCTTCGGAGGTACCATCTGAGACATAGTCACTTTAATGAAAGTATTTGTTGTTAGTACCGGTGTCACAGGAAATTCTCCCCCCTGGAAATCTTCCCCCCGCGGGGGTAGATTTCCAGGGTCGAGCCTGGAAATATTCCCCCCCGGGGAAGAATTTCCTAGGAAATTCTCCCCCCCAGGGGGGTGAATATTTCCAGGCTCGACCCTAGGAAATTCTCCCCCCCTCCCACCCTGGAAATTTTCCCCCCCACCCAAAAGTTTGTGTTTGAATGCGACAAAGCAGAATTATTTCCCACCAAACGTGTGCACATAGGCACAATGTATGTCATTTGGTAGTATAAGAAAGGGGAACATAAAAAAATCACCTCCCTCACACCCCACCATATGCATAATGTAAGTCCCTTGATAGACAAGCATATCACAAGATATCTGGGGAAGATTTCTGATCAAGTGAAAATGTTTGTGTAGAACAGTTAGCATGCGACGCATATTGGGGGGGGGGATTTTCCTAGGAAACTCCCCCCCCCCCAACCATCTACCATATGCATAGCGGATGTGAATGTCTCTTTGTAGACAAGAATACCACCCCCCCACCCCCCTCATGATGAAATAATGTATGTTGGTGTAGAACAGATAGCATTTGGCATGTATTGAGGGAGGGGGGGAGATTTTCCTAGGAAATATCCCCCCCCCCAACCAACTACCATATGCATAGCGGATGTGGATGTCTCTTTGTAGACAAGAATAACCCACGATTGGGGGAGTATTTCTGATGAAAGAATGTATGTTGGTGTAGAACAGATAGCATTTGGCATGTATTGAGGGAGGGGGGGGAGATTTTCCTAGGAAATATCCCCCCCCCCCAACCAACTACCATATGCATAGCGGATGTGAATGTCTCTTTGTAGACAAGAATAACCCATGATTGGGGGAGTATTTCTGATGAAATAATGTATGTTGGTGTAGAACAGATAGCATGTGGCATGTATTGGTGGTGGGGGCAGGGGATTTTCCTAGGAAACATCCCCCCCACCATCTGCCATATGCAAAGTGGTGGGGGGGGGGAGGGGGGGGGGAGATTTTCCTAGGAAATATTCCCCTCCCAACCAATTACCATATGCATAGCGGATGTGGATGTCTCTTTGTAGACAATTTCCAGGCGGGGGGAATATCTCCTAGGCTTAAGCCTGGAAATCTTACTAAAAAAATAAACAGCAGACGACAAAATTTATTTCAGAATTTTAAGGGTTAATCTGGTCTTATATAACAAAAACATAGCAATTGTCGGTGTTTGTTGAAACTGATTTCCTTTATTTAGATATGGAAGAAACGTGTAAGGCGATATCCTACATGGGCATGGCTGTGGCACATGCATCAATGGCCGCTGACACCCGCATCCTCTACAACGTAGAACACGACACGTCATGTGTGCTGGCGTGTGGCCTGGACGATCGATGTGTGAGGGCCACATACACACAAGACAATATCTGCTACCTTTACACTGGACCAGCGATGATGGACGACCTTGAAGACTCGCCTACAGCCGTGACATACTTCAAGTCATGTATGGAACCCGGTCAGTGTTATAAGCCCTGTCACCCCTAAATAACTGAGAGAGACTAGCTAGTTCATGCTGTCATCTGGAAATAATTCTAAAGTGCTGCCATATCGTGCTTTTGTTTAGAAAAATTGGAAATTAAGAAATAAACAGCAGAAATGAATGAAGGGTTAAATGAATTTAGCTGTTGGGCTGATTAAATAAATGAATAAATAAATATCATAATATTTATGGACTAGTTCTTTAATCATGTGTGGAACATATTTTAAAAATCTGAAATAACTGACATTGTATGTCTTGATGAGACCGCTTGTTTCGAGCAGGCTCATCTGAATCGACAGTGTTTACAAATATTGGCTTTCTGGTCTGTATAGTGTTGAAAGGCATAAGAATACCATGCCAGTTTAGTTTGATATCAGGTTTATCAGGCAAGTCTAGGAAATGTGTAGAATTACGAGGCTCAATGTCGAGGAATTCCTTCCATTCAGAGCGGAGCCCGATAAACTTGATCTCAAAAGACACGAGTCTGATGTTCCATGTGTCAGATAATGTTTTATGCTAGCGGAAGAGCAAGTGTGTGGCTGTGACTGGAGAGATGGGCTTATGGGCCAATGTAGATTCAAATATTCTGTGATCTGGATCTACACTGGTCACTAAGTCCATAAGCTCCATTTCTCCAGTTTTTCGTTGAAACGAACCGTGCAATCCCTTGTTTACATTGCATCATTACACTGATATCATTTTTCTCAATAAAATCAATATTTGATAGAATTTTGTCAAATATTTTTTTTTGGAGAGGGTGGCTATTTTGTTATCGATGAAAAAGTACTTTAACTATATTTTAGAGTTAATGTGTTTAATAGCCAAATGTGTCGGCAGCAGAACGTGGAACAGACAGTAGTCAATCCAGGATATGACAATATGTTACCAGTCAGTATGTATTCCGCCAATGCAAAGCATGTTACATGATAGCATGATAAATCTGGCTGTTTCTGGAGAAGCAATATTTAGAATGTGTTTGTCCATCCGTACAAGGAGATTATTAACAGTACTTTGTTATTTATCCCATCCTCCATGCTGATACAATATTCATGCCCGGTGGTTCATCTTTTAGCTTAATGCACTGTTAACGGTGTTAAGTATTTATGCCCCCTATGCGATAGGAAGGGGCCATATTGCGTTGCTCTTGAGGTTCGTACATCCATCCGTATGTCCGTCCGTGTACATTTACGTCAAAAAGTTGGTAAGAGTTTCTCCAACATATAATATCTTCAATATTACGCAAAGGATTGCTTCAATACTTGGACACTTGAATCACCTGAACATTTATCACACACTTGTGCCACCATTAACACGACCTTCCTCTTTTTCACCTTCGAAATTTCACTGAACACTTCGCCATTCTGTAGCCTTGAAAAGTTTGTAAGAGTTTCTCCTCCAACATGTAATATCTTCAATATTACGCGAAGGATTGCTTCGATACTTGAACACGTGAATCACATGAACATATGTCACACACTCGCGTCACCATTAACATGACACTGATCTTTGTCACCTTCAAAATGATGCTGAAAAACTTGCCATTTTGTTAAGTCAAAAAAGTTAGTAAGCATTTCTCCAATATGTAATCTCTTCAAGATTACGCGTTGGATTGCTTCGATATTTGAACACTTGAATCACCTGAACATTTGTCACACAATTGCACCACTATTAACATGACCTTTGTCACCTTCGAAATTTCGCTGAAACACTTGGCCATTTTGTTTTGTGGCTTTACCTCGTTTCTTGTTATTTTTTATGGTCCAGTATGCCAGGGGGCATACCAATGTTTTACAAACATAATCTCTAGTTAACGGTGTGCTTAGCTGACCAATGCTTTAACCTTCACTATATGGGAGACAAAAATTGTCGTCTGCTGTTTTTCATTTTTGCCCTAATTCTTAACAAAAAAAAAACTGTTTTGACAGCACATGAGAATCGTCTCCAGTGCAGACAATTCTCATGCGCTGCCAAAACAGGTTTTTATCGAGAAATATTGAAAATAAAACATTTCCAGCAGACGACAAAAACAAAATTTAATTCAGCGTAGTAAGGGTTAAGCAACTGGGCCCAGGTTTACACTGCCCTGTAAGTTTGTAACTTGTATCCACAGTCGAAGTCTATGAAGGCAAGATGATCATCAAGACAGAGAGACATTACGGTGGGGAAGGTTACTATGGTGAAGTTTCCGTCTCGTCACGTGACCAGTGTTGGGCGGCGTGTCTGCGGGACGAGCTGTGCGCGAGCTGCAGTGTCAGTCAGCTAGTGGATCGGCTTCGCTGTCTTCTCTACCTTCTCAACATGGATGTCCCTACCCCCAATCTTAACAGCCATCTCTGGTCCAAGGACATACCCGAAGGTTTGTCAAACTGTAAATAATAAATATTTCTTACATTTCAGCCAGTAGTTTACAGAAATGCCCTCGTGATTGGTCCTACTGCTAAACAAACTTGGTTCGCTACACTCGCTTGTTTATTTCGCGTAAGGACCCAATCACTTGTGCATTATTTCATGATAATCAGTTCACCTGGTTAAATAAACAGTATTTATTACCTGTGAACTCCCCTACCCCCATCTCGACCGCTAATTCTGGTCCAAGGACATACCCCATGGTTTGTCGACCTGTAGATAAATATTTATTTCCTGCGCAGCATGGACTCCCCTACCCCCAATCTCCACCGCTATCTTTGGTTCAAGGACATACCCCACGGTTTATCGACCTGTGGATAATAAATATTTATTTCCTGCGCAGCATGGACTCCCCTACCCCCAATCTCCACCGCTATCTTTGGTACAAGGACATACCCCACGGTTTATCGACCTGTAGATAATAAATATTTATTTCCTGTGCAGCATGGACTCCCCTACCCCCAATCTCCACCGCTATCTTTGGTACAAGGACATACCCCACGGTTTATCGACCTGTAGATAATAAATATATTTCCTGTGCAGCATGGACTCCCCACCCCCAATCTCCAGCTATCTTTGGTTCAAGGACATACCCCTTTCACCGTATCGTCTGGTACCCCCAATCACCGCTAATATTTATTTACCTGTGCATGGCATCCCTCTTTGGTTCAAGGACATACCCCACGGTTTATCACCGAATAATAAAATTTATTTCCTGTGCGCAGGACTCCCCTACCCCCAATCTCCACCGCTATCTTTGGTTCAAGGACATACCCCACGGTTTGTCGATCTGTAGATAATAAATATTTATTTCCTGTGCAGCATGGACTCCCCTACCCCCAATCTCCACCGCTATCTTTGGTTCAAGGACATACCCCACGGTTTATCGACCTGTAGATAATAAATATTTATTTCCTGTGCAGCATGGACTCCCCTACCCCCAATCTCCACCGCTATCTTTGTCAAGGACTACCCCACAGTGTCGATCCTGTCAGATAATATAACTTTGGCGGCATACCCGGTTTTTTGTCGATCTGATCCTACTCTCCCCCAACTCCTACTTTGGTGGTCAGACTAACACGGTACCCCCTCCCCTGAGATATATATTTATTTCCTGCTGTGCAGCATGGACTCCCCTACCCCCAACTCCTCCACGCTATTTTCTAGTAACGAAGACATACCACAACGGTTTATCGACCTGTAAGATAATAAATATTTCCTGTGCAGCATGGACTCCCCTACCCCCAATCTCCACCGCTATGGTCAAGGACATACCCCACGGTTTGTCGACTGTAGATAATAAATATTTTTTCCTGTGCAGCATGGATCCCCTACCCCCGCACTCCCTTTTACGCCTATCCTGGCAGGATACCCCAACGTGTCGATCAAGGTAGGATATAAATATTTATTTCCTGTGCAGTATGGACTCCCCTACCCCAATCTCCACCGCTATCTTTGGTACAAGGACATACCCCACGGTTTATCGACCTTAGATAAATATCCTGCTCAAAAAAAAATTTATTTGAGACCTTCCCCTACCCCCAATCACCACAAGCTACTATGTTTCAAGGACATACCCCACCAGTTAATCGACCCTGTAGATAAATATTATTTCCCCCTGCGCAAGTATGCACCACCCTACCCCCAATCCCAACCTCTATCTTGGTTCAAGACCTACCCCACGGTTTAATCGACCTTTGGTAGATAAAAATTTATTTCTGCGCAAAGGTAATGACTCCCTACCCCAATCACCCCACCCGGCTTAATTCTTTGGTACAAGGACCATACCCCACGGTTTATCGACCTGTAAGATAAATAAATTTATTTATTTCCTTGCGCAGCAAGGACTGGACCCCTACCCCCACCCAATCACCCACCGCAACTTTGTTAAATGTACCAAGATAGGCCAATACCCCACCGGTTTATCCGACTGAAGATTAAAAATATTTATATCCTTTGTTTGCAAGGCATGGACGTCCCCCCCCCCCCAAAAAAACCCCCAATCACCCACGGGCTTTATCATTGTTCCAAGGACATACCCACCCCACGGTTTATCGACCTTATAAAGAAACTATTATTTATTTTCCTGCGCAGCATGGAACTCCCCTCCCCCTACCCCCAACCCAAACGCCACCGCTAATCTTTATGGTATAAATCAAAGGACATACCCACGGTTTTATCGACCTGTAGATAATAAATATTTAATTTCCTGCTGCCAGTATGGACCTCCCCCTACCCCCAATCACCACCGCTATCTTTGGTACAAAAGGTACAAATACCCCACGTTTATCGACCTGTAGATACATATTTATTTCCTACGCAGCATGGACCCCCTACCTATCACAACGCTTTATGGACTGTACCCGACATACCCCACCGTATCGGCCTGGTTTAGAATAATATCCTGCGCAGTATGGACTCCCCTACCATCCAACACCCCCGCTATCTTTGGTACAAGGACATCCCCACGGTTTATCGACTGTAGATAAATAAATATTTATTTCCTGCGCAGATGGACTCCCCCACCCCTCACCACCGCTATGGTCAAGGACATACCCGGATCGACCTGTAGATAAATATTTATTTCCTGCGCAGATGACTCCCCTACCCCAACTCCACCGCTATATTTGGTACAAGGACATACCCCACGGTTTATCGACCTGTAGATAATAAATATTTATTTCTTTGGCGCAGTATGACCTCCTACAATCACCCCCAACCCGCTACCCCTATCTAGGTACAAGGACATACCGCCACTGGTATACCCCACGTACGACCTAAATTAAAAATATTTTTTCGCAGTAATGGACCCCCTACCCCCAATCACCACTGCATCCTGGTTCAAGGACATACCCCACGTTTTACGACCTTAGATAAAAATATATCCTGCGAGCATGGACTCCCCAACCCCCAATCTCCACCGCTATCTTTGTACAAGGACATCCCCACGGTTATATCGACCTGTAGAAATAAAATATAATTTCTGCGAGTTATGGACCTCCCCTCACCCCCAATCACCACCGCTATCTTGGTACAATGGACATACCCCACGGTTTGTCGACCTGTAGTAAATATATTTCCTGCGCAGTATTGGACTCCCCGCCCCCTATCAATCCCCACCGCTATCTTTGGTCAAGGACATACCCCACGGTATCGACTGTAGTAATTAAATTTCCTGCGCAGTATGGACTCCCCTACCCCCAATCCAATCACCGCTATCTTTGGTACAAGGACATACCCACGGTTTTGTCGACCTGTAGATATATTTCCTGCGCAGTATGGACTCCCCTCCCCCAATCACCACCGCTACTCTTTGGTACAAGTTACATACACCCCAACGGTTTATCGACCTGTAGATAAATATTTATTTCCTGCGCAGTATGGACTCCCCTACCCCCAATCACCACCGCTATCTTTGGTTCAAGGACATACCCCACGGTTTATCGACCTGTAGATAAATATTTATTTCCTGCGCAGTATGGACTCCCCTACCCCCAATCATCCACCGCTATCTTTGGTTCAAGGACATACCCCTCCCGGTTTGTCCGACCTGTAAATAAATAAATTTATTTCCGCGCAGTAAGGACTCCCCTACCCCCAATCTCCACCGCTATCTTTGGTTACAATGGACATACCCCATCGGTTTATAAATGACCTGTAATAAATATTATTTCTTGCGGTATGAAGGACCTTACCCCCAATTCACCCCAACCACCGCTATCTTTGGTTCAAGGACATACCCCACGGTTTATCGACCTGTAGATAAATATTTATTTCCTGCGCAGTATGGACTCCCCTACCCCCAATCTCCACCGCTATCTTTGGTTCAAGGACATACCCCATGGTTTGTCGACCTTTGGTAGAATAAAATTTTTATTTCTTGCGCAAGGTATGGACTCCCCTACCCCAATCTCCCACCCCGCTATCTTGGTTTTCAGGAACATACCCCAAGGTTTATCGACCTGTAGATAATAAATATTTATTTCCTGCGCAGTATGGACTCCCCTACCCCCAATCACCACCGCTATCTTTGGTTCAAGGACATACCCCACGGTTTATCGACCTGTAGATAATAAATATTTATTTCCTGCGTAGTATGGACTCCCCTACCCCCATCTCAACCGCTATCTTTGGTACAAGGACATACCCCACGGTTTGTCGAACTGTAAGGTAATAAATATTTATTTCCTGCGTAGTATGGACTCCCCTACCCCCATCTCCACCGCTATCTTTGGTACAAGGACATACCCCACGGTTTGTCGAACTGTAGGTAATAACTATTTATTTCCTGCGTAGTATGGACTCCCCTACCCCCATCTCAACCGCTATCTTTGGTACAAGGACATACCCCACGGTTTGTCGAACTGTAGATAATAAATATTTATTTCCTGCGTAGTATGGACTCCCCTACCCCCATCTCCACCGCTATCTTTGGTACAAGGACATACCCCACGGTTTGTCGAACTGTAGGTAATAAATATTTATTTCCTGCGCAGCATGGGCTCTCCTACCCCCAATCTCCACCGCTATCTTTGGTACAAGGACATGCATTTACGGACATACACGATTTACATTTATTGAGCCTATGCTCTATAAATGTAAATCCAATAATTATTTACAAGACAACGTTGTTAATGTGAAATTTACAGACTATCATAATTTTGCACTTCCGAACATTTTAGTTGTACAAAGTTTAGTGAAACGGCCCCCTGTAGATGATAAATATCACATTAAAACATCCCTCTCATAAGCTCCTCTATGCCATGTGGGCATATCCATGTTTTACAAACATAATGTGTAGTTATTTTTCAGAGCTCCAGATAAGGGGCATATTGGCGTATTTTACGCACTTACTTTAGCAGAACACACAATGGTTATCAAAAATGGGAGTACAAAATACTCACAGCAATGCGAAAATACGCATTGATTTTCAAATCGAATAGTGAAAATACTGTAATAAGTTGAAAATTCACTTAATTGAGCTGCAAAAAGCAAGCTGAAATAAGTGAATTTTTAAATTGGTTTTATTTTTTTATCATTTATTCCCTATTTAATATACTTCTGAGTGCATAGAAGGAAAATACATGAAAAGGGTTAAATAAACATTGCAAATCGATATCTTTTTCAGTACTATAACTTTTTAGAAACAAGTTGGATAATTGCCTAGACATGCTTAGTTTAGAGAGTTTTCAGAGTTCAATAGCTTACACAGCAGAATTAAAACAAAATTATATTCCATTTTTCACATGAAAAACATGCTTTTCATTACGCAAACACGTCTTATTTGGAATTAATAAATCAGCGAACTACTTTCGGCAAGGAAGATAATCAATATGCACCACGTACGGGAACTATTTTCATACGAGTCAAGCGGATTGTTCTGTTTATTAGTTTATATAGTTTTAATATATCTCCTGTGATATATAATGATACATTTCTTTGTTATGTTATGGGTACTAATACATGTTGTTTCAATAGTGTATTGCTGTAACGGTATCGTTGTAGACAGAGTTGCAACTAATTATAATTATTACATTCAAATGTTTGCGTAATACTGATAGTACTTCTGTACAAATGTAAACATCGTAAATGGTACGATAGTCGTGAGGTTATGGTCGCAGGCTTTTATGATTGAATTACCAATTCCCGAAAGGGTCGGGGGTTTAAACCTCGATTTGGTATATATTTGTTTTTATGCCCCACCACGATAGTGGAGGGGGCATTTAGTGTTACCCTTGTCCGTCCCGTCCGTCCGTCCCGTCCGTCCCGTCCGTCCGTCCCGTCCGTCCGTCCGTCCGTCCGTCCGTCCGTCCGTCCGTCCGTCCGTAACCGTCCCGTCCCTGTCGTCCGTCCGTCCCGTCCCGTCCCGTCCCGTCCGGTCCGTCCGTCCGTCCGGATCCGTCCGTCCGTCCCGTCCGTCCCGTCCGTCCGTCGTCCGTCCCGTCCCGTCCGTCCGTCCCGTCCGTCCCGTCTGTCCCGTCCGTCCCGTCCGTCCCGTCCGTCCGTTCGTCCGTCCCGTCCTTCCCGTCCGTCCGTCCCGTCCGTTCCGTCCGTCCGTCCCGTCCGTCCCGTCTGTCCCGTCCGTCCGTCCCATCCCGTCCCGTCCGTCCCGTCCGTCCCGTCCCGGCCGTCCGTCCGTCCGTCCGTCCGTCCCGTCCGTCCCGTCCGTCCCGTCGTCCGTCCGTCCGTCCCGTCCTCCCGTCCGTCCCGTCTGTCCCGTCGTCCCGTCCGTCCCGTCCGTCCGTCGTCCGTCCCGTCCTTCCCGTCCGTCCGTCCCGTCCGTTCCGTCCGTCCGTCCCGTCCGTCCCGTCCGTCCCGTCCGTCCGTCCGTCCGTCCGTCCGTCCGTCCGTCCGTCCGTCACAAAACTTTAACGCTCTAGTAAATGTCTCATAATTTCTTCATCTTTTGACCGATCTGCTTCATATTTCATATACACATTGCTCTAATGGTCCTCTACCGCCCTGTACCAAATCCACGTTCGTCCTGCCCCCGCCAAGCCCAGGGTCAAGGTCACATAGTTAGTGCTTCAAAAACTTTAACGCTCGGGTAAATATCTTATAATTTCTGTTTCCTTCCACGGATCAGCTTCATACTTCATATACGCATTGCTCTAATGATCCTCTACTGTCCTGTGCCAAATCCACGTTCGTCTTACCCCCCACCAAGCCCAGGGTCAAGGTCACATACTTAGTGCTTCAAAAACTTGAACGCTCAGGTAAATATCTTATAATTTATGTTTTCTTTCACGGATCAGCTTCATACTTCATATACGCATTGCTCTAATGATCCTCTACTGTCCTGTGCCAAATCCACGTTCGTCTTACCCCCCACCAAGCCCAGGGTCAAGGTCACATACTTAGTGCTTCAAAAACTTGAACGCTCAGGTAAATATCTTATAATTTATGTTTTCTTTCACGGATCAGCTTCATACTTCATATACGCATTGCTCTAATGATCCTCTACTGTCCTGTGCCAAATCCACGTTCGACCTGCCCCTGCCAAGCCCAGGGTCAAGGTCACATACTTAGTGCTTCAAAAACTTTAACGCTCAGGTAAATATCTTATAATTATGCCCCACCACGATAGTCCCGTCCGTCCGTCCGTCCCGTCCGTCCCGTCTGTCCGTCCGTCAGTCTGTCCCGTCCGTCCGTCACAAAACTTTAACGCTCGGGTAAATGTCTCATAATTTCTTCATCCTTTGACCGATCTGCTTCATATTTCATATACACATTGCTCTAATGGTCCTCTACCGCCCTGTACCAAATCCACGTTCGTCCTGCCCCCGCCAAGCCCAGGGTCAAGGTCACATACTTGATGCTTCAAAAACTTTAACGCTCACGTAAAAAAAATTTGACTTGGAATTTGGCCTCATTTATTATCAAAGCGATATGTGGGGCATCCGTGTTCTATGAACACATTTTCTAGTTTCAATTAATTTTGTTATTTTAATATTTTCACAATTTTATTATTTTAATAAAAATAGCTAGAAACTGATAGAAACTTACCAACGATGAAAATGTCAGTCTGTAAATAATATATACACCGACAGTTTGTTACTGCTTTTTTTTTCAGTTTGAGGTACTGTGTATACTGTATAATTTTTCACTGTCCCAAAATATATTTTTTTTTTTGGCTGTCACAATTAATATTGCATTTAATTTTGGCTCTTTTAGAATAAGCTAAATTTTCGGACAGCAAACATTTTTTTTTATGAATTTGAAAAAATTAATGTCCTCCATCTGATCATAACACTGTTCGAACTGCGCCTGTGGCTACCACGACCAGAATTCACTGGCTGCAAACACACTAGCCTTCGGCGTCTATTTATTAAATTAGTATTTTTCATTTGATTTGAATTCCGCGTGAGCGCTGAATTTTGTGTCAACACCAATATTGGTGATTTTCTAAACGAATATCGGCAAAATCCGGCAATATATTTTGTGTCAATTTTCAACACCATTTACGTAAAATATTACTGATTTTTTTAGACCATATCGTCAAAACTAAATAAGGTGATAGAATTTTTGTGAACTTTTCAACACCATTTTACAGAAAATATTACTGATTTTCTAAAAACAATATCGGCGAAGGTGTACTGAAAAACTTAAAATATGTCTTTTAACATTCCGGCCTCCGAAAATCGATTTTTTAGCTCGACTATTCAAAGAATAGTTAGAGCTTATATGTAGTCACCCCGGCGTCGGCGTCGGCGTCACCGTCACTGTCACCGTCGCACCTTGGTTAAGGTTTTTAGTCAAGCTTGTATATGGAATACTCCTCTTGGCCCTACATCCACCATACTTGGACAACTTCATCTCCTAGTGATGTACATCAATAACCCCTGATCTATATTTGACCTTCACCTACATTTCCTCTTGAATTACTTACTTAATTCCCCTTGGTTAAGGTTTTTAGTCAACCTTGGTTAAGGTTTTTAGTCAAGCTTGTACATGGAACACTATTGTGCATACAGACACCATACTTGGACAACCTTTTCTATGGGTGACTCAATAACTGATATATTTGCCTTGACCTACATTTCCTCTTGAATTATTACTTAATTCCCCTTGGTTAGGTTTTTAGTCAGCTCAATAACCCTATCATATTTGACCGTATATGAAATACTCCTGGCCCTACACCCACCATACTTGGACAACTTCATCTCCTAGTGATGTACATCAACAACCCCTCACCTATAGTTGACCTTGACCTACATTTAACCTTGAATTACTTAGTTAATCCCCCTTGGTTAAGGTTTTTAGTCAACCTTGGTTAAGGTTTTTAATCACGCTTGTACATGGAATACTAGTGTGCATACGGCCACCATACTTGGACAACCTTTTCTCATAGGGATGTACATCAATAACCCCTGATCTATATTTGACCTTGACCTACATTTCCTCTTGAATTACTTACTTAATTACCCTTGGTTAAGGTTTTTAGTCAAGCTTGTAGATGGAATGTTCCTGGCCATACACCAACCATACTTGGACAACTTCATCTCCTAGTTATGTACATCAACAACCCCTGACCGATATTTGACCTTGACCTACATTTAACCTTGGCTTACTTAGTTAATTGCCCTTGGTTAAGGTTTTTAGTCAACCTTGGTTAAGGTTTTTAGTCAAGCTTGTACATGGAACACTATTGTGCATACAGACACCATACTTGGACAACCTTTTCTCATAGGGATGTACATCAATAACCCCTGATCTATATTTGACCTTGACCTACATTTCCTCTTGAATTACTTAGTTAATTCCCCTTGGTTAAGGTTTTTAGTCAAGCTTGTAGATGGAATACTCCTAGCCCTATGCCAACCATACTTGCACAACTTCATCTCCTAGTGATGTACATCAACAACCCCTGACCTATATTTGACCTTGACCTACACTTAACCTTAAATTACTTAGTTAATTCCCCTTGGTTAAGGTTTTTAGTCAACCTTGGTTAAGGTTTTTAGTCAAGCTTGTACATGGAATACTATTGTGCATATAGACACCATACTTGGACAACCTTTTCTCATAGGGATGTACATCAATAACCCCTGACATATATTTGACCTTCACCTACATTTAACCTTGAATTACTTCCCCTTGGTTAAGATTTGTACTCAAACATGGTTAATGTTTATAGTCAAGCTTGTATATGGAATACTCCTGGGCCTACAGCAACCATACTTGGACAACTTCATCTCCTAGTGATGTACATCAATAATCACTGACCTATATTTGACATTGACCTACTTTTACCCTTGGATTACTTAGTTATTTCCCCTTGGTTAAGGTTTTTAGTCAAGCTTGTATATGGAATACTCCTGGGCCTACAGCAACCATACTTAGAAAACTTCATCTCCTAGTGATGTACATCAATAACCCCTGACCTATATCTGACGTAGACCTACATTTAACCTTGAATTACCTACTTAATTTCCCTTGGTTAAGGTTGTTAGTCAACCTTGGTTAAGGTTTTTATGCAGGCCACGGCCACCTTGTTTGTCAAGCTATGTGTACATCGACAACCCTCGTAGTCGAGCTATGCTGTTCTCCTACAGCTCTTGTTTTAAATAACCAGCTGTCTAAAAGATCTCCATATAATCGAGAGTGTATCGTTAATTGTCACGTTGTCCCCGACAGCGAGGTGTGCGGCACACATCAAAACGACGCGGCAATTTCAAAACATTGCCTAAGGGTAAAAATTTACAGCTGTATGATGTCATCAGATCAACACGGCTGCGCGTTATCTATGTTTTCCACACAAAGCGACACGTGTATTTATAATTAGATCTATGTATCATTTGTAATTAGTCCCAGGTGCAGCCTATAAAATAGAATCGATTTCTTTAAATTACGTCCGCAAGTTGACAGATATTTCAGAGCAGACGTCATCGTATTTTGGCGTTATTTTTTTCCAAGATCAGTCATATATTCTGTAAATGACGTTGAAAGTTGACAATAAATTCAGACCAGATCAGTACGTTAAATATCTATCGACGACAAATGACAATCAGATGAGAGAGTAATACCGTTTACACGCGTACTGTTACCGGTAACTATAAATTGTCATTTTTTTTATGATTTTCGTAGTTTTTACCGAGAAATTCAAACCGTTTCCAATTATTGTTGGGTAGTCCAGAGGCAGGACGACTAAAATCTATTGAACCTTGCAATGTCTGGCAACAATCATTTTTTTCTATTTTCTTATAGGACTTGGTGCCTAGATAAAATTTTGGCTGGGTGGGAACTTCCCACCCGCTTGGCTTTTTCAGAATCCAAGATGGCCGCCGCAAAATAGCAAAATGTAGCAAAATAGCAAAATTGTGTTTTAAATTGGTACAGAAGTTGAATGTGTCATATTGAGTATAAATCTTTGACCTGGAACACAAAATGGCCGCCATTGTTTTCAAAATGGCCGCCATTTTTTTCAAAATGGCCGCCGTGTAATATCAATTTTGCTAGAAATGACATATAATCTGAAGAAATTTTTTTAGGGGTGTGATATTAGTGGGTACATATGGATTTTCTGGATTGTCGAAAATTTCGATGATGAAGTGCTATCGTTTCATTCACCTGGGGTGGCAACAGTGCTTGCTTTCCGCAAACACGCAGCTACTAATCTAAGAATTGTGGACGATAACCAGAATGAATACATGGACAAATGCGTACGAAAAGTGGGAAAGCAGATCCTGAAAGAGACAAAGTCTGTAAAACACAAGTTCAACTCATACAATAGACATATTGATAGAGAGGTGGCATCTGAGTGTGCAAGTGACACATTGTTAAAGTTGTTATCAGCTGTACATCCTCCAAATTCCATAATTCACTACAGTCTATCATAGTTTGGTAACATTGTATGCTCTATGGTTACTTGTCAGCCAACACCATTGCAGATAGCTTTTGGAGTACTTCTAGGGGACCATAAAATGCTGATCACAGAATTGTACAAGTACAATGTATGCTGTTCCTATGATGAGGTACGACGATTTCGAAGGTCAGCTGCTGTTCAGTCTTCAAGTGCGAAACAATTAGCGGGTCTGAGAGATATTAGCCAGGGTGGACTCGTGGCAAATCATTATTGATAATCTTTGATGCCGTTATCAGTTCGCAGAACTGTCGCCTTGAATGCCACTACATGGCAATGCTGGCAGCCCAGTGGAAGAAATGTCTAGCCAGTGTAGATGGTGTAGAAACGACAATCCCACGTCTCTCAAAAGACAAAATGAAAATAGCTATCCTATGTGAGACACCGGTTGTTGAGTATACGGGGCCAAAGAAACCTAGTATGCCATTGGCCGCTACATACCATTTCGACATGTCAGATGACTTTGTAAAAGCCACAAATGTATCACTGGCCAGGGCCCGAGATGTGGACTTCCATTTTTTCAAGGATGTGCTGTTCAAAGCCAACACACCAGAGTACAATGGCTACAATACACAATTCTATCGTATGACAGGAATGAGTCCAGCTCCTAAGTCAGCAGTGGTCTACCTTCCCCTGATCAACATGAAGGCAAGCGATCCAACTACCGTCCTCACAGCAATCACTAGAGGATTTGATGTGACCAGAAACTCAAACCAGGACATTATGGTGCTAACCTGTGACCAGCAGATCTACAAGATCGTTGTGGACATTACTTTCCACCAACCTGAACTGCTGACAAACATAGTTGCGATTCTTGGTGGGATGCACTACCTTATGGATTTTGTGAGCTGCATCGGAACCCTGATGGCAGATAGCGGCCTGAAAGACATATTGTCAACATCGTTCGGCTCTGTGGAGAAGATGTTGCAAGGGAAGAAATATCCACAAAATGTCCGAGCGCTGCGCCTTCTCACGGAAGAACTTCTCCGACCAGTATTTGTCAAGAATCCGGAGCTGACATGTATGGATGAACTGGAAGTTGTCCGGAATGTACTCATGTCTCAAAGCCGTACTGCAAAGATGTGGATCAACAACATTGTGAAGCCAACTCTTCTGATAATGAGATTCTGCCAAGCATCTTACGAAGGTGACTGGCCCCTTCACATGAAAACAGCTGAAGAAATGCTGCCCTACATGTTTGCGGCACACAAGTACAACTACGGAAGGTACGGCCTCTACTATGTGCGTTCCATGACATGGCTTGCACCGGAGATCCTGGACCCGTACTGCAGAGGAGAACAATCGCTCCATCACATGGCTGGTCTTGAAAATGGACAGTGGAGTGACATGTTCATCGAAACAAACTGGATGAGGAAAGGACACGGACCCGGTGGCATCATTGGAACCACAGAGAAACCCCAAACATGGATGTACAGTATGGATGCCACCATGACCTTAACCGGTGATCTGAAGAAGCTGTCTGGTGATGACGTGAAAGAGAAGACAATCCACAAGGAAGAGTCAGAAGGTCGAATTGTTCAAGATGCACGTGATCGCCAATCACTTCGAACAGCTCTGGAGTCACGCATTGACCCAATGGACCCAGAAACCCATGTAGCACGAGGACTAATCCACATCTGGAGTGGTCTGCTCGCTCAGCCAAATGTCAACGTAGACAGATCCATGGAAATTGGGACCGAACAGTTGAAAGAAACAGTTCGAGGCATCGTGGCCAGGCGGCTTTTACAGCTCACTCACAAAACAAGTAGTCACTTTCGCTGAAAAGAAGAAACGTCTCACATTGGGCGAGAATCCCGTCATCGACCAGGAGGCAATTTATGCTCGTGTTATCGGCCTTCTAGTTAGTCAGCGTGACCTCGATCTGCAAGAAGTCCTTGCCACAGAGCTAACCGCTTACCCTCCGTCGATGTTTCATGCTGATGGCCGCATGCGGGTCGCTACAGGAAAGTCGGCGCTAAAGAAGAACATGCAGGTCGAGGTTTCACAGCGATTGAATAACAACCCAACATCTATCATAATGGATGTGTTGGCTGTACTGTGGACAGTTGACTGGCCATTACATGGAATAGTGGAGACATTCATTTCAGGTTTCAAAGTGTGGCTCTCAAGTCATTTGGCTGTGGCTGAGGTATTCCTGTGCTTTGACAGATATCGCGACTACTCAATCAAGAGCAGCACCAGATTCGCACGAGCTGCCGCTACACGTGTCTACCAGCTGAATCTGAATACATCCCTGCCTTGCACGCGATGCGGTTCTCAAGAACTCCACCAACAAGACGCAGCTCAACAAACTCATATGTGAGCAGATCCTTCACGATGAGAAGTACCTGAAGAATGTGACACAAAACCACAAGTTGGTGGTTACAGGTGATGATGCAGTACCCATTCAGATATTTAAGGGCCGCAAAATGCCGCGTTTGGATCTTGCATCCACACACGAAGAGGCGGACATGATCATCACACAGCAAGCTATCAGCGTTGCAAAGGAAGATCCTGGTTCAAGAGTCAGTGTGGTATGTGACGACACTGACGTGTTTGCCCTGCTTCTCCACTTCTATTCCCTTGAGAAGCTTGAATCGTCCCTGACGATGCAGTCACCTGTCCATGGTCGTTCTTGCATTGACATGAAGGAAACAGCTGACACTAATTCAGATATAATTCCTCAAATATTGGCATTACATGCTCTCACTGGTTGTGATTCGGTGGCGGCGACGTTTGGAATTGGAAAGACAACAGCAATCGCCGTAGCAAAAAAAGGCTACGATCTGGATTAGCTCGGTCAACCAACGGCAGACATCGCAAACGTCATGAAGCAGGCGACAACTTTCATGGCAGCATGCTATGGCTTGAAGACACCGTGCTCTTCGATGACAGAGTGTCGCAAACACCAGTGGGCCCAGAAGGCTGGGAAGTCAACAATGGCACCGAAGCTGCAAAGCTTGCCCCCAACGACAGAAGCTTTTGAACAGAATGTACGTAGAGCTCATTACCAAACTGCTCAATGGTACAATGCCATGAGTGGGGATCCACCGGCGGCTCTTGATGCAGTAGACTATGGATGGGAAGTTGACGAGACGAACAAATGTCTAAACCCACGGAATATGGCAGATGGGATACCCTACGCTCCGGAACACATTCTCAAGTTGGTCAGGTGTGGTTGCGTGTCAGAACGAGCTTGCAGAGGTGGGAACTGTGGCTGCATGGGGCGCCAGCTTGTTTGTACAATGTTCTGTGCTTGTGGTAGTGGCCGGGCCTGCTCTAATCCCTTCAACACAAAGGAAGCAGAAACAGATGATGACCATGCTTTGGATGATGCAGCCTACCAAGATATAGACACTGATACTGATGAGAATGGTTCAATAGAGGACTAATGTATAGTTACTTCATCCATCATGTCCATAACATGGGGTATTCAAAATCATTGGAGGCCTCCTTGCTACACCTTCATTATGCTGTGAATGTATTGTCATCAGATATCAACCGGTGTCGACTTGAATTTCTATACCACTTGATCGGTTTTCGCAAACCCACAGACAGAATTCACAAACGATTTTGACTGTTACATGTGTTTGTTTGGTGATGTGGCAATCTTGATTTTCAATCATTAAACTAACTACAAATGGTCCAGTAACATTATGTCCTCATTCTTTCACCTTACATGCATACTTATAGGTGCTGATAGTATGCTTTTAGTGTACTTACAACTTTTGAGATATATTTTAATATAGATTTCTGCGGTTTTTGTGTGAAATTCGGCGGCCATCTTGGATTTACATCATCAAGATGGTTTCAAATTCATAAAACTACTTCAGAATTGTATTCCTCAATGTTGAAAGCATATAGAGAGACACAAAGATCATTATTCTACAGTACTTAGAACAGATGACTAGATTTATGTATTTTATGGCGGCCATCTTGGATTTTAAAAAAGCCAAGCGACCAACAAGCTCCCACCCAGGCAAAATTTTATTGAAACAATGGGAACTATCGAAAAATGCAAAGAAATGCTTGTTGCCAGACATTGCAAGGTTACCGGCCCGTGCCACCAGACTAGGGGTACATATCATGATTAGCACACCGTCTCACTAAGCGGGGGCTACTCAGGGAATAGGATCACATGGTCTATTGTTTACACTGGATTAATGGCGGCCCCCATGAGGTCTCGGGTAAATCTTATTTTTCATCAATACGACTGTGGTTTCTTGCTTTTAATGATGACCATGTTCCGACCGTTAACACTTATTTAGCAGCATTACCTATGTAGTTTGGACATTCTGCAGAGACATTTGAATCGGACGGAATCGAACGTTGTTTAAACTTGGTCCAGTTCATATGCACAAGTCAAAATATGAACTGAAAATGGCGCTTTGTGTGACAGAAATCCGTATGCGGATGAATAAAAAAAATGTTTTGTTATAAATATCACATATAGCGAAACAGCGATAGCATCTATTGTTTTAATAATATGCATACATATTGTAATTAATGTTTAATAGCGATATACTTATGAATAATATACTATAATAGTGTTTATACTCCTGCACTATGTTTTAAAAAATAAGCTGGATCAGTTAAGACTTATATTCATACACTTCATGAGAACATCAACACATTTAAAATATACATATATTACTTAAAGGAGTACCGATATGATACATTTTAATAATAAAAATATTGAAAATACACATTACAATCGCTTACAACATAATTTATTGATAGAAAATAGTCACTGCATCGTGGCCTATTTTACCGCATTACCTATTGTGCGGGCTCCTCACTAAACCCCCTGTTTATGTAGGTAACTGGGGGTGTAGTGGGGTACGCTCGCTAATACAATGTTTGCGTAATGACTGAGAAACAAGACAACATATGAAACAACAGCAGACGACAATTTATGTGTCCAGCAAAATTATAAGGGTTAAGAAGGTACCCTTGCAATGAGCGTTTATAAAAACTGTTTCAGTTGACAACAAGTACTGCAATATGGCCGTACAGCCCCAGAGGTATGGTGGTAACCTGCCGTACTTGAAGCTGGAGGAGTTTGATAATGGCGAACAATGTGAGCTGAGGTGCTTGCGGGACGAAGCGTGCATGGCGGCCAGTTTTACCAAACTTCCCGACCTTACCCGCTGTAGTCTGTACAAACTGGACAGCTTCAGTGCAGTTCGGGAAGAAAACAGTGACCTCTATGTCAAGAACTGCCATGAAGGTAAATATGGACGTGATTAATTATAAACTTCAAATCTTGATTCCTTCAGTCTTGATTCCTTTCATTCACCTTTAACCCTTTCAACACTACAGACGTATATAGCGGTGTTCGCAAACAGTGTAGATCCAGATGAGCCAGCCCATAACGTGCTGTCTCATCAGGATCTGCACTTTTTGCAAGTAATTTTCAGATTTTTAGAAGAAAAAAAACACCCCTACCGTATTCTTGCGATTATAGGTCGCAAGAGTGCATAAGACGCACCCCTATTTTCAGTCCAGAATCTGGGGGAAAATGTCTACATGAGATTATAAGACGCATCCAATTTTCCTAAAAGAAATGAAACAAAAAAATGAAAAAAAATCGCCAAGTTGTTGTTATTTATTCACCCACATTGTTTTTTTATTCGTACCTTGGACGTTTTTGTCTGTATTTTCCCCATCATAGTTTGCTATGTCCGTAATTTGCCGACTATGTCCGTGATTACCCGGTCCGTATTTCACCGTTTTCTAGTATCTTCAATTACACCGTGAACTCGGTAGTACACGATTCACTATAACACGTGCTCGGTTAGTACACGTTTATGCATTGGCTCCCGATTTGTTTGCCTATTTCTATATCAAAATCGTGTTAAAAGTGTAACAGACTATTGTCATAAATCGTGTTATATTTGCGATCATATTGCTGCCGAAAGTGGTATTATATTGTTAATTATTGATTGCGGTATGTATTACCTCTTTTCAACACCATTTACGGAAACTGTTTTCGAAATCAATATCGGCAAAATATGGCGACAGATCTGCGTGCGTATAATCCAGTGTTTTTTTAACCCGTTCCTTTCTGAATACACATTCACGGATATGAAATTTATTAAATATTTTATTTTTATTTTTGTTATTTCTCACTGAAAGTATATGTTGTCACCACTCATTTGAACCGTCTCGACGAAACGGTTTAAATGGTGATCGCGGCATATACTTCTGAGTGCATAGAAGGAAAATATTTAGGATTTTTCGCAAACATAAGCATATCCTGAGCATGAAATGGGTTACTGATTGCCCCCATGATGTGAGGATGAAAGCTGCACGTTCGCCACATCTGCGGCACACATCAAAAAGTGTGTTGACCAATCAGTGCAATTTCAAAACATAGCCTAAAGGTCACACAGTTTACAGTCTCGTGCTGAATGATGACATCAGATAAGCGCCTGTTAGTTGACACGGTTGTGTGTTATCGATTTTTTTCCACCAGCAAAGGCAACACAAACTTTCGCCTACAGTATGTAATATTTCAAAATCAGTTGTATCTTCCGTAAATGACGCTGAAAGCAGCCTATAGCTATGACGAATTTGCATTGTCCGCTGACGTAATTATAATGTTATTAATTAGAGATTGGCGAACATTGTAAACCATGTGCAGACTACGCGAATCCACCGCCTGGTCTGGTCGCTAATTCAATAAGCCGGGATTTGTCAGAGATAGAGACCCAATTCACATAAACACGTTTGCCGTGTCATAGAGTCTGGTTCTCGGTAGTATTGTTTCACTTTGGACGCATCAGACAGGGTACCAGTTTAGTGACGAATACGAAACTGACGTCAACAACCGCGTGTGTTGATATTTGATATGGCGTTGTGTTGTAAATCTTGACACGCGGTGTGTTTGATGTCGGCCAGCTGACTTAGGCTTGCCACTTTCATCAGTTTTATAACTTTCGTGGAATTGCATTATGCATATTGGGATTTACCGTTAATGGCGTCATGCAATATTTTTCACGGCAAAATGACACCGACCGATATGGGCCCGGTAAATGTTTTCAAAAGGTAATTAAAATGATAGAGGCAAGATTGTGATTCGGCAGAGAAAATGTCGACCGGATCTGATCTTGGTATACACTGTTCGCCTTCGGTATAGCAAATGTGTACCGAATGTGACACAGGGCCGGAACGAGTAAGGTGCGAGTAAGGTGCGAACTGTTTAGAATATTCCAATACCGGATTTTACCCCAAAGACTAACAACAACAACAAATATAGGAACGCATTTTATTTTTTTTATTTTTTGTCGTTTATGTCAATATTTCGGGTGGAAAAAAATGCTAATGTATCTACATGTATTTATAAGACGCAGGGGCTTTCTGGGATACAAATCTGAAAATCATTTTGTAACGATTGGATTCATCCTTCAATTAACATATCACAGCCCATTCCAGTTATTTAGGGTTGAAAGGGTTAACAAGCATGAAGCAAATTTTCCAATGAAAAACAATATTATGCCCACCATGATAGTGGAAGGGGCATTTACTGATTTAGTGTTGCCAATGTCTGTCCATCCGTCCGTCTGCGAATCACTCTGAAAAAAGTGACCTTGACCTTCAATTGTACTATTTACAATTGTGGGTGGCAGGTGGGAGCACGCGATGGGTAATTCAATGATCGGGGTTCATCCTTACCGGAATCCCGACTGGAGACCTGGTTTGGCCCTCACATACGTCTTTGGCATTTTGTATGTGACAGTTGAATCTGGTTATACCCCTTATGTGAGTATTACGATATTCGTAATCATATTTTAGGGGAAGGGGCCAAGTGACTTTGGTGTGGTATGGACCTGGCACCAGGTCAGGTTATTCTAATTTCAGGGCTGAATATATTTGTTCTCAATGTAAATATTCCGTTCTGATTTTAGGATTTCCCCCCGAATGCAGCAGGTTAAAATGGGATTGAACCCGTTTGCCCGGCCTTACATGACCTTAGGCCGTTAAACACTAATAAACAAACAAACAAACAAACTATTTACAATTGTAGTCATTTCCCTTGGTTACATTATTACAAAACTATTACATGTAGGTATACAGTCACCATATTTGCACACTATCATAGACCAGTGATGTGTACCGCAAACCATGGTGAACAAATGACCTTCAAGCCACCTTGACCTACAATTTCCATATTTCCCTTGATTAAACGTTTTGTTTGAGCTTATAGTTTCAATACTATTATGCGTACAGCCATTATACATTATCCCCTCAAAGTGAAGGATGCTAAATATATAGAGGAATAACGGCACTCGTGAAATATGGACATTTTACACCACTCGATGAACATATATGTCATATTCGTTGCAAAAATATGAATATTCTATTTATTATATACCGCTCCATGGAAATTAGCAGTTTTTATATGACCGTTTTTTAAAAAACGGTACGTATTATGTTTTACAGCTGGGCGGGCGGGCGGTCGGCTGACAGAAAAAGTGCATGCTTCGTGTACACAACTCCTCCGAAACCGTTCAGTCGATCGATCTGAAACTATACACACGTCTACTACACATATTGAAGATGTGCACCTTGGTGTTTTTATGGCGAAAAAATATGTTTTAACGAAAATATCACCTTTTTAACTTAGTCATTTTTTCTACATTTTTCTATACAATTCTATATACGGTACAGAGTTTGTGTACACAACTCCTCCGTAACCGTTGAGTCGATCATTCTGAAACTATACACACGTCTTCTACACATACTGAAGATGTGCACCTTGGTGTTTTTATGCCGAAAAAATATTTTTTAACAAAAATATCATCTTTTTAACTTAGCCATTTTTTCTACATTTTTCTATACAATTCTATATATTTGTACAGGGGTCATACCAATTATCCGGACAATCAGTTTATCGGACAAATGAAAATACCTGTTAATTACGCGCATTCTTTTGATCCGATTTTGCAATGAATGCATCTAAGTCATGCAGGTACATGCTTTTTCCATGCCAGTGTGAAGAATATGTCGGCATAGTAAACATTTTAGTAACATTTGCTGAACACATTCCCAACTCTGTGCAGAAGTTGTTTACAACGACAAAAGTCATGCGGGGGTTCAATCGAGTGCGCCCAATTACGTCATTGTTCTATAAATACAATACATTCTATAAATACGGTGTTTTCCAAGAAACAAAGGGTGACTGATTTTTCTGCAGAAATACGCAATGCTGTTTACACATGTTTACACTGGTTTACACGCGATAACATTATACATGTATATGATTTCAACGTGAGAATAGAAGTTATATGTTTGTCCGGATAACTGTTTGTCGATGTTAATTTTGGGGCAATTTTACGACTGATGATCTGACCCGATTTTAAGCGAGAAAGATGGCACAGTTTGCTAAATAGTTTACATGCGTTGAGAAAGCAAGAACCGACGATTGTTCTGTGAAAAGTTTATGCCCGTAGCTGCTATTTTAAGAAAAATATCGTTAAAAAACTGCCATTTTTGTCCGATAATAGGAGGATCCCTGTACAGAGTTTGTGTACGCAACTCCTCCGAAACCGTTCAGTCGATCGATCTGAAACTATACACACGTCTTCTACACATATTGAAGAATTGTGCACCTTGGTGTTTTTATGCCGAAAAAATATTTTTTAACAAAAATATCGCCTTTTTAACAAAAATATCGCCTTTTTAACTTAGCCATTTTTTCTACATTTTTTCTATACAATTCTATATACGGTACAGAGTTTGTGTACACAACTCCTCCGAAACCGTTCAGTCGATCGTTCTGAAACTATACACACGTCTTCTACACATATTGAAGATGTGCAACTTGATGTTTTTATGCTGAAAAAATATTTTTTAACAAAAATATCACCTTTTTAACTTAGCCATTTTAAGCGCGTCTTCCGAAGGATGGAGTGCTTATGGCATACCCTCGGCATCGTAGGCGTCCGTCTGTCTGTCCGTCCGTCTGTCAGTCTGTCCGTCTGTCCGTTCAGAAATTAGAATGGCCTATATTTTCTGTTTCCTTGCTTGGATTTGCTTCCTATTCACACACGCATTACTCCAAGGGTCCTCTACTGCGCTGTGGCAAATTCACGTCCGTGCTGCCCCTTCTAAGCCCAGGGTCAAGGTCACATACTTTGTGCATCCCGAAACCTTAACGCTCGGGTAAATGGCCTATATTTTCTGTTTCCTTGCTTGGATTTGCTTCATATTTCACACACACATTGCTCCAAGGGTCCTCTACTGCGCTGTGGCAAATCCATGTCCGTGCCGCCCCTTTTAAGCCCAGGGTCAAGGTCACATACTTTGTGCATCCCGAAACCTTAACGCTCACGTAAATGGCCTATATTTTCTGTTTCCTTGTTTGGATTTGCTTCATATTTCACACACGCATTGCTCCAAGGGTCCTCTACCTCTGCTAAGCCCATGGTCACGGTCAAATACTTTGTAAGCTCGAAACCTTAACACGCTCTGGTAAATGGCTCATAAATTTTGTTTTCCTTATCCAGCACGTTGTGTTTTCAAATGTGCCCTCGGTTCCTTTGCTGCCACCGGGCGCGCTTCATTGTCTTCTGACAACTCTTGTTTCTACATTATTGTATCCAATTCCCTATCATTTCTACTTTCCACTCTACTTTTCTATCTCTGCCTGAATTAGTATACATGTTTAGCACAACGAGATGAAGAAATAATGCTATGCGCTTTCAGATTCTCATTAATGTTTCTTGCCTTGATGACAGCTTCACATTTCTGTATCTTCGCTGTCTGGCCCATATTCGATGGGCGTATTTTGTGACTTGCGGCACTCTTGTTTAGACTGTATACGGTAATGAATGTGTATTTGCAGCCTATTTGCGCTGTTTTCCCGAACATAGATTTTATGAATATAGATAGCGGAAGTAGTCGTATTTTGAAATAAACAACTTCATCGATGAGAACATATGACTTTTATTTACATCATATAACTATGTACTTCATGGGTAGGCATATAATAAAAATGTATATTACATGCTACCCAGTGATTTACCGTGATTCTAGAGGCATTTATTTCCTTGAAGGAAATATTTCCTTCTAGACGTTCGCGGGACGTAATTGACGTCATTTCCGGCGAAGAAACAACATTATAAGCTGGTCTGAGAGCAAATTTCACATTTTTCGAAGAGCATGTAATATACAATTTATTCCACTACTATTTTATATACCGGATTTATTTCCCTTGACATCTGTAAATCTGACAAAGAAACTTGTGCAGAGCACAAGTTTCTTTATCAGATTTCCAAATGTCTCATGGCGAAAATAAATCCGGTATTTCAAAATGGTCGTTGAATAAACTCTATTTATCTGACATTGTTCTGGTGTTCCGTCTGTTACCATCATTCCGATTTTCATGGTACTTCATATGTGGCTGTGACTGGAAAAATGGGGCTTATGGGTTTTACAACCAGTGTATTTCCAGATCAACCTGTGCATCTGGATCTGCACTGTTCGTTTTTCCATCAATAAAACACCCGTCATGCTTCTAACAAGCATTGTCATATCGCAGATAAATTTGTCGCGTTTTGATTGATTGGTCAACTTGATCCGTAATATGAGCTAATATTATCAAGATGATTTTTTACGACGTTATAAATATATTTATACACTAAGTCCTAGAGAGACATAAAAAGATTAAAACATCTGCGGTATGACAATTACGTTATTGTGATGGTACACAGTCAATATAGTGTCATATTGACCCTCAGAAGCGAAGCGCCGAGAGGGGATATACCTTCAGACAGGCAATATTATAAGTTATTGTGATTCTACACAGGCTATATGGTGTAATATTGCCCGTCTGCAGGTATGTTCACCCGAGGCGATAGCTCTTCTCTTCTCTTCGATTTTCTACCGTCCGTCTTAATATAAAGGCGTAAATGAACATTTTGTTTTTTTATTAAACGAAAACAAACTAAATATTGAGTAAGAAATCCATCAAAAACGGCTTTATGACAGTTTTTTTATACCGTGTAATTTAATTTATATTCCACTGCTCTATCGATCTGCTCTCCCTTTGGCGCCTCTACAAGAATGCGACTGGTTCCCAAACATTCGCTGTCATTGCTACGCCGCGTTTCGTGCGTGGAACCCATAGATTGTGACCTAAATATTGCCGTGTCACGAAGCCAAGTGTGTTGAGATTTGAAAACACTAAACAGGACAGTTTGGCTAATTTTTAGCTCATATTTTGATGAGCGAAGAATATTTATGGAAAAATAAACAATAAAGACTGGTTTTGAGTGTACAATTTGTTACTTTTATTGATCAAGCTAGCCAATCAAAAGCCGAGAAACTTATCTGCGGTATGACAAGACGCCCTATTGACAATACAGATCGTTATCAGGCGACAGGCGTGTGCTATTTGATCAGGACATATACGGGTCACAAGTCCCATAAGCCCCATTTCTCCAAACAGTTCCCTCATGCATGTTTACCCATGGCTGGACATGGTCGAATGTTATTGTTACATTTCCGTCGGAAATATTGTGTACTTTAAGCTTATGTGCAGTACTTTCGGTACTGTGATAACTGTCAAACAGCTGATTAACACATACATATTCCGGGGTCGCACTACATTTCGCATGACGCAGGTGCAGCATTCTCCGCATCAATTTCAGAATTTCAGTGCGACCGTTGTGAACTGGTCCGGTTCACTCTGTATTTTTGAACACGGCTGTGAGTGGTGTCAAACAGCGGCAGACATGTAATAATGCTGTTTCAGTCTCTGCTGGCAGTTTCGCGGAGACGGCTGTTTTGTTCATTCTCAGTGGGGGCATTTTGTTTTACCACCAATTTTCTAGTTTCCTGTCTGTTTCAGCCCATGAGATGCAGTGCCATACAGTGAGAAATGATAATGTGTCCCCAGCTGGTATGGGTTTCGCAAATGCTACTGTATCATCGACGCGTGAATGCCACCAGATGTGTATCAACAACAAAGTCTGTGTATTGGCCGGACTTCAGCTGACAGACTCTGGACTGAAATGTGAACTCTATGATCAGAAATCGGAACTAGCCCCTGATCCAGACGCTTGTGTCTTCATGAAGAACTGTCCTAAAGGTGGGTATATATGCACCGTAATCTCACAAGCATACAGTGCAACCTCTCTACAACAGCCACATGTGGGAAGATTAAAGCAATGACTGTTGTAGAGAGGTGGTTGTTAAAGACGTTTACTAGACATTATGTCAGACAAGCGACCAATTGGGAAGATAAATAATTACTTTTATAGAGGGGGATGTTGTAGAGAGGTGGTTGCTATGGAGGATAAACATACAGACAAGTGACCAATTGGGAAGATAAATAATATCTGTTATAGAGCGGTTGTTGTAGAGAGGTGATTGCTATAGAGGATAAACATACAGACAAGTGACCAATTGGGAAGATAAATAATTACTGTTATAGAGGGGGATGTTGTAGAGAGGTGGTTGTTATAGAGGATAAACATACAGACAAGTGACCAATTGGGAAGATAAATAATTACTGTTATAGAACGGTTGTTGTAGAGAGGTGGTTGTTATAGAGGATAAACATACAGACAAGTGACCAATTGGGAAGATAAATAATTACTGTTATAGAGTGGGTTGTTGTAGAGAGGTGGTTGTTATAGAGGATAAACATACAGACAAGTGACCAATTGGGAAGATAAACAATTACTGTTATAGAGCGGTTGTTGTAGAGATGTGGTTGTTATAGAGGATAAACATACACACAAGTGACCAATTGGGAAGATAAACAATTACTGTTATAGAGGGAGTTGTTGTAGAGAGGTGGTTGTTATAGAGGATAAACATACAGACAAGTGACCAATTGGGAAGATAAATAATTGTATCCCCCGGACTCCGTCGGGGGATACTATGGATTTGACAGCGCGCCGCGTCCGCGTCCGCGTCCACGTCCGCCGCAGACACTTCTTGTCCGGAGCATAACTCGAACACCGTTTGGAATATTTTCATGAAACTTCACACATGCATAGACCACGACCCGAAGGTGTGTCGCGCACAAGAATGACAACTCTTGCATAGCTAATTTTTTAGTTATCTCCCTTTTTTGTTTCGCGCACTGATTGACCATAACTCGACCACCCTTTGGAATATTTTCATGAAACTTCACACATGCATAGACACGACCCGGAGGTGTGTCGCGCACAAGAATGACAACTCTTGCGTAGCTAATTTTTGAGTTATCTCCCTTTTTTGTTTTGCGCACTCTACAAACTGGACAATAATGCATGAAGACCTGTTTTCTCGTCTGCTCTGTACACCTTTTATTCTCGTGTGCTCTGTACACCTTACCTGTAGAGAGAACAATAGAAACTGGGAGAACCATGTGCTAGCATGGGCTAGCATGTGCAGATGTCCAGTGCTTGACCACTGTTGACCAGGTAATTTATACAGGTAAATCACTACATTGGGTACTGTGTTGAAAATATTGTGGCATTATGCGGACCTCTGCAGATATATGTAGATAATATAGGACTATTAAAAAAAAATCTGGTCTCCAATAGCAAACATTATTATTTTTAAACTTTTTTTTTTCATTTTTTTTTTTTTTTTTTTTTCATTTTTTTTTTTCAATTATTTTTTTTCCTTTTTTTTTTTCATTTTTTTTTCAAATTATTTTTATTTTTTCAATTTGACTGGAAAAAAAATCTGGGCTCCAGTAGCAAGCTTTATTATTTTTAAACTTTTTTTTTCCATTTTTTTTTTTTTATTTGTTTTTTTTTTTCATTGTTTTTTTTCATTTTTTTTTTCAAATTATTTTTCAATTTTTCTCCTCCAGTAGCATAATGTCGTAAGTGCTATATACAGACTATTCACCTGTGCATGTGCTAGCATGTGCAACTGACCACTGACCACTTACAGGTAATTTATACAGGTAAATGATTATATTACATTTCCGTAAACTGTGTTGAAAATATTGTGGCATTATGTGGACCTGTGCAGATATATGTAGATAAATATAGGACTATTAAACAAAATTCTGGGCTCCAGTAGCAAGCATTATTATTTTTAATTTTTAAACTTTTTTTCCATTTTTTTTTTTCATTTTTTTTTTTCAAATTCTTTTTCAATTTTTGTCTAGTAGCATAAGGTCGTAAGTGCTATATACAGACTATTATCATATAATAAAACAATTATTGACTAGTGAGCCATAGAATATAATCTGATATTCTATGGTTCACTAGTCAATATTTGTATAATATGTTCGGGCCAGTGAAAATTGCTTTCGGGCCCAGGCTCGAGGTCAAGGCGGGACAAGGCCAGGCATCTGATTCCGCGGAATTCTTGTTTACTTATCTCCCTTTGTTGTTTCGTGCTCTGATTTTGTATCCAGAGCATAACTCGAACACGCATATACGCATTGCTCTAATGGTCCTCTACCGCCCTGTGCCAAATCCACGTTCGTTCTGCCCCCGTGAAGCCCAGGGTCAAGGTCACATACTTAGTGCTTCAAAAACATTAACGCTTGGGTAAATATCTTGTACTTTCTGTTTTCTTTCATGGATCATGGATCATCTTCATATTTCATATACGCATTGCTCTAATGGTCCTCTACCGCCCTGTGCCAAATCCACGTTCGTCCTGCCCCACCAATCCCAGGGTCAAGGTCACATACTTGGTGCTTCAAAAACTTTAACGCTCAGGTAAATATCTTATAATTTTTATTTCCATTCATGGATCAACTTCATATTTCATATACGCGTTGCTCTAATGGTCGTCTACAGCTCTGTGCCAAATCCACGTTCGTACTGCCCCCGCCAAGCCCAGGGTCAAGGTCACATACTTAGTGCTTCAAAAACTTTAACGCTCGGGTAAATATCTTATAATTTCTGTTTTCTTTCATGGATCATCTTCATATTTCATATACGCATTGCTCTAATGGTCCTCTACCACCCTGTGCCAAATCCACGTACGTCCTCCCCCGCCAATCCCAGGGTCAAGGTCACATACTTGGTGCTTCAAAAACTTTAACGCTCAGGTAAAAGAAAATTTTGACTTGCAATTTGGCCTCATTTATTATCAAAGCGATATGTGGGACATCCGTGTTCTATGAACACATTTTCTAGTTTATTAAACTTCACACATGCATAGAAGACGACCCAAAGGTGTGTCGCACGTAAGAATGACATCTCTTGCGTGGTTAATTTCTTAGTTATCTCCCTTTGTTGTTTCGTGCACTGATTTTGTGTCTGGAGCATAACTCGAACACCCTTTGGAATATGTTCATGAAACTTCACACATGCATAGACCACGACCCTAAAGGTGTGTCCCGCAAGAATGACAACTCTTGCATCACTAATTCTTTAGTTATCTCCCTTTGTTTTTCTGTCACTGATTTTGTCTCCGGAGCATAACTCGAACACCCTTTTTTCAAACTACTTGTGTATCTGGGGAGGGGGATACACATGCGCTTGTCGACAAGCGTCCATTTCTAGTTACTGTTATAGAGGGGGATGTTGTAGAGAGGTGGTTGTTACAGAAGATAAACATACAGACAAGTGACCAATTGGGAAGATAAATAATTACTGTTATAGAGCGGTTGTTGTAGAGATGTGGTTGTTATAGAGGATAAACATACAGAAAAGTGACCAATTGGGAAGATAAATAATTACTGGTATAGAGAGGGTTGTTGTAGAGAGGTGGTTATTATAGAGGATAAACATACAGACAAGTGACCAATTGGGAAGATATATAATTAATGGTATAGAGAGGGTTGTTGTAGAGAGGTGGTTGTTATAGAGGATAAACATACAGACAAGTGACCAATTGGGAAGATAAATAAATACTGTTATAGAGGGAGTTGTTGTAGAGATGTGGTTGTTATAGAGGATAAACATAGAGACAAGTGACCAATTGGGAAGATCAATAATTACTGTTATAGAGTGGTTGTTGTAGAGATATGGTTGTTATAGAGGATAAACAGACAGACAAGTGACCAATTGGGAAGATAAACAATTACTGTTATAGAGCGGTTGTTGTAGAGATATGGTTGTTACAGAGGATAAACATACAGACAAGTGACCAATTGGGAAGATAAACAATTACTGTTATAGAGGGAGTTGTTGTAGAGATGGTTGTATAGAGGATAAAACATACAGACAAGTGACCAATTGGGAAGATTATATAATTAATGGTATAGAGGGTTGTTGTAGAGAGGTGGTTGTTATAGAGGATAAAAATCATAGACAAGTGACCAATTGGGAAGATAAATAATTACTGTTATAGAGGGAGTTGTTGTAGAGATGTGGTTGTTATAGAGGATAAACATACAGACAAGTGACCAATTGGGAAGATAAATAATTACTGTTATAGAGCGGTTGTTGTAGAGATATGGTTGTTATAGAGGATAAACAGACAGACAAGTGACCAATTGGGAAGATAAACAATTACTGTTATAGAGGGAGTTGTTGTAGAGAGGTGGTTGTTATAGAGGATAAACATACACACAAGTGACCAATTGGGAAGATAAATAATTACTGTTATAGAGGGGTTGTTGTAGAGATGTGGTTGTTATAGAGGATAAACATAGAGACAAGTGACCAATTGGAAAGATAAATAATTACTGTTATAGAGGGAGTTGTTGTAGAGATGTGGTTGTTATAGAGGATAAACATACAGACAAGTGACCAATTGGGAAGATAAATAATTACTGTTATAGAGCGGTTGTTGTAGAGATGTGGTTGTTATAGAGGATAAACATACAGACAAGTGACCAATTGGGAAGATAAATAATTACTGTTATAGAGCAGTTGTTGTAGCGAGGTGGTTGTTATAGAGGATAAACATACAGACAAGTGACCAATTGGGAAGATATATAATTAATGGTATAGAGAGGGTTGTTGTAGAGAGGTGGTTGTTATAGAGGATAAACATACAGACAAGTGACCAATTGGGAAGATAAATAATTACTGTTATAGAGGGAGTTGTTGTAGAGATGTGGTTGTTATAGAGGATAAACATAGAGACAAGTGACCAATTGGGAAGATAAATAATTACTGTTATAGAGCGGTTGTTGTAGAGATATGGTTGTTATAGAGGATAAACAGACAGACAAGTGACCAATTGGGAAGATAAATAATTACTGTTATAGAGCGGTTGTTGTAGAGATATGGTTGTTATAGAGGATAAACAGACAGACAAGTGACCAATTGGGAAGATAAACAATTACTGTTATAGAGCAGTTGTTGTAGCGAGGTGGTTGTTATAGAGGATAAACATACAGACAAGTGACCAATTGGGAAGATAAATAATTTCTGTTATAGAGCGGTTGTTGTAGAGATATGGTTGTTATAGAGGATAAACATACAGACAAGTGACCAATTGGGAAGATAAACAATTACTGTTATAGATGGAGTTGTTGTAGAGATATGGTTGTTATAGAGGATAAACAGACAGACAAGTGGCCAATTGGGAAGATAAACAATTACTGTTATAGAGGGAGTTGTTGTAGAGAGGTGGTTGTTATAGAGGATAAACATACAAACAAGTGACCAATTGGGAAGATAAATAATTACTGTTATAGAGGGGGTTGTTGTAGAGATGTGATTGTTATAGAGGATAAACATACAGACAAGTGACCAATTGGGAAGATAAATAATTACTGTTATAGAGGGAGTTGTTGTAGAGATGTGGTTGTTATAGAGGATAAACATACAGACAAGTGACCAATTGGGAAGATAAATAATTACTGTTATAGAGCAGTTGTTGTAGCGAGGTGGTTGTTATAGAGGATAAACATACAGACAAGTGACCAATTGGGAAGATAAATAATTACTGTTATAGAGCGGTTGTTGTAGAGATATGGTTGTTATAGAGGATAAACATACAGACAAGTGACCAATTGGGAAGATAAACAATTACTGTTATAGATGGAGTTGTTGTAGAGAGGTGGTTGTTATAGAGGATAAACATACAGACAAGTGACCAATTGGGAAGATATATAATTAATGGTATAGAGAGGGTTGTTGTAGAGAGGTGGTTGTTATAGAGGATAAACAGACAGACAAGTGACCAATTGGGAAGATAAACAATTACTGTTATAGAGGGAGTTGTTGTAGAGAGGTGGTTGTTATAGAGGATAAACATACAAACAAGTGACCAATTAGGAAGATAAATAATTACTGTTATAGAGGGGGTTGTTGTAGAGATGTGGTTGTTATAGAGGATAAACATACAGACAAGTGACCAATTGGGAAGATAAATAATTACTGTTATAGAGGGGGTTGTTGTAGAGATGTGGTTGTTATAGAGGATAAACATACAGACAAGTGACCAATTGGGAAGATAAATAATTACTGTTATAGAGGGAGTTGTTGTAGAGATGTGGTTGTTATAGAGGATAAACATAGAGACAAGTGACCAATTGGGAAGATAAACAATTACTGTTATAGAGGGAGTTGTTGTAGAGAGGTTGTTGTTATAGAGGATAAACATACACACAAGTGACCAATTGGGAAGGTAAATAATTACTGTTATAGAGGGGTTGTTGTAGAGATGTGGTTGTTATAGAGGATAAACATAGAGACAAGTGACCAATTGGGAAGATAAATAATTACTGTTATAGAGGGGGTTGTTGTAGAGATGTGGTTGTTATAGAGGATAAACATACAGACAAGTGACCAATTGGGAAGATAAATAATTACTGTTATAGAGGGAGTTGTTGTAGAGATGTGGTTGTTATAGAGGATAAACATAGAGACAAGTGACCAATTGGGAAGATAAACAATTACTGTTATAGAGGGAGTTGTTGTAGAGAGGTTGTTGTTATAGAGGATAAACATACACACAAGTGACCAATTGGGAAGGTAAATAATTACTGTTATAGAGGGGTTGTTGTAGAGATGTGGTTGTTATAGAGGATAAACATAGAGACAAGTGACCAATTGGGAAGATAAATAATTACTGTTATAGAGCAGTTGTTGTAGAGATATGGTTGTTATAGAGGATAAACAGACAGACAAGTGACCAATTGGGAAGATAAACAATTACTGTTATAGAGGGAGTTGTTGTAGAGAGGTGGTTGTTACAGAGGATAAACATACAAACAAGTGACCAATTGGGAAGATAAATAATTACTGTTATAGAGGGGGTTGTTGTAGAGATGTGGTTGTTATAGAGGATAAACATACAGACAAGTGACCAATTGGGAAGATAAATAATTACTGTTATAGAGGGGGTTGTTGTAGAGATGTGGTTGTTATAGAGGATAAACATACAGACAAGTGACCAATTGGGAAGATAAATAATTACTGTTATAGAGCAGTTGTTGTAGCGAGGTGGTTGTTATAGAGGATAAACATACAGACAAGTGACCAATTGGGAAGATAAATAATTTCTGTTATAGAGCGGTTGTTGTAGAGATATGGTTGTTATAGAGGATAAACATACAGACAAGTGACCAATTGGGAAGATAAACAATTACTGTTATAGATGGAGTTGTTGTAGAGAGGTGGTTGTTATAGAGGATAAACATACAGACAAGTGACCAATTGGGAAGATAAATAATTACTGTTATAGAGGGGGATGTTGTAGAGAGGTGGTTGTTGTAGAGGATAAACATACATACAAGTGACCAATTGGGAAGATAAACAATTACTGTTATAGAGGGAGTTGTTGTAGAGAGGTGGTTGTTATAGAGGATTTTCATACAGACAAGTGACCAATTGGGAAGATAAACAATTACTGTTATAGAGGGAGTTGTTGTAGAGATGTGGTTGTTATAGAGGATAAGCATACAGACAAGTGACCAATTGGGAAGATAAGCAATTACTGTTATAGAGTGGTTGTTTTAGAGATGTTGTTGTTATAGAGGATACACATACAGACAAGCTACAAATTGGGAAGATAAATAATTACTGGTATAGAGAGGGTTGTTGTAGAGACGTGGTTGTTATAGAGGATAAACATACAGACAAGTGACCAATTGGGAAGATAAACAATTACTGTTATATAGGGAGTTGTTGTAGAGAGGTGGTTGTTATAGAGGATAAACATACAGACAAGTGACCAATTGGGAAGAGAAACAATTACTGTTATAGAGCGGTTGTTGTAGAGATGTGGTTGTTATAGAGGATAAACATACAGACAAGCGACCAATTGGGAAGATAAACAATTACTGTTATAGATCGAGGGAGTTGTTGTAGAGAGGTGTTTGTTATAGAGGATAAACATACAGACAAGTGACATTCATGGAGGTTTGACCGTTTTCGTTAACCCTTTCTACCCTAAGTAACTGACATGGACCATATCGTGGTAAGCTTGAGACTGTCCGATTATGCAGGAATGAATGCACAGTCGATCTAGATGTACACTGGTCAATTTATAAGCCCCATTTCTCCAGGCACAGCCACAAATAGCGATTTTTTACAGATTATAAAACAAAACTCCATAGATCCAGCTATATAAATACTTGCCATAAACATGGCCCAATTCAAGGTGTATGATCACATGGTTACAACAACAACAACAACAACAACTAGTACTGAAACTTCCAGAAGCCTTCCGATTCAAAGTACGTATTCTTTTATTTTGTCCTTATTTTTGTAACGGATTTTGATGAAATATGGCGCATCAAACGCATATACTGACACGGAAATCGATTCTTCGCAAAAATGACATAAGTATGTTCCGAGCTCCCTGGACTACCTAATGCAGCTCATGAAGATGCATTTGCTGCGCCATATTTCATAAAATCTGTTGCCTATTGAGGAAAATATCAAATAATACTTACTTTGGAGTGGGCGCGCTTTCAACACTTTCAGCAATTGTTGCTGTTGTAGTAACCACGTGATCATGCTCCTTGCAATTGTCATTGCAGTAGAAGCAGTGAAGGCTGCTGAATTCCAGACGGTACAAGGCTTCTACGGAGGAGAAAACTACTACGCTGACAAACCAGTGTCCAGTATTGCTGACTGTGAAGCAGACTGTCGCTTTGACGAGGACTGTAACGCGGCAACTTTCCGTAGGAGCCATGATGAGACTGTGTGCTACCGTTACAGAACCGGTCAGTGGGGCAGACTGATGGACAAATCCAGCATCTTATTGTGTAAGTTGGTCACTATATTCTTCCTTCCTCATAAATTGTCCTCATTTGGGCTACCTGCGTTCTTGCAGGCATGCCTTCCTGCCTGCTGTTTTAACATCTTCGGGTATCTATTATCTCTATAACCGTACTTCGGATTGGTATGAAATATTTGAACAAACATGGCTAGCATGACAAAAATAGACATACAAGAGGATACACTTTGATATTGTCTCGATAAGGACTGACTGCCAGCAAACATGTCATATTTTGCTGCAATGAATAATAAATCAATATTTTAAAACTTAAAAAAAATATTTTTTTCTCACCTTGGATACTTTTAGTTCATAAAATGTGTTCATATGCTGTTTATAAACATTTGTGATTTTCTTTGAAGATTCATATGCAGGAAATCGCAAAGTTTAATTACCTACAGTCGAACCTGTCTTAAGAGACCACTCAGCGGAGACAGGTGGTCTCTTAAGAGGTGCTATATAAAATTGTATTTTTTTTATATATATGTACCTGTATGTACATAATATAAACTAATATGGCAATATGTAGACATGTACATAATTAATACAATTCCATATTAAATTTGAACCCGTTCATTTTTCTGTATTGACCGTCTCTATAGGTGCACTGAAGATAACATAACGGTCTTCGTCACCTGTCACCCATAATGTTAATTGTTGTTGGCGAGTAAATTTCAGCCCAAGACTGAAAACGCGTGTAACACTGAAGTGTAAACAATAACAAATTAATTAACATCAACTGGTTCCCGTTTATATATTTCCCTTGAATACGTTCTGCTTTAGGATAGCGCATCAACCAAAACACAGGGAACCAGTCCATTGGTGACACAAATCACATGACCATAGGGTTTTCTCCCGACGTCATCAAATCATATCCATTGATCGTATCAGTTTGCGTACTCGTAATGTGATACCGGAAATGTATTAATAGAACAAGGATCACAAATTTCAGCGTTCAAAACAGTCCACAATAACCTCTATTATTTATTTCGGACAAAGGTCGGGAGTCAAATATGGTTTGAGGTTAAAAAAATAGGCATGACTGACGGTTTGGATTCATTTGTCATCCACGTGTAATTGAGTGGCAGCGTAATTGAAAGCGCTTGGCAAGTGAGAAGTTCTTGCCTACGGGTATAAGCCATTCATTACCTGTACAAATCACAGGTGAACACCTTGTAATCAAGGTTTTCTGAATGTGCAGATCATGCGAGTCCGCAAGCTGTGACGTATGGTGGACAAGTTGATCAATGGGCTAGTTGAGTGGTCGCCCATGAAAAATAAGTGGCGGACATTTCAAGTTGAACAACAACAACAACAATACGGAAATGGTCGCTGAGTTTGAAGGATTTTAATGTTTTGGGACTGGATTTTCGTGGTCGCTGATCGCCTTACAGAGGTGGTCGCGTAGTTCAGTTATATTAACGCTCAAAATGTCACAGGAGGAGCTGAGACCGGCCGCTTAGCACAGGAGGTCACTTAGTTCAGGTGGTCGTAAGGGCAGGTTCGACTGTACTTGTAATTTTAATCACCTAGTTTAGATTAAATGTTTGTATTAACACATACTTCAGAACAATTGTTAATCTTTAATTTTCATATTTTTGGGAACAAAAACACCCCCTTTCCATAAATGGACTATTCTGATTATCATTTTGTGCCTCTTGGAATGGTTGTCCGTCCAGGGGGTAAAAGGGTTAACACATACTTCAGAACAATTGTTAATTTTTGTCTCTTATCAGGTCTTCTAAAATTTCAGAATGTGCACGTCCCTCCCCCTCCCCTCCCCCAACTTTATTTGCATTTTTACATCACTTTCTAAAGCAAATTTTGTACGCAAGTAAAATTACAGCATGTAAGTTATAATTATATGCATACTACCTGCTCCAAATTTGTGTATGCACCGCATCGGTCGGTGTGCCTGAATAGTGCAATGACAGAAAATGATTTTCATAGCAAATGCAGAATATTATCTAAATTTTGACAATTTCCGATGTCATTTACGGAAAATATTGTAAATATTTTTCATGATATATCGTACATGTTCATAGATACAAAAACACATGCCATGCCTCATATGTGGCTGACAGATCACGATGCCTGAACTTTCTTCTCCAGTGAAGATGTCTCCATCTGACGCGACCCCAGCAACAACGGGTTGCAAGTTTCACGTAACAGAAGGCCTGGGTGCCGGCAACATCTTCTACAGCCAGCAAGAGGCCAACACGCCCGACGGGTGCCATGCTGCATGTGACCTGTCACTCCTCTGTGATCTGGTTGCGTACGAGCCAGTGACGGAGGATGTTGACGGAACCACGGTGACACACTATACCTGCCTCCTCTACAAGATGTACCACATCACACCAGTGGAGATGGATGGCTGGGCAGTTGCACGGAAATCTTGCCCGAATGGTAAATTGATACCCGCATGTTGGGCACCACCATTTAATCTTTCAACCCTAAATACCTGGAATGGATTTTGATATCTTAATTTTCCGATCAAAAATTTAATAAAAAGAGTGAATTTGAAACAATGTATATTAAATGTACTTCCCTTCGGAGGTTATTGGAAATTACTACAAATATATGGTTTCCCACAAGAGTGTCCAAATATTTAGGATTGGTATGGTTGAACTTGGTTATCACAATAATACATGTGGATACATTTTGCTTTGGGAAATTCATTTTTTATATGGGGTTTCCCAAAGAAAATAATGTCTGAATATTTAACCCTTAGACCACTACACACAACTGCTGTTGCTTTTATATCTTGCCTTATTTCTCAATAAAACCATGGTTTGACAGCACTTCAGAATCATTTCCAATGGAAATGATTCTAAAGTGCTGTCAAAGCATGTTTTTGATGATAAAAATGGAAAATAGAAAATAAACAGCAGACGTCAACAAATTAAGATAACGTTGTAAGGGTTAAGATTATTACGGAACCTGTAATTCACCCTTCCAACCCAAGACAACTGGAATGGACTGTGATTTGTTAATTTAAGGACCAATCCAATCATCACCCAATGATTTTCAGGCTAGTCCATTTATAAAAGGGTGTATGTTTTTTCTTCTTAAAAGATATGAAAATTACAAAAAGTGCTGCTCCTGATAAGATATATGGCTCGTTTTGAGCCAGTTCATCTGGATCTACACTGTTCGCAAACATCGCTAAAGAGGTATGTAGTGTAGAGTTATGTAGGCACAAGTTAATCATCATGCATTGGTACAGGGCAACCTCTCTACAGCAGTCGCCCATGGAAAGACACAAAACTGGCTGTTGTAGAGATATGGCTGTTGTATGGAAGTGAAGTATAGAGGCAATTGCCCATTTGGGATATCAAATACCGGCTGTTACAGAGAGTGGGTTGTTGTACAGAGGTGGCCATATGGGGAGGTTCTTCTGTACCTTCACCACATGAAGTTGTCTATAAATGTTATTTTTATCATGACAACGTTAAATAAATCTGTTCTATTACATAAAAGGACTTTGACAGTGTAATAACGCAGTGTAATAACTCATAATGCGCTAGTGTAATAAATATGCAAATTAGGCTGCTGCAGAAAACCTGATAGATGACCAGTGCAGCTTCAATGTATAATATGCTGCTTATGCAATACATAGAATATAACTTCTGTGTTGATGTAATATGATATTTATTAAACTTGTTGACTGATTTGTGTTTATTTAATATGACAGTTTTTAAACTCATTGACTGATTTCATAAGAAATTCGACATAGCCTCGTTTCTTATGAAATCAGTAAACTTATTTAATAAATATCATCACTCATGTAAGATTGTGTTTGTATTGTATTGTACACTGTATTGTATTGTACACTGTATTGTATTGTATTGTACACTGTATTGTATTGTACACTGTATTGTATTGTACACTGTATTTGTACACTGTATTGTATTGTACACTGTATTGTATTGTACATATTGTATTGTACACTGTATTGTATTGTACACTGTATTGTATTGTACACTGTATTGTACACTGTATTGTTATTGAAACAGTGTATTGTATTGGTACATGTATTTGTACACTGTATTGTATTGTACACTGTATTGTATTGTACAGTATTGTATTGTACACTGTATTGTATTGTACACTGTATTATATTTTCTTCAGAAGAAACGCCATGTCGAATGAGGCAACCACACTATGGTAAAGGAACATATGGCGGTGAGGATTACTACCGCAGCATCACTGCGGGGAGCGATGCCAGTTGCCAACAGGTGTGCATGGACGATAGAGCTTGCGCCGCCGCCAGCTTCACATACATGCTCACCGAGGCGTATCCTGACCGCACCAGGTGTCTCCTGTACAAACAGGAAATGTTCCGACCCTGGACTATGACTGGAAGCAGCCTGCATGTCAAAACCTGTCCAAGAGGTACAAACTCAAATGTGTCTGGACTGTGACATGAGAAATGGGGCTTGTGAGATTTGTTACCAGCGTAGTTCCTGATCAAATAGTGCGCGCACTCCTGTAGCTTGATAACAATCTATAGTGCTTGTTAGACGCATGGGGGGTATTTCATTGATGGAATTTTGAACAGTGCATATCATTTATTAGCCAGGTTTTTTGAGAGAAAAAAATTCAGGCTATTGGATTGGCGAAAGCCGGGCGGGCGGGCGGGTGGGCTGGCGGGCGGGCGGGCGGGCGCGCGGGCGGGCGGGCGGGCGCGGGCGGCGTCCACAATCAATGTTAAGTTTTCGTGTTTGAGTCCATTTCTTTGTTACTGTACCACCTAGGACCACCAAACTTTCACAGCTTCATAATCAAGGGATGCCCCCCACATATCACTATCCAACATGTTACTTTTTTTTTAACTTCACCAATTTTTAAGCGCAGTCGACTTAGCCATTTTCAATGTTAAGTTTTCGCGTTTTCAATGTTAAGTTTTCGTGTTTAAGTCCATTTCTTTGGTACTGTACCACCTTGGACCACCAAACTTTCACAGCTTCATAATCAAGGGGTGCCCACCACATATCACTATCCAACATGTTACTTTTTTTTTTAACTTGACCCATTTTTACCGCGCAATCCACTTAGCCATTTTCAATGTTAAGTTTTCGCGTTTAAAATGTTAAGTTTTCGTGTTTAAGTCCATTTCTTTAGTACTGTACCACCTAGGACCACCAAACTTTCACAGCTTCATAACCAAGGGGTGCCTACCACATACAACTATCCAACATGTGACCATTTTTTTACCTTCACCTATTATTTCTACGTAATTGACTTAGCCATTTTCAACGTTAACTTTTTAACGTACGTCTGGTTAAATTTTTTGGTTAAAACTTTTTCGTTATACTATATCTCTGCAACTGCTTCGCCCATTACCTTGAAACTTCACATGGGTGTTTATCATCGTCCATATTTTCATTCTAACCCCCAACCGTGTGGCCCCTGTGATCAATGTCAAGGTCAAATTACTTTGAATTTATTTGTTAAAGTTTTTGGTCTACTATATCTCTGCAACTTCTTCACCCATTACCTTGATACTTCACATGGGTGTTTATCATCATTGTCGCACCCGCTTGCGGAAAGCGCGATATCATCGGCATTTTGGCATACGTCCGTCCGTCCGTACGTCCGTACGTCCGAGTGTTCGGTTTAAGTTTTTTCGTTAAAGTTTTTCCATCTACTATATCTATTTTTTTAGTGTCCATTCCTCGCCTCAAGGCGCCACATGCAGACCACGGCCATCTAGTCTACAAAAAGTGGGTATAATTATGTTATCCAAGTGACCATGCTTGGAAAAAACCTGGCCTTCGTGGCTTTGCCTCGTTTCTTGTTAATAACTTATGAACTAATTCACAGATTTTAATAATATTTGGCTGTCTTGTACTGCGAACTACTGTCTGTTCCACGTTTTTCTGCCGACAAACTTTTGCTATTAAACACATTAAATCTTACAAATATTTAAATGGAAGTACTTTTTTATCATTAACAAAAAAGTTACCCTCCCTAAAAAAAATTGTTTGATGAAATCCCATCAAATATTGATTTTTGGCGAAAAAACGATTTTCCTATGGGAATTTAACATGGGGAGAAAAGAGGTGGAAACAGTGTGGGAGGAGTTAAAAAATGAAAAAAATTGGAAATTGACTCCGAAACCTGACTAGGTAGCTTGGAAATGATGTACGGTAACTAAAAAAACAAAAGTTAGATCTTGAAAATTGGTCGACAAATAAAAAATTATTAAAAAAAAATTATTTTTAGCCCCCATGTTAAATTCCCATAGGAAAATAGTTTTTTCGCAATAAAATCAATATTTGACGGAATTTCATCAAATAATTTTTTTTGGGGAGGGTGACTTTTTTGTTATTGTTAAAAGTACTTGAAATTTAATGTGTTTAATGGCCAATAGATCGTCGGCAGCAAAACGTGGACCAGACAGTAGTCATACAGTTTTCCACTGATAAAGTTCATGACCGATTGGCTTGAAACATGTGCATGTTTATTATCATCCATAGTGTCATTGCCCTATCCACCCATGCTCCCCCATGCCCAATGTCAAGGTCAAATGGCTTAGAAAATTTGCGCCCAGTAGATGCATGTGCCTTTCTCCAATCTCCTATAACTTCTTCACTGCATGACCGATTGGCTTCAAACTTCATGTGAATGTTTCCCATCATTCATAGTTTCATTCCCCGCTCCACCCATGCTCCCCCCATGCCCAATGTCAAGGTCAACTGCTTAGAAATTTGCGTCCAGTAAATGCGTGCGTGCTATAACTTCTTTACTGTACAACCAATTGGCTTGAAACTTCATGCGCATGTTTAATATCACCCATATTTTTATTCCCCATCCCACCCGGGCTCTTGCCATGCCCAAAGTCAAGGTCTAACAACTTTAAAAATGCGTGTGCGTTTAACTCAGAAATTGTCAAAGAACCTGGGCTATTCCGATCTGTCATGTCAGAAACTGGTATTAACCCTTAGACCGCTACATGCAACAATTGTCGTCTACTGTTGCTTTTATATCTTGCCTTATTTCTCAATAAAAAACATGATTTGACAGCACTTCAGAATCATTTCCAATGGAAATGATTCTGAAGTTCTGTGAAAGCATGTTGTAAATTATTCTAAAGTGCTGTCAAAGCATGTTTTTGATGATGAAAAAGGAAAATAGAAAATGAACAGCAGATGACAAAAAAATTAAGATAGTGGTGTAAGGGTTAAACATTGCCCCATCTAGTTTTCATTTATTTGATTCCTGCTGTTTGTTTGTTTCCAGATATGTGTGCCATTTCCATGCTTCCGGAATTTCATGGTGGGTCTCATTACTATGATGAGGCTGATGTATCCGGAAATTATTTATGTGAACAGATGTGTCTCAAGTCGTGGAAATGTGCCTATGCTACATATATGGTTGTGAAAAGGAAGTGTTACCTGTACACACAAGAAGCCTTTATCCAAACCAATGCTGGAGAGGCAGTGTCCTTTGTGAAAACCTGCCCTGGTAAGTAAAATGCGAGACAAGCCATGTGATTTTGTTGCTATTAAGAAGATGTGCGATTATTCAGGAAAAATATTTCTGTAAATGACGTCGAACTTTGACGAAATGTTCAGAGTAAATGCGGAATAATTCTGCATTTGCTTTGAAAATTTCGTCAACTTTTGACGTCATTCACAGAAAATATCACAGTTTTTGTCGCGCCTGCTTTAGCAGAAGTCGTGACTATAGTCGCCGCTTTTTCCGTCATCGTCGTCGTCCAAAATGTCAAAAAGTTTGTACAAGCTTCGTCATCATGGTGTAACTTTAAAATTACTTGATGGATTGCTTCCATATTTGGACATGTAAGCATTTGGAACACACTCATGTCGCCATTAACATGACCTTGACCTTTTTTGCAGAAACACTTAGCCATTTTTTTGCGTCAAAAAGTTTGTACAAGTTTCTTCATCATGGTATAACTTTAATATTACTTGACGGATTGCTTCAATAGTTGGGCACTTGATATATGTGAGCATTTGGAACACACTCATGCTGCCATTAACATGACATTGACCTTTTTATGCCCCACCACGATAGTTTTACCCTTGTCCGTCCGTCCATACGTCGTCTGTACGTCCCGTCCGTTCGTTCGTCACCAACCTTGTAAGTCGTAAAACTTTTAAACTGTGCTAACTACAGACTTGAAACTTGGTATGTAACTTTCTTATGAAGAGTAGATGCACAAAGTATATTTTGATTTTTTATTCAACCCCAGAGTCATGGATTATCTCCCCCTTTTCGCCTTATAAAATTCCAATTTTGCCTTGTACATCGTAAAACTTTTAAACCGTGCTAGCTACACACCTGAAACTTGGTATGTAGTTTCCTTATGATGAGTAGATGCGCAAAGTTTATTTATATTTTTTATTTGACCCCCGGCACCATGGATTATCTCCCCCTTTTCGACTTAGAATTTGGCAATTTTGCCTTATAACTTGTAAAACACATTTTCTAGTTTACCTTTACATTTTTGAGGAAACACTTTCAAGCCATTTCTTTGCATAAAAAGGTTTGTAGAAGTTTCTTCATCATGGTATAACTTTAATAATACTTAATGGATTGCTTCAATATTTAGACATTTGATTCATGTGATAATTTGGAACACCCTCGCGCCGCCATTAACATGACCTTGACTTTTTTTATCTTCACATGTTTGCGGAAACACATACAAGTTTCTTCATCATTGTATAACATTAATGTTACTTGATGGATTGCTTCAATGCTTGGGCACTTGATACATGTAAGCATTTGGAACACACTCATGCAGCCATTAACATGACCTTGACCTGTTTTACTTCCACATTTTTGAGGAAACACTTAGCCATTTTTAGTGCGCCTTCCGAAGGAAGAAGTGCTTATGGCATACCCTCGGCATCGTAGGCTTCCGTCTGTCTGTCCGTCTGTCCGTCTGTCCGTCTGTCCGTCTGTTTGTCCGTCTGTCTTCAAAAATTATAATGGCCTATGTTTGTGGCAAATCCACGTCCGTGCCACCCCTTCTAAGCCCAGGGTCAAGGTCACATACTTTGTGCTTCCTGAAACCTTAACGCTCGGGTAAATGGCCTATATTTTCTGTTTCCTTACTTGGATTTGCTTCATATTTCACACACGCATTGCTCCAAGGGTCCTTTACCTCTGCTAAGCCCAGGGTCAAGATCAAATACTTTGTACGCTCGAAACCTTAACACGCACTGGTAAATGGCTCATAAATTTTGTTTCCCTTATCCAGCACGTTGTGTTTTCAAATGTGCCCTCGGTTAATTTGCTGCCACCTGGCGCGCTTCGTTGTCCTCTGACAACTCTTGTTTGCATCATAAGTTTGTACAAGTTTCTTCATCATCGTATAACATTAATATTACTTGATAATGTAAGCATTTGGAAGCCATTAACATGACCTTGACTTTCACATGGTTGTGGAAACAATTAGCCACATATTTTATGTCAAAAAGTTTCTTAAACCTTGACTTTTTTATGTTTTAAGCATGTACTTCTCTGACGGTTTTGTATTTCTATCTAGTAAATAATGATAATAGGAACTAGCCACAAATATTAGGAGGTAAATGGAACAGCCGTTACCTGGCAATTTCACAGCTGATCGGGTTAATGACCTGATACAATGGCTTGTTTGATTTCAAGTCTGAATTGACTAGTGATGTGTGCAGTGCTTTTCTCATTTTTGGCTGTAACGGGAGAAATGGGGCTTTGCGACCAGTGTAGCTGCTGATCAAATTGCACATCCATTTAGCATGAGAACATTCTATTTTGCTTGCTATTATCGTGATGGAATGGTGAGCTGTAAATATCCGAATCATTGTGATCGCTTGTATACACGACTATGCCATATACTTGTTGAAAATGTACTACACACGGTAACATACATTTTGCCAGCCGACAGTCCATACCGTTGGGTATTAGGCTCTCCTGTAGGATATTGTCCACAGGGCGCGTACATCAGTGAATGCCTTTACATAACACTGTATCTGTTTACATAACACTGTATCTGTTTACATAACACTGTATCTGTTTAAACACTGTATCTGTTTACTAACACTGTATCTGTTTACATAACACTGTATCTGTTTACATAACACTGTATCTGTTTCCAGTCTCACGCAACAGGAGACATAATTGTGCAGGCACAAGTAACAGGTTTTTAGCAATTTATGCTTCTCGCAAATTTATTGTGTTAATCGAGCAGACCTACTTGCAAAATTTCTGTGAAGGAAGTAATGATTGTTCATTCTGCCTGCAACTGATGGTATGATTTAAAGTATTTTAGAAACATAAAAGAAAAATACCGCCACCGCAATAGAACGTATCTGGCAATAGAAATGGCACCAAGTCATGATTTTCCCTAACCATTTTGTATCAGACGCTTGGTATATTGTTTTTATACCCTAGCCATAAGTCGAGGGCAGATATATTATTGTTAATTTTGGGACCGAAAAAAAGTCGACTTATGGCTAGCAATAAACGGTAAGTTGGATTAACTTCAAATACTTCCTTATTATCATCCATATTTTCATTCCATACCACAGCCATGTGACTTTCATGTCCAAGTCAAGATCAAATTACTTAGAAATTTGCGTTAAAGTTTTTATTTGTCGGTCCAGGCGGTGGCCGGGGCTATACGTGAGCCCCTCCTCACGTTGTCTATTGTCTGTTTCACGATACCTGCCCAAATTTTACGGCTATATAAACAATACAAAAACAACATTTTTTTTGATAATATTAAATTAAAGCAAAATTTAAGAATGAGTCTTTTTATTTAGTGAAATTTGGTCCTATATTGATTTTTATCGCGCCCGCTTGCGGAAAGCGCAATATAGTGGGGACTTTGGCGTACGTACGTGTGTCCTGTTTTTGGTTAAAGTCTTTGGTTAAAGTTTTTTGGTTAAAGTTTTTCGTTGTACTATATCTCTGCAACTGCTTTGCCCATTACCTTGAAACTTCACATGGGTGTTTATCATCATCTATATGTTCATTCTACCCCCCTCCCGTGCGGCCCCTGTGCCCAATGTCAAGGTCAAATTACTTTCAAGTTTTTGGTTAAGTTTTTTGGTTGAAGTTTTTGGTTAAGTTTTTTGGTTAAAGTTTTTTGGTTAAAGTTTTTTCATGTACTATATCTATGCACCTACTTTGCCCATTACCTTGAACCTTCACATGCCTGTTTATCATCATCTATATTTTCATTCTACCCCCCACCCGTGCGATCCCTGTGCCCAATGTCAAGGTCAAATTACTTTGAAGTTTTTGGTTAAAGTTTTTTCATGTACCCGGCACTATATCTCTGCACCTGCTTTGCCCATTACCTTGAAACTTCACATGGGTGTTTATCATCCTCTATATTTTCATTCTACCCAGCTCCCGTGCGGCCCCTGTGCCCAATGTCAAGGTCTAATTACTTTGAAATTTTTGGTTAAAGTTTTTGGTTTAAGTTTTTGGTTAAAGTTTTTGGTTAAAGTTTTTGTCGCGACCGCTTGCGGAAAGCGCGATAAAGTACGTACGTACGTGTGTCCAGTTAAAGTTTTTCAGTCTACTATATCTCTTTTTTTAGTGTCCATGCCTCGCCCCAAGGCGCGACATGCAGGCCGCGGCCATCTAGTATGTCGTTAATCCCCATAGACATCTTCACAGAGTGAAGATGTCTATGGGGATTTAACTTGCGGAAATTTTCGAATTTCATAAATACTGGACCGATTTTCAAAATCGAAAAATTTTCATTTTTTCACTCCGCTCACAGCTCCTCCACCTCATTTTCCACGATGTTAAATTCCCATAGACAAATAATTTTTTCGTAATAAAATCAATATTTGACCAAATTTCACGAAATAAAAAGAAAGCTCATTCTTAAATTTTGATAAAATTTAATATTATCAAAACAATAAATTGTTTTTGCATAAAATTTAGGCAGGTTTCGTGAAACAGACAGTAGTTATATGTTATAATTTTCCATTATATATTTCAGATGTCTGTAGTATGAACACTTTGGAAGACACTGACGCTGGATTGATACCTCTTGATTCATTCAAAGCAGACAGCATCCACACATGTCGTGGTACTTGTTTGGCACGCATCGATTGTGACTATGCAGTGTATTCGCGGGAAGATGAACATCTTTGCAAGATCTTTGCTGGTTCTATTTCACGTATGGCATCAACTGGATCTGTGTCTATGATTAAGAAATGTGATTCAGGTATGTTTGATTTGGTCATACTCTATTTAATGTGTTGGAGGTCATACTCTCTTTACTGTGTTGTAGTGATCTAGTTATCTCGCAGTATAATATGTAAATTAATTTATTATCCCCTCCGATGGGCAAGACGGGATATAGCGTTCGTCCATGTACGTATGTTAGTAACACCTTTCATTTTCAAATAACTTATGAACTGCTTCACTGATTTTGATAATATTTGGCCACAATGTGTGCCTAGGGATGGTGCTTTGTTTTGCATACGACCCACATCCGACCGCCCAAGGTCACTGAGGACTTATGGTTTTTTTTACCTCCGTCAAAAGCTCAAGTGAGCTATTTTTACCGCTTTTCGTCCGTCGACCGTCAACATTTTCTCCTCCTAAACTGCTTGGCCGATGTTGGTCAAACTTCACAGAGATGACTTACAGGTGTAACCGTCCATCCGTCCGTGACCTTTGTCACCTTTGAAATGTTGCTGAAACACTTAGCCATTTTGTTACGTCAAAAAGTTTGAAAGAGTTTCTCCATCATGTATTATCTTCAATATTACTTGAAGGATTTCTTTAATATTTTGGCAGTTTGTTCACCTGAACATGTGTGCAACCACACCACCAATGACATGACCTTAACCTTTGTGACCTTCGAAATGGTGCTGAAACACTTTGCCATTTTTGCCATTACGTCAAAAAGTTTGTAAGACTTTCTCAAATGGCTTTTTTTCACACAATCTCTAGTTACAGTCCAGTATGCCATGGGGGCATGTCCATGTTTTACAAACTTTTAACGTAATAAATCGGATGCGGAGGTATGAAAATTAGCCAAACACCAACTTCGACAAAACTTTCGAGCCATCGTATAGCCAAATAGCGAGAAATGTGTCCATGCTGGGACTTGAAAAATGTTTCCAGGGATCGCACTTTTCGAGCCATCGCATTTAAAATACATTAAACATATAGGGTTAATTATCGGGACCGCTGTGCTATTTCGAGCGAGCCCGTCATTACGAGTCATCGCATGTTGAGCCATCACCATTTCACTGCAGTTTGATGTGTTCACGCTTTCACCCCCAAGGAACTGGAATGGATTTTCATATGTTAATTTTGCAACCAATCCAACTGTCACAAAATGATTTTCAGACTAGTTCATTTATGAAAAAAGGGCGTTTTTATTCTCAAAAATATGAAAATTACTCGAGGAGCCGTCTCGTCTGGATCTACACATTTTGACAATATGACTACCATATTCTTGCGATTATAAGTCGCATTTTTTTACTCAGATTTGTATCCCAGAAAGCCCCTGCGTCTTATAAATACATGTAGATACATTAGCATTTTTTTCCACCCGAAATATTGACATAAACGACCAAAAATAAAAAAAATAAAATGCGTTCCTATATTTGTTGTTGTTGTTAGTCTTTGGGGTAAAATCCGGTATTGGAATATTGGATTCGTATTCTAAACAGTTCGCGCCTTACTCGCGCCATACTCGTTCCGGCCCTGTGTCACATTCGGTACACATTTTCTATACCGAAGACGAACAGTGTATACCAAGATCAGACCCGGTCGACATTTTCTCTGCCCAATCACAATCTGGCCTCTATCATTTTAATTATCTTTTGAAAACATTTACCGGGCCCATATCGGTCGGTGTCATTTTGCCGTGAAAAATATTGTATGACGCCATTAACGGTAAATCCCAATATGCATAATGCAATTCCACGAAAGTTATAAAACTCCATCATTAGTTTCGAAACTGTGTGTTTACACGATGCTGATGAAAGTGGCAAGCCTAAGTCAGCTGGCCGACATCAAACACACCGCGTGTCAAGATTTACAACACAAAGCCATATCAAATATCAACACACGCAGTTGCTGACGTCAGTTTCGTATTCATCACTAAACTGGTACCCTGTCTGATGAGTCCCAATGAAACAATACTACCGAGAACCAGACTCTATTTATGACATGGCAAAAGTGTTTATGTGAATTGGGTCTCTATCTCTATCTCTGACAAATCCCGGCTTATTGCATTAGCGGCCAGACCAGGCGGTGGATTCGCATAGTCTGCACATGGTTTACAATGTTCGCCAATCTCTAATTAAAAACATTATCATTACGTCAGCGGACAATGCAAATTCGTCATAGCTATAGGCTGCTTTCAGCGTCATTTACGGAAGATACAACTGATTTTTAAATATTACATACTGTAGGCGAAAGTTGTGTGTTGCTTTGTGGGAAAATATCGATAACACCCAACCGTGTCAACTAACAGGTGTTTATCTTATGTTATCATTCAGCACGAGGCTGTAAACTGTGTGACCTTTAGGCTATGTTTTGAAATTGTACTGATTGGTCAACACGCTTTTTGATGTGTGCCGCAGATGTGGCGAACGTGCGGCTTTCATCCTCGCATCATGGGGGCAATCAGTAACCCATTTCATGCTGAGGATACGCTTATGTTTGTGGAAAATCCTAAATATTTTCCTTCTATGCACTCAGAAGTATATGCCGCGACCACCATTTAAACCGTTTCGTCGAGACGGTTCAAATGAGTGGTCACAACATATAATTTCAGTGAGAAATAACAAAAAATGAAAATAAAATAGTTAATAAATTTCATATCCGTAAATGTGTATTCAGAAAGGAACGGGTTAAAAAAACACTCTGGATTATACTCAGATCTGTCGCCATATTTCGCCGATATTGATTTCGAAAATAGTTTCCGTAAATGGTGTTGAAAAGAGATAATACATACCGCAATCAATAATTCACAATATAAAACCACTTTCGGCAGCAATATGATCGTAAATATAACACGATTTATGACAATAGTCTGTTACACATTTAACACGATTTTGATATACAAATAGGCAAAAAAATTGGGAGCCAATGCACAACCGTGTACTAACAGAGCACGTGTTATAGTGAAGCGTGTACTACCGAGTTCACAGTGTAATTGAAGATACTAGAAAATACGGACCGGGGAATCACGGACATAGAGTCGGCAAATTACGGACATAGCAAACTATGATAGGGAAAATACAGACAAAAACGTCCAAGGTACGAATAAAAAAACAGTGTTGGGGAATAAATAACAACAACAACTTGGCGATTTTTTTTCATTTTTTTGTTTCATTTTGTTAGGAAAATTGGGTGCGTCTTATAATCTCATGTAGACATTTTCCTCCAGATTTTGGACTGAAAATAGGGGTGCGTCTTATGCACTATTGCGACCTATAATCGGCAGAATACGGTATACAGGCATGTGGTGTTGAAAGGGTTAAGTTAACCATTTGTTGCAGATGTGCCATGCAAGGAATTCGTCCTATCTGGTTACTCGGCCGGTGGTAGCAGCTTCCTCAGTATGGAAATTCAGTCCAACAGCGAGTGTGATTGGGCATGCAAGAACCATTCCTGTGACCTGTATACTATTACGTCTGACAATAAGATGTGCTACTTGTACCGGCGCTCAGACGTCCATTTGCAGAAAACGTCTACCGCCGACACTTATACCTTCAATTGTAGAAAAGGTAAGCTGCAAACTACATTGTACATGTTGGATGGTCGATATATAGAAAATACCAGGCTAGCTAGTGTCTTTACCAGGGTCGACAGCTTAGATGCTTACAGCATTTCCAAATTGTGTGGATCTGTATCGTGATTCACATTCACACCATCAGATGTGGCAGTGACTGGAGAAATGGGGCTTGTGACATTTGTGACCAGTGTAGCTCCTGATCAAATATCACTCTACTGTAGCCTGACAGTGGCCTATATGTCTTGTTTGATGCATGACGAATGTTTAATTGATTGAATGGCGAAAATCCTGATCAGACTGTCAGGATGCACAGGCTGATTTGGATCTATACTGGTCGCAAAACCCATAAGCCCCATTTCTCCAGTCACAGCCACTGATTATGATTGAACAGGCAGGCACTGCTTGTCCATGCATTAACTTTAGTTCTATTTGACTGATTATAACCAAATTCGGTGTACATGTTTATCAGCCATTTTCGTAATAACTCTAGCCTACTTGACGGATTGTAATAAACTTCAGTGTACACCTCGGCTATGGTAGTGCTTGCTTTATTATTTTACATCATAAGTTGACCTTGACCCGACTAAGACCTTGACACTGATATAATATAACTTCTAAATATAAATAATTTCAACCTTAGCATGGCCTATCCTGATTTGTTATACTATTTTACAGCATTTAAGATGGCATTTGATCGTCAGTATACTCTGGGACGGAGATGGTCCCTGGTATACTGCATTGTAAACATGTTCAATACTTATTTGACCTTTGTTCTATTGTGACCTTGGTAAGGGCATATACATTCAAAGAAAGCAAGCCCTACTTGCTTACTATTGGAATGGATTTCAGCATTTAGTATATTTTGAAATGTCTCATTTCCATGTCCAGATATGCTTCTGTAGACAAAATATTTTGCTTTTTACACTTATATTTTTTTCATTACATGATCTATTCTAGTACTTTCCAACATTAAAAACGTTTTATGTTAGTGACGAGATAATTAATAAAGAAATGATACTTTTTCTTGACTTTTGACCTTGACCTTGACCTTTAAAATCGGTTAGCCCCCTCCAAAAAAAAATGTATTCAGCTAATATATAACTGACAAATTTGGTAATATCTGCCAGCCAGTCACGATCATTTCCTTAAGCCACAACACTGATAGGCTAAAAGTACTAAATCATGAGTATTTCACACATTTTAGCCATCCACATCTGCTGTAAGACTAGTTTGATAATTTAGAGGTTATCAATGCCTTGAAATCCAAGATGGCCACTGTTTTATAAAATCCTAGATGTATTACATATGGGGCAATATAAGTTACAATTACTCAACAAAGTTCTTACAATTAACTTATAACCTTGCAAACTTGTTGTGTCTTGGCCGTAAATTAACCTCAGTTTTAAATCCAAGATTGCCTCTGTATGCCATTTTGAAAGAAAACATGAAGTGCAATATATCCCCAGCCAAATGTGTGGCTGTTCCACCAAATCTTTCATGTAGACACAATAGGCGATGATTTTAGACAGGCTTTTCAACGTAATAAATTACTATTTTGTACTCGTTATATGAGACACGCAATGGGATTTTGTACCTTCCGACATTTGCGTAATTTCATGAAATAGGTTTACAAAATTTACAATATTTTCCGTAAATGGCGTAAAAAGTTGACAAAACTTTCAGAGTACATCCGAATGTATTTTGTCAACTTTTTTACTTTATTTATGTAAACATATTTAATGAAATTACGCAGATGTCTGAAGGTACAAAATCACATGGCGTGTTTCATATATGTATGTACATGTCTTTATATTTTTCCTGCAGATATATGCGGGTCTACAGAAACGATTGGCGTAACAGGAGGGGATGCTTACAGTGACCAGAGAAATGTTGCCAACATAGAAGAATGTGACCGAGCGTGTCGTACGCACGATGACTGTGACTGGGCGTCGTTTGAGGTGGTGGATGGGGACGGCATCTGTCAACTGTACCCAGACAACACGCCCACCGTATTGACCACCCCTAGCAGCACCGCGATTCACTATAGCTGTCCATTCCGTAAGGCAGTCGTGCGACCCATTCCACAAAACATAAGTCTCTTAACTATGCATGGAAGTTTATGATGCTACCACTGAGACAATTAAAATAAGTGGTTACAACGTATACTTTTTTATAGAAATAAGACAAATGTAAGTTGTTCATACCCCATATTTATTAAGCAAGCTTACTGATTTAAAAATAAATGGGACTATGCCAAGTCAATATCGTATTAAATGAGCACAAATGTTAAATTATATTTGCTACATAAGCACACCGTCATACATTGAAGCTGACTCCGAGTATGAGATTGGATTATGTTCTGAGAATGTTTCGTAATCGAGGGTCTAGATTATATCATTGACCAATCAATACTCTCTGTTTTGAGCATCATATATTGGCTGTGACTGAAGAAATGGGGCTTACAGGATTTGTGACCAGTGTAGCTCCTGGTCAAATAGCACACTCCTATAGCCTGATAATGATGTATATTGCTTGTTAGAAGCATGACGTGTGTTTCATTGATGGAATGATGAACCGTGCAGATTCTGATGCATCAGATGTTCGAGATCAACACTGGTCACAAAAGCCATAAGCCCGATTAGTCACAGCCACATATGAGTACATGATATGTGACTGACTGAAGACATTGGACATTTGTGGCCAGTCGTTTAGCTATTGGTGTGCTATCAAACTCTTGCAACCTGGCACTATATAGAGAATACCAGGCTAGTGTATTTTGATATCAAGTTTATCGGGCAAGGCTAGGAAACGCGTAGGAATTCTGAGGCTTGCCGAGGAATTCCTACGGTTTCCCAGCCGAGCCCGACAAACTTGATATCAAAAGACAGTAGCCTCATATTCTATTTATCATGTGACGTTTTATGCTCGAAAATGACCACAGATGACGTCGTTATCTATGGACAGAAAACTGATTTGTTTACGTTGCATCATTACACTGACGTCATTCGATAACGTCACTTGACATCATCCGACCAATGGAACGTCAGTTTTCACTTCGTTGTAACCCGGATGTTTGTATCAGGTCAGGTGCCTGATTCAACAATATGTTATCAGTCAATACGTATTCGGTCAATACAGGGTGGGTTACCTGATAAACTATGTATTCTAGAAGCATGACAAGTGTTTACTGGACTGAATGAGTGCATTCAGACCATGATCAGACTAGGGTTGGGCATGCTGGTCTGGGTCTACACTGGCCACAAAGGTAGTCGGCCCGATTTCTCCAGTCACAGTCACAATTGTAAATATGGAGCTTGTGATTTTCACATCAACTGTTTTCCTTTCTCAGAGATGTGTACGCAGAGAGGCTTCAGTGGTGGCTATAAGTTCTATAGAGACTTTCAAGTACCAAGCACTTTTGAATGTGGACAGGAGTGTCACATAGACCCACGATGTAGCTCAGCAACAATTAAGGAGTCTCTCGATGGCAGCGTCGCGTGCTATCTGTACGAGGATGGAGCTGTAGAGTACATGGAAGACAAATATAGCTTACTACACGACAAAAACTGCGCCAATGGAAGTAAGAAATGGCTCATTCCCTTGTTGGGGATAATTCCTATAATTTTAGCATTGTATACATGTTACTCATTTCTATTGCTCATCATATTTTTATGCCCCACCGATAGTGGAGGGGGCATTTAGTATTACCTCCGTATGTCTGTCCGTCCGTCCGAGCGCCCACCAGCACGCCCGCCCGCCTGCCCGCCCGTCACCAACCTTGAAGTCGTAAAACTTATAAACCATACTAACTACACCCCTGAAACATTGTAGCTTCCTTATGATGAGTAGATGCACAAAGTTTATTTTGAGTTTTGATTTGATCATCGTGTCATGCATTATCTTCCCCTTTTCGTCTTAGAATTTGGCAATTTTGCCTTGTAAGTCGTAAAACTGTTAAACCCTAATAGCTACAGACCTGAAACTTGGTATGTAGCTTCCTTATGATGAGTAGATATGCAAAGTTTATTTTAATTTTTTATTTGACTCCCGGGTCATGGATTATCTCCCCCTTTTTGACTTAGAATTTGGAAATTTTGCCTTGTAAGTCATAAAACTTTTAAACTGTAATAACTACAGACCTGAAACTTGGTATGTAGCTTCCTTATGATGAGTCAGTGCGCATAGTTTATTTCGATTTTTGATTCGACCCCCAGGTCATGGATTATCTCCTCTTTTGTACTTGGAATTTTGCCTCATTTATTATCAAAGCGGTATGTGGGACATCCGTGTTCTATGAACACATTTTCCAGTTATTGCTACCCTAATCATTGATTGCCTACCACATCTAACATACTATTTTACTATTATTTTTATTCTTCATCTTCATTGCTTGGCCCTAAAGGATACTCATTTTTGTTGGTGGGCCGTTAATCACCATTCCATTCCCTTGTGTGGGAGAATGGGATGTTATACATGCCTTAACCCTTTTACCCCTAAGTAACTGGAATGGATGCAAAGCTCATGTGAGCTATTGTTATGGCAAAGTGTCCGTCGTCCGTCGTCCGTCGTCCGACGTCCGACGGACGACGGACCGTCCTCCGTCCGTCGTGAACATTTTCAATCATCTTCTTCTCCCGAATTACTGAGCCGATATTGGTCAAACTTCACAGGGATGATATATGGGTGATGCCATTTCAGATTTGTTAAAATGGAGGTCATCGACAATCCAAGATGGCCGCCATGGAAAAGTAGGTCAAATTCTTAAAAAATCTTCTTCTCACGAACCGCCAGGCCGATTTCGACGATACTTGGTATGAATGATCGATAGCTAGCGCTGTTTCAGATTTGTTCATATGGTGGCCCGTGGGTCAAAAATGGGCGTTGCCCGAGGGGTCAAATAGGGGTCAAATTTTATTTTTAACCGAATATAGTCATGTAATATATCAAATCGAAGGTATCGACAAGACAATCACTCTGGAACATTTTTTGTCTAAATCATATGATTACTTCATCCAAGATGGCCACCGATAGTTCAAATGGTCATCTTTTTTTTACTAAAGATTTCAAACGTCTTCTTCTTGTAAACTGCTTGGCCGATATTGGCCAAACTTAACTGTAATGGTCTGTGGTTGAAGCCTGTTCATTTTTGTTAAAATGGAGGTCATCACCAAATCCAAGATGGCCACCGTTGAGAAGTAGGTCAAATTCTTAAAAAATCTTCTCACGATGGGTATGAATGATCGATAGTTAGCGCTGTTTCAGATTTGTTCATATGGTGGCCCCTGGGTCAAAAATGGGCGTGGCGAGGGGTCAACTAGGGGTCAAATATAGATTTTTGCCCGAATATGGTCATATAATATATCAAATCGAAGGTATCGACCTAGTTGATCACTCTGGACCATTTTTTGTCCTAAATCAGATGATTTTGTCAAAAACCAAGATGGCCACCGAAAGAAAAAAGTTAAGTTTTTCTTTTACTAAAGATTTCAAACAAACGTATTCTTCTTGTGAACTGCTTGGCCGATATTGGCCAAACTTAACTGTAATGGTCTGTGGGTGAAGCCTGTCCATTTTTGTTAAAAATGGAGGTCATCACCAAATCCAAGATGTCCGCCGTTGAAAAGTAGGTCAAATTGTCATCTTCTCAAAAAACACAAACCGCCAGGCCGATTTCGACGAAACTTTGTATGAATGATGGATAGTTAACGCTGATTCAGATTTGTTCATATGGTGGCCTCTGGGTCAAAAATAGTCATGGCCTGAGGGGTCAAATAGGGGTCAAATTTTATTTTTGACCGAATATGGTCATTTTATATATCAAATCGAAGGTATAGCAGTAAATCACATGCACATTCGCAATATATGTTAGATCAGAAGGTACCAACAAATTCTGTGGAACATTTGAAGTTGTAAGTGAAGAGTCTTTGTGAAATCAAGATGACCACTATGGAGGCTTTTAGGTGAGCGATACAGGCCCATTTGGGCCTCTTGTTGCAAATACCACTATACAGGCCTGTATATGGTACCGTAACGAGGAATCTCACTGGGCCTGTGGTATTGAAAGGCTTAATGATGAATCTTACTGGGATCCACATGTACGGGCAAGTGCTCCGGTGTAGTCAGCAGGCCTTGACAAATTCTTAATTTTCCTCTCGTCAAGATTGGAATTAAACTAATCCAATCTTTTATTCCGTCAACACAGTGCGTATGTGCCGTGAAACACGGTGCCGTGAAACATTATTGATATCCAGTCGATACTATTTTTGCATTTTACAGCCATTTGTAGGTGTTGACGGGATAAATAGAATAGTAGGTTAGTGCCGTGAATGGGAAAAAATAAATGGCGCGGCACGGAAACGGGATGTGCTCGGCAGAGCCTCGCCAATCCCATTTCCTCAGCCTTGCCAGATATTTTTCCCATTCACGGCACTGACCTACTATTCTCTATATATATGGTAATGCTGCATTATTCTTTCAAATTATCGCTTGTCTGGATCCAAAATGCACTTGCCAATAAAACTTATGAGCGGATGAGTGGATTAGTCGAGGCCTAGTCTGTTCCACATTCTGCTGCCAACAAACTTTTGGCTATTAAACACATCAATCTTAGAAATATATAAAGGTAAGTACTTTTTCATCAATAACAAAAAGTTCACCCTCCCTGTTTTGTTTTATTTGATACATTTCTATCAAATATTGATTTTATTGCCAAAAAAACTATTTTTTAACATGAGGATAAAAGGAGGTGAATAGAGACAATTGATGCGGGTTGAAAAACAAAAACATTTGGAAATTGACTCCGCAACCTGGCTAGATAGCTTGGAAATGATGTAACTAAGAAAACAAGTTAGATTTTGACAATCGGTCCACAATTAAAAACTTATTTAAAAAATTCTCATAGGAAAATGTTTCTGCACAATAAACTCAATATTTGGTAGAATTTCATCAAATTTTTTTTTTCGGAGTGTGACTATTTTGTTATTGATGAAAAACTGCTTACAGTTAAATATTTTTGGGATTTAATGTGTTAAATAGCCAGAAGTTTGTCGGCAGAAAAACATGGAATAGACAGTAGTAACGATATCTGACACAGCAGGAAACTGTTTTTATTGTAAATTAAGTGCCGACTCCATTCCATGAAATAAATGTTTTTTTAAACTAACCCACTTACCAGTAGAAACTGAAGGGGTCAGTGGAAGAAGGGGGCTAAGTCCCTAGTGGACTTTGCCCCCGTTTCCACTGACGCCTTCAGGACTTATGGACTTAGCCTCCTTCTTCCACTGACCCGCCAAGTTCATTATGGACTTAGCCCCCTTCTTCCACTGACCCGCCAAGTTCATTATGGACTTAACCTCCTTCTTCTGGTTTCACAAGTAATCATTGAACTATTGATCAAAACATTTTGATGAAATAAGCACAAAATATCTTAAAACATTGCTTATGTGCGGTATGCCATGATTTACTAATTTTCAGTGTTTTTGAGAATAATGCTGCATTACATTAAAGGTACATGCCCACTCAGTAGGCACACACTGTTCTTTATAGGAATTAAATAAGTGTACCATTGTGTGACTATTCCACCAGCCTGCTATACATAATCATTTGGTAATCTTTATTTTACTGATAGTGACTCGCGGTGGTTTCAGTGCAGTCTCCGTTTTTGTTCCACCGTAGACAACACTTGCAAACTCAACGCGAACGGAACGCGAACGCAACGGTTTGCTGTAGCGTTGTATACGTTGTTTAAACGTATAATACGGTTCGTACACGTGTAATACACATTGTCAAACCGTTTAGTTTAAAAGCGTTGTATACGTTGTTTAACCGTATAATACGGTTCGTACACGTGTAATCGTTTAGTTTAAAAGCGTTGTATACGTTGTTTGAACGTATAATACGGTTCGTACACGTGTAATACACATTGTCAAACCGTTTAGTTGTAAAGCGTGTAATACGTTTAGCTTCAAGGCGTATAACACGCTTTGGCGTATACATATGTAGCGAAAGAGTTGAAACGTGTACAATGCTTTACCTGGAAGCGTGTAGCTATCTGAAAGCGTTGAAACGTGTACAACGATTACACGTTTTAACGCGAATACCTGTTCGGCCCCGATCGCTTCGAGGCGTCCTTGTTTCGTCCCTTTTAAAATATCGCGAATACATACCCTCAGATCGAGTTCAAAATACATCGGCGGTGTGATTTAGCACTTCAATTGATCCCTAATCCCTGATGCCTAATGAGTCACGCTTTTAACACGACAGATGTACCTTGTCGTTTATCAAAATGTTTGCGAATTGTAGATCACGTGAGCCGGCTCATCAGGATCTGCGGCATTCCTACGTACATGCACATTTTGTATACACAAAAATGACCCCTAATACAGCGTAATGTAACAGTTCCTAACTTAATATGGAATAGCCCGGGCCGATAGTCCGTGTCAGTTACTTGGGGTTAAATATTACGAACACAGATAAACACAGTGCATGGTTTCTTTATTTTATTTTAACATCATCAGAAATGGCGAGTCTAGGAACTCTCGTATCTTTACGCTGAAGCCAGTCTATTTCAGTCACTAATCCGCTCTACACCTGTCCCACGCGTGTGTTAAGAAAAATCGATATTTGGAGAAACTGAATACACAGCGAGCTGCACACTGGTTTAACACGGATATGGCCCGCGGATATGTGTCATAAATTACTTGGTGGTCAAAACCGGTAAATTTACAAGGTTTATAGCGAAATAGCAGCAGACTGGCAATTTTTCTCGGACCGATTTTTAAGACTAGTTTTCAAATCTCAATCGGTCTGAGAGTTCAAAAATCGGTCCAGAACCGGAAAACTGAAAATTTTAGAAGCCCTGCTGAGTCTAGAAGTATATATACACACACGAAGAACGATCTGAGCATGCGCATTCTACGCGATACAAGGTTGGCATACCAAAACGTGTAATGCGTTAAAACCCGTGGAAACGTGTTATTCGTATAACACGGTTTCATCTGTACGGTGCTGTGTACATGTAGAAGCGTGTAACCGTTCGTCAAAGAAAGCGTTAAATCGTTTAAACGGTTTACCTTAGCGTTGTATACGTTTACAACCGTTGTATACGTTTACAACCGTTGTACACGGATTACACGCTTTTGAAACTCAATGCATTGTTTACAACCGTTGTATACGTTTACAACCGTTGTACACGGATTACATGCTTTTGCAACTCAATGCGTTAACACGGTTTGTTCGACTTTCGCGCATGCGCAAGAATGGGGAAACGCAACGCATGGCCGAAAACGTATTACACGTAGACGCACACGGTTTGAAACGCAACTAACAGAAACTCCACGGATACGCAACGCACAACACTTTGTACACGTATAAACCCGGAACATTTTGACAGAAACGACTGTATCAGGCTATTTTCATATGCATTTTTGTCGCGCTCGCTTGCGGAAAGCGCGATATAGTCGGCACTTTGGCGTACGTACGTGTGTCCAGTTAAAGTTTTTGGTTAAGCTTTTTGGTTAAGTTTTTTGGTTAAAGTTTTTTAGTTAAGTTTTTTGGTTAAGTTTTTTGGTTAAAGTTTTTTGGTTAAGTTTTTTGTTATACTATATCTCTTTTTTTTTGTGTCCATGCCTCGCCACTAGGCGCTACATGCAGGCCGCGGCCATCTAGTTAAATTATTTATACTAATTAAATGTGTCACCCGAAAAAATAATATTTTCGACAGATTATAAAGTATGATTATTGCACACCAAAAAATAAATACAGAGAATAAATAGTAAACTAGATGGCCGCGGCCTGCATGTCGCGCCTTGTGGCGAGGCATGGACACTAAAAAAAAAGATATAGTATAACGAAAAACTTTAACCAAAAAACTTAACCAAAAAGTTAAACCGGACACACGTACGTATGTACGTACGTACGTATATACGTACGTACGTACGTACGCCAAAGTGCCGACTATATCGCGCTTTAGACAAGCGGGCGCGAAAAAAAACTTTAACCAAAAAACTTCAAAGTAATTTGACCTTGACATTGGGCACAGGAGCCGCACGGGAGGGGGGTAGAATGAAAATATAGATGATGATAAACACCCATGTGAAGTTTCAAGGTAATGGGCAAAGCAGTTGCAGAGATATAGTATAACGAAACACTTTAACAAACAAACTTAATAAAAAAATTAACCTTAAACCAAAATAACCTTAAAAAACAAAAAACTTAACCAAAAAACTTAACCAAAAACTTTAACCAAAAAACTTAACCAAACAACTTAACCAAAAACTTCAACCAAAAAACTTAACCAAAAACTTCAAAGTAATTTGACCTTGACATTGGGCACAGGGGCCCGCACGGGAGGGGGGTAGTATGAAAATATAGATGATGATAAACACCCATGTGAAGTTTCAAGGTAATGGGCAAAGCAGTTGCAGAGATATAGTATAACGAAAAACTTTAACCAAAATACTTAACCAAAAAACTTAACCAAAAACTTTAACCAAAAAACTTAACCAAAAACTTTAACCAAAAAACTTAACCAAACAACTTAACCAAAAACTTTAACCGGACACACGTACGTACGCCAAAGTGCCGACTATATCGCGCTGTCTGCAAGCGGGCGCGACAAAAACTTAACCAAAAAACTTAACCAAAAACTTTAACCAAAAAACTTAACCAAAAAACTTAACCAAAAAACTTAACCAAAAACTTCAAAGTAATTTGAACTTGACATTGGGCACAGGGGCCGCACGGGAGGGGGGTAGAATGAAAATATAGATGATGATAAACACCCATGTGAAGTTTCAAGGTAATGGGCAAAGCAGTTGCAGAGATATAGTATAACGAAAAAACTTTAACCAAAATACTTAACCAAAAAACTTAACCAAAAGCTTTAACCAAAAAACTTAACCAAAAACTTTAACCAAAAAACTTAACCAAACAACTTAACCAAAAACTTTAACCGGACACACGTACGTACGCCAAAGTGCCGACTATATCGCGCTGTCTGCAAGCGGGCGCGACAAAAACTTAACCAAAAAACTTAACCAAAAACTTTAACCAAAAAACTTAACCAAAAACTTCAAAGTAATTTGAACTTGACATTGGGCACAGGGGCCGCACGGGAGGGGGGTAGAATGAAAATATAGATGATGATAAACACCCATGTGAAGTTTCAAGGTAATGGGCAAAGCAGTTGCAGAGATATAGTATAACGAAAAACTTTAACCAAAATACTTAACCAAAAAACTTAACCAAAAACTTTAACCAAAAAACTTAACCAAAAACTTTAACCAAAAAACTTAACCAAACAACTTAGCCAAAAACTTTAACCGGACACACGTACGTACGCCAAAGTGCCGACTATATCGCGCTGTCTGCAAGCGGGCGCGACAAAAACTTAACCAAAAAACTTAACCAAAAACTTTAACCAAAAAACTTAACCAAAAACTTCAAAGTAATTTGAACTTGACATTGGGCACAGGGGCCGCACGGGAGGGGGGCAGAATGAAAATATAGATGATGATAAACACCCATGTGAAGTTTCAAGGTAATGGGCAAAGCAGTTGCAGAGATATAGTATAACGAAAAACTTTAACCAAAATACTTAACCAAAAAACTTAACCAAAAACTTTAACCAAAAAACTTAACCAAAAACTTTAACCAAAAAACTTAACCAAACAACTTAACCAAAAACTTTAACCGGACACACGTACGTACGCCAAAGTGCCGACTATATCGCGCTGTCTGCAAGCGGGCGCGACAAAAACTTAACCAAAAAACTTAACCAAAAACTTTAACCAAAAAACTTAACCAAAAACTTCAAAGTAATTTGAACTTGACATTGGGCACAGGGGCCGCACGGGAGGGGGGTAGAATGAAAATATAGATGATGATAAACACCCATGTGAAGTTTCAAGGTAATGGGCAAAGCAGTTGCAGAGATATAGTATAACGAAAAACTTTAACCAAAAAACTTAACCAAAAAACTTAACCAAAAACTTTAACCAAAAACTTTAACCAAAAAACTTAACCAAAAACTTTAACCGGACACACAAGCGGGCGTGACAAAAATGTCCATTAACATTTCAAGGAAACACAGTTATCATCCCTGAACATTTACATCTGATTTAAAATGTATAATGCCAATCAATATGTGGGATAATGGTGAATGAATGTTCATTTTGCCAGAAAATCTCATATCTACAGAATATACAAAACTATCTATCTATCTCTGTATTAGAACCTACTGAGCATGCTGAGTACCTTTAAGAAAAATGTTAACCCTTAGAACGCTATCTTAATTTTTTGTCGTCTGCTGTTTATTTTCTATTTTCCAGTTTTATCATCAAAAACATGCTTTGACAGCAATTTAGAATAATTGACAACATGCTTTGACAGCACATCAGAATCATTTCCATTGGAAATCATTCTGAAGTGCTGTCAAAACATGTTTTTATTGAGAAATAAGGCAAGATATAAACAGCAGACGACAATTGTTGTGTGTAGCGGTCTAAGAGTTAAAAACTGTGTCGATTGTTATACCCCACAATCAAAGTTTAGGGGCAGGTATATGATTCAGTTTGTCGGTCGGTTGGAAAGGTTTGGTTTCTGCTCTATAGATACTAAACAAGATTTTTGTCAAGCCCGCTTAAGGAAAGCGAGAGTGATCACAATGACTTCCGGGTGTCTGTGCGTCGTCCTGTGCGTTTTGCTGTGCGTGCAAATTTGCGTGAAAGTTTTCAGATACCTACTATCTCTGTAACCGCAATGTCGGATTTTCTTGAAACTGTGTATGCTTATTGGTCATCATCCATATATCCATTCTGTGTCCCACTCATGCGGCCCCTATGCCCCAAGGTCATGGCCAAATGACTTAGAAGTTTGTGTTATTATAAAATCTGCGTTAAAGTTTTCACATACCTTATATCTCCACAATTGTTACTCCAATTTACTTCCAACTTCCAATACTTCCTTTTCATCATCCATATTTTCATTCCATAGCCTGCCCATATGGTCCACATGCCCAAGGTCAAGGTCAAGGTCAAATTACTTTGAAATTTGTGTTAAAGTTTTTACTTACCTTATATCTCCACAACACTTACTCCGATTTACTTCCAACATCCAATACATCTTATTCATAATCCATATTTTCATTCCATAGCATGCCCATGTGTTCCTCATGCCCAAGGTCAAGGTCAAATGACTTTGAAATTTGTGTTAAAGTTTTTACATACCTTATTTGACCACTAATAACAACGCTAGTAAATTCTTGATTATTAGCCAGGTTTTTTGAAAAAAAATCCAGGCTATTGGATTGGCGAAAGCCGGGCGGGCGCGGGGGCGGGCGGGCGGGCGGGCGGGCGGGCGGCGGGCGGCATCCACAATCAATGTTAAGTTTTCGTGTTTGAGTCCATTTCTTTGTTACTGTACCACCTAGGACCACCAAACTTTCACAGCTTCATAATCAAGGGGTGCCCACCACATATCACTGTCCAACATGTTACTTTTTTTTTAACTTGACCCATTTTTTCCGCGTAGTCGACTTTTCAATGTTCAGTTTTCGTGTTTACAATGTTAAGTTTTCGTGTTTAAGTCCATTTCAATGTTAAGTTTTCGCTTTTACAATGTTAAGTTTTCGTGTTTAAATGTTAAGTTTTCGTGTTTAAGTCCATTTCTTTGGTACTGTACCACCTAGGACCACCAAACTTTCACAGCTTCATAACCAAGGGGTGCCTACCACATACAACTATCCAACATGTGACCATTTTTTTACCTTCACCTATTATTTCTACGTAATTGACTTAGCCATTTTCAACGTTAACTTTTTAACGTACGTCTGGTTAAAGTTTTTTGGTTTTAAAACTTTTTCGTTATACTATATCTCTGCAACTGCTTCGCCCATTACCTTGAAACTTCACATGGGTGTTTATCATCATCCATATTTTCATTCTAACCCCCAACCATGCGGCCCCTGTGCCCAATGTCAAGGTCAAATTACTTTGAATTTTTTTGTTAAAGTTTTTTCGTGTACTATATCTCTGCAACTGCTTCACCCAATACCTTGATACTTCACATGGGTGTTTATCATCATTGTCACACCTGCTTGCGGAAAGCGCGATATCGTCGGCATTTCGGCATACGTCCGTCCGTTCGTCCGTGTGTCCGGTTAAAGTTTTTTGGTTAAAGTTTTTCCATCTACTATATCTATTTTTATATCATGCCTCGCCCCAAGGCGCGACATGCAGGCCACGGCCATCTAGTCTACAAAAAGTGGGTATAATTATGTTATCCAAGTGTCTATGCTTGGAAAAAACCTGGCCTTCGTGGCTTTGCCTCGTTTCTTGTTTTATTTTGTGGGTCTTCCTATTATTTTTTTCACAATTTATGACCCATATGATCATATATCAATTTGTGGAATCTATATGGCCACAGCAGCTCAACAATTTTTACAATACAAGGTGTGCCTCATTCATGCCAAATATATATACCATAATAACGGCTGTAGTGATGCTGAAGAATCAGCCAACGGACAGTACCCAACCGGTTAGCCGTGGAGAAGGACAACCCCTGTACCGAGATCTCACCATCCCATTTATGAGTCACACCAGTCATTGTCTGCTATAATTCCGCCACAGCAAATTTATAAAATTTGTCCCCCAATTATAGCACCATCAACCGAATGTCACACGTTTGATCGTTTAACCCCAAGAGGACTAATGAGCAACGAAAAAAAAAAAATCAAACAATATGTTACCAATACAATGTTACTTATTAAAGTATGCACCCCACAAACATCAATGCACTGACTTACACCATTATCAGACCCACCAGACTCCGGTTAATTATATAATTATGTCCTAATGGTCTCCTTATTTTCAAAAAAATTAATTCTTTTTCGTTTGTTCTCCAATCGTGCAATACCACCAGGCTCACCCCCTCTACATATTGATCGAGGCAAAATGTCAGACCATACAATTAGCGATTATGTGTACGTGCTAAATATGTATTCCATATCAGACTTTAACCTGTCCAAAAACTCACCAAGTTCTGAGTCCACTATACTGTTTCCTCCCACATGTAAAACAATCATAAAAAACGGCCAATACTCCATTCAAATTAGAGAGTACACAGGTGATAGCTCACCCTAATCTCAATTGTGTAATACTATTTGTTATCCAGCAAAATGCCAGTATAAATTCCAGAAATAAGCTCAAGTAACACTATTTATGATCAATCTTGTTATAATTAAGCCAACAAATTAGAGAGTTCGTGGGTAATGCCAATTGTGTCCGGGCATTACCCTAATCTCTAATTGTATCAGTTTGAATTCCAGAAATAAGCTCCAGTAATACTATTTATGATCAATAATTGATTTATAATTAAGCCAAAAATTAGAGAGTTCACAGGTAATGTCAATTGTGTCCGGGCGTTACCCTAATCTCTAATTGTACCAGTATGAATTCCAGAAATAAGCTCCAGTAATATTATTTATGATCAATACTTGTTTTATAATTAAGCAAAAATTAGAGAGTTCGCAGGTAATGCCAATTGTGTCCAGGCGTTACCCTAATCTCTAATTATCAATATTTTTTACAATTAATCCAAAATTTAGAGAGTATGCAGGCCATGCCAAAATGTGCCAGGGCTTTACCCTAATCTGTAATTGTGCCAGCCTATAAATTCCAGAACACATGCGTGTAGTTTTATTGCAAAAAATTAATGCGAATTAACGCCATATTTCTTCACAATAAATTATAGATATCGGTCTAACGTACACAATCATGATTATGTACCCTCCCCCTAGCTGTGCCTGGAAATTGCTGAGCCGCCAATTGCACTGATGGCTGCAAAACCGGTTCCACAGTTGGACAATTTCCACCGGCCATGTTGACCGTCATGGCAAATGGAGCACACATGACTATACCTACAATATCTGAATAAACATTGGCCCTTATTGAAATCGCTACAATATCCGCGCTTGTTCAAACCTAAATTATCATGACTGCGCGAAAATGAAGCGGTGTTTGCGGGCTGGTTGACATAATTCTTAACCACAGCTCTGAATTAATTTTTGACCATCGGGCTGGGTTAATGGCTTGTCGCAGACGAAATTGTTCATCATATGTTCGCCAAAAAAAACCTAGATGACGCCCTGCCGCTTCCCTAATGATTGACATATACTGTATTAGGCCTGTCGCAGAATTATGTTTTGGAATATGGATGGTCATAAATGTGATAAATGCATCAGACCATCTTTCAATGGTGTTTACCTTATCGTTGCACGTTTTTTGTGCCGTCTCAACAAAACCGCCAGCGCCAATACGTAGAGCCCCACCACCTGAACAGAAATCTAACAACTCGACACTGCCCTTCATTAACAGTGCCAAGTTTATGTATTGGTTATTCCAAATCTTTCGCTAATTTTCATTGGCACATGGACCGCACGGTCATCACTTGGGCACTTGGACACACCTGAACAATTGTCGGACATGGATAAGGGGAAACTTGTTGGATATACTATTGGCGATTCAGGTGCAATTGGCACTGATGTGCTTTGAGACGGTATGTCGGGGAATGGTATTACGGAGGACGAAACAACTGGGGTCGATATGACATGGGACGAGGTTGACGAAGCCAGTGTCGCTGGTAACAAGGTCAATGGGGGAGAATTTTGAATATGCTGGGGCATTGCATTATTGTGGGGGAGTATATCAGTGTTCATTAATATGTCCCCAAAGTCCACAAAGTGCCCTTCATCATGCCCTTCCTGTCCGGGATTGTCACAGTGCGAATTCATTGACACTGCTTCGACCGTTTCACCACGCCTTTTTGAAGCAACAGCATCCTTCCCATCCTTTGTTGCTGCCCGCTTCAGAGCTTTCGCCCATCTAGCATCTCCTCTCGGTTTTCCTCTTCCCGGAATGACAAATATTATGCGAGAATTATATATTTTTTGAGAATTAAATTGTACGTCTTATCAGTTTGGAGGTCAAATCGGAAAGGAACTGTCAGCTGTCTAATCATACATGCATGCGCTGTGCCCACATTACCGATTCGCCCTCCCATCGTTTCGCCCCAAACGTGTGCATATCCGCGGTATTTCGTATCAGAAGCGCACGTCTATCGATCCGTATTTATTCGGGCAAATAAAAACGGCTATTGCTTAACTTTACTTATATATCCACAACAAATTCAAATTTGCATTAAAGTTTTTACATACCTTAATTCAAACTTCAAATAAAAATACTGCGAGACCATCAAATGCCTCGGCGGGCTCGACATGCGGGCCGCGGCCATCTGGTTTGCAATATAATATTCTGTATTATATTATCAGATAAGGCATGTTTAAACTCGTTCTGGTATGCATAACTATGATGTATGACTTTACGGTACACTGAAGAGAAAAGAAAATAAGTACAATGTATAAACATTATGATCATTAATCTCATGTTTTTGTACCACTAGAATGATAGATAGATTAATTGATTAATTGTACTTAACAGGGTGTCAACAGCTACCGTGTATGGTCATTTTAGGCACCGTTCAACTGGGGGTAAAACCCTTATTTCATCTGTAAAGAGGGATTCCAAAATCAGAACTGAATATTTGCATCAAGAAAATATATATTCAGCCCTCAATTTAGAATATCCGGATCTGGTGCCAGGTCCTCAATGCACAATAGTCAATTAGTTCCAGACGTAATCGGAGTACACTAATCTTATTACATGTACAATGCGGGTAAATAGATTTTACACTCGCGTACCAGAAAGCAAAAATGTACATGAGGGCCAAATCAAGGATATCATAATTATACCACCCCCCCCCCCCCCCCCCCCGCATCGAGTTGTGGGGGGGTATACTGGAGTCAGGTTGTCCGTCCGTCCGTCTCCGTCCGTCCGTCCGTCCGTCCGTCCGTATTATATTGTTACAACTTCTATTTCCTTCATCTAAAATGCTTAATATTTCACACATGCATTCCTGTAAGGCTCTACTACCATGCTGTGCCAAATCCACGACTGTCCAACCCCCGCTGATCCCATGGTCAAGGTCAAATACTTACAAAACTTAACATCAGAGAAATATGTTATGTTAAAAACACTAACCAAATCAGAAAGATAATGTATAACTTCTATTTCTTCATCTAAAATGCTTAATATTTCACACATGCATTCCGGTAAGGCTCTACTATCAAGCTGTGCCAAATCCACGACCGTCCACGCTGATCCCAAGGTCATGGTCAAATACTTAGTCTCTTTACAAAACTAAACATCAAGAAGTAAATTGTTATAACTTCTATTTCTTTCATCTAAAGTGCTTAATATTTCACACATGCATTCCTGTAAGGCTCAACTACCATGCTGTGCCAAATCCATGACCGTCCAACCCCCGCTGATTCCATGGTCAAGGTCAAATACTTAGTCTCTTTACAAAACTTAACATCAGAGAAATATTGTTATAACTTCTATGTCCTTCATCTGAAATGCTTAATAGTTCACACATGCATTTCTGTAAGGCTCTACTACCATGCTGTGCCAAATCCACGACTGTCCAACCCCCGCTGATCCCAAGGTCAAAGTCAAATACATGGTCTCTTTACAAAACTTAACATCAGAGAAATATGTTATAACTTCATCTAAAATTCTTAATATTTCATGCATGCATTCCTCTAAGGCTCTACTATCATGCTGTGACATATCCCCGCTGATCCCAAGGTCAAGATCACATACTTAGTCTTTTTACAAAACTTAACATCAGAGAAATCGGTTATAACTTCTATTTCCTTGCTCGGATCTGCTTCATATTCACGTTCATGCCGCCCCCGCTAAGCCCATAGTTAAGGTCACAAGCCCACACACTTGGACAATTTTACATATTTAGGGGTACCTGGGCCCACGCGGGGGGTATTCCGTAAGCCTCGCTTACTGACCAATCTAGTTCTTGTAAGGATGACCCTCACCGCTAATGTACCCGTCTCATGCTCCCAGCAACCGCCCACAGAAAGTCAGTTAGTATAAAAGTGTTTCCACGGACAGGAAACTCTTTAACTCTTTGCATACTGGGAAACTTGTGGGCTATAAATAGTTCAAAACTAACAGACAAGAATTCATCATATTTTCTTGTATATCTCCCCATAAATATCATGAATATGTCTTGGAATTTCATTAGAATTGAGTCCTGAGGACTCGATTCTAATGAAATTTCAAGACATATTTACACAGAGAAATAAAACATATACTCCTAGTTCATTTGGCGGATATTTTCGCCGCTATAGCATGCAAAGAGTTAAATGTCGGTTATCAACATGAAACTTCAAGGCAATGAGACATTGTTGAAAGTGTGTCACATACTTCCATATAAATGAAAGTTCAGTATATGATTCTAAAAAAGTGTGTACTTATATAATGTATGCATTACCTTGCAATCCATATGCATTACATATAATATATTACTTGCGCCGTGGGTGGTTGGTCGGGCGAAATTGACGTCGTAAATTAATGGTAGGGGTTCCTCCTTATAGGAATCACGCTTTGCTTTGGCTCTCAGGTACGTTTTTATTTGTGGCTCTTTTGTTACCTGGTAGTTGAATTGGGTTATTGTCCATTATAAAAGTAGTAAAATTATTATTTATTGATCCCAGTGATTCTGGTGTGGCGAGGACCTGGCATCAGATCAGGATTATTCTGATTTCAGGGCTGAATATATTTTTGTTTTATTTTAAATATTCAGTTCTGATTTTGGGATTCCCCCCTCCCCCTCCATTTGTACATGTACTTGAACATGTACATGTACTTGTACAGGTAACAGATGGGATTTAGTACTAAACCCATTGACCCGGCCTTAAATGACCTTAGCTGTTGATAGGCCGTTAAACCCTAACAATCAAACAAACAAACAAACAATTACTTGCACCATTGTAAACAATATATTCCTGGTAACCACATGAGAAGGTCAATCTACCCAACCTTTGATTTTAGTAACATATACATGTATGTATTATAATATATCAAATATATATATATATATCTTAAAATATAAGATATAACAGTATCATAATACAAGTTGATACATTGATGGTAGGCGTACATGCACAAATATAGGCTGCCAGGTAAAACAACACATTTTTTCGTCACAAATAAGGATTTATTTCACATAAAATGTATACGTTATGTCTACACTGTATTCGATATAATGTAATTACGGTAAAAGGAAGATACTTCTGAAACATTATACACAGTATGTCAATATATTATACAAAATAACAGGTTGCTTTATTACGCTTTTCACAAAATTACCGGTTTTTTTTAAGTACCTTCTACGTAGATCTGCAACTTTAAGTCACGTCGACTTCAAACGTCAACAGTTTTTTTGTTGTTATCATCCATACTTTCATTCTTGTAGACCATCCATTTGGCCTTCCTAGACAAGGTCAAGTCACATTGCGTTAACGTTTTAAGAATTTTGAATACAACATTTAAGTACCACAGTTAAGTACCATTTATATAAAACAACATATTATATACACCCTGATGCGGTCACTAAGCATTAGGACTGTCAATAGACCCTTGGACAACCAACCGCCTAGATGGGCTGAACATGCGGCTGCAGCCTTCTGTTATACATATTGGACATTGTTTTCAAGTTTTTTGCGGCCTTCTTGGATGCTATATTTTTCAAATATAAACTTATTGAAGCTTTACTAATAGTAAGTGGGTGCAAGGTGGGTGCAAGGTGGGTGCAAGCGATGGGTAATTTAACGATCGGGGTTCATCCTTACCGGTATTCCGATTGGAAACCTGGTTTGGCCCTCACATACGTCTTTGGCATTTTGTATGTGACAGTTGAATCTGGTTATACCCCTTATGTGAGTATTACGAGTATTCGTAATCCTATTTCAGGGGAAGGGGCCAAGTGACTTTGTTGTGGTATGGACCTGCCACCAGGTCAGGTTATTCTAATTTCAGAGCTGAATATATTGTTTCTCGATGTAAATATTCAGTTCTGATTTTGGAATTTTCCCCCCAATGCAGCAGGTTAAAACGGGATCGAACCCGTTTGCCCGGCCTTACATGACCTTAGCTGTTGATAGGCCGTTAAACACCAATAAACAAACAAACAAACAAATTTACTAATGGTAAATGTAGGTCCAAGCCAATTAAGAATCAGTTCATATATGTTGTGAAGAATATGTAACTTTTACTGATTTTGCTGGCAATCTTGGCAGCCATCTTGAATATTTGAATGGTTATGCGACTCATAATTATTGGAAATGTTAATATATGCATTGTTCAGTGATATGATGCCACCCTATGTGTGAATATATTCATTATAGTCGCCTTTGTGTGGTTAATCAATTTATGGCAACCATCTTGGATGCCATATTGAATTCTGGATTAAGCTCCAGTGGAATTCATGGGGAGCGACCTATACTGAAAAATTCAGCTTTGGCTTATATTTTTCCAATCTTTGGCGATTTTATGTCCTACTATTTGCCTATAAGCCTCATTTCTCCAGCCACTGCCAGTATGAGATATTCAGTGAAAGTGACCAATGTGTTTAGATGTGCCCAATGTTTGTTTCAGAGCCAAACAGTTGTCAGATGGTGGTGTTTGGCCGGTACGGTGCCATGTCAGCCCCTGAAGGCGAAGTCTGGTACCGACGCATTGACACCAACAGTGACATCGCATGTAAGGCAGAATGCCTGAATGACATAAACTGTGACTTTGCGGCCATTGTGTCACGTAGTGATACATTCTGTGCCCTGTATCAGACAGAAATGTGGCAGCCGGCAGACGGTGGCGATGACCTACTTTGGTTGAAGGTCTGTGAACAAGGTACATACCGTTTCATACAACTACTAGAGTGGCTTGCAGGTGGGAGTATGCGATGGGTAATTTAACGATCGAGATTCATCTTATCGGAAGCCCGACCAGAGACCTGGTTTGGCCCTTACATACGTCTTTGACATTTTTGTATGTGACAGTTGAATCTTATAAGAATAATCCTACATAAAATTATATTGTTTTTGAGGGAAGGGGCCAAGTGACTTTGGTGTGGACCTGACACCAGGTCAGGTTATTCCAATTTCAGGGCTGACTATATATTTATCTCGATGTAAATATTCATTTCTGACTTCGGGATTTACCCCCCCCCCCCACCCCCCCCCCCCCCTCAATGTCAATGCAGCAGGTTAATTACAGGATCGAACCTGTTGGCCCGACCTTAAGTGACCTTAGCTGTTGATAGGCCGTTAAACAACAATAAACAACAACTACTAGACCCTGCTAGAAGAGCCTGAATCCTCCCTTTGAATAAGCCATAGATGTATGTTGGTTTTATATTTTGTCTTCTTTTGCAGTAAAGCATAGTTTGACAACAATTTATAATCTTTTCCAAACATGGTTTGACAACAATTTAGAATCATTTCCATTGGAAATGATTCTAAATGTGCTGTCAAACCATGTTTTATTTAAAAAAATGAAAATAAATGATAAGCAGCAGACGACAACATTTAGTCTAGCAGGGTATCATTAAATTCCTCCTCGTAGAGGCCAGTACTGGTCATTGCTGTCAAACCATGTTTTATTGAGAAAAAAATGATAGCAAATAATAAGCAGCAAACAACAACATTTAGTTCAGCAGGGTATCCTTAATTTCCACCTCCTACTGGTCACCGTGACGATAAATCCACTTAAATCTGCTACAGTTGACATGCATTTTACACTTGTTTACTGAAAGTCCAGGGTTAAATACTTCGAGTTAATGAAAATTTGAGTTAACAAGAGTTATTAGATAGGGAAACATGTATTTCGCACCAAGAATTTGAACTTGATTTATCAGTAGTTTGACGAGTGTAGATTGTATTTCCATCATTTGTATTGTTCATCATTGTTTTATTTTTATCCTAATCATTTGATTTTCTAACACATCTAACATACTATTTTACTATTATTTTCTTCTTCATCTAAATTGCTTGGCCCTAAATGATACTCTTTTGTGTTGATGGGCAGTTAAGCACCATTCCATGATTCCATCTTCATTCAGACATACCGCGTGGGGAATGCACCATCAGAACCTACCCCGGAATACACGGTGCTGATGACACTATGGATGAATTCACGATTGAGGGTGTGTCTCGCGGTCGTGCCCAGTACCTGTGTTCTTCAGCCTGCCGATCGTTCCCACTGTGTTTTGCGAGCAGCCTCCGCGACCTGAACCAGGCGGGCACCATGTTCCAGTGCAGCACGTACCTGATGGCCCAGGTTCCCGCGGGCTCCCTGCAGCCCCGGCCTGGCAACCCCATCACCTACATCAAACTGTGCCCAGCGGGTGTGTAATACAGTGAAGGCTCTCTAAACCAGACACCCATGGATGTCCCAAGGTGTCCGGTTTAGAGATGTTTCACTGTAAATCAGGCATTTGATAATTCTGAGACATAGTTGTGTCCTAGGTTTCGAAGCATATATTGTTTGGACCGTCCGTCGTCCGTCTGTCCATCCGTCCGTCCGTCCGCCGTCCGTCCGTCCGTCCGTCCGTCCGTCACACTTTTCGGTTAACCACTTTGTCACAGTTTCTCAAACTGGCCATAGCATCTACATAGGTTGCTTAATCGCTTCAATACTTCAACACTTCATTCATTGGTATGTGTGCCACACCTGCCTTTTCATAATTTATATGACCTTCGCCACCTTCGGCTTTTGACCTTCACCAGGTTACTTAAATGACTTAACAATTTTTGGTTATAACCAGTTCGTCACAGTTTCTCAAATTAGCCATATCATCTACATAAGTTGCTTAATCGCTTCAATACTTCAACACTTCATTCATTGGTATGTGTGCCACACCTGCCTTTTCATAATTTATATGACCTTCGCCTTTTGACCTTCACTAGGTTACTTAAATCATTTAACAATTTTGGTTAACCAGTTCGTCACAGTTTCTCAAACTGGCCATATCATCTACATAAGTTGCTTAATCGCTTCAATACTTCAACACTTCATTCATTGGTATGTGTGCCATACCTGCCTTTTCATAATTTATATGACCTTCGCCTTTTCACCTTCACCAGGTTACTTAAATAACTTAACCACTTTGTCACAGTTTCTCAAATATGCTGCAGGTGGCATCCGCGTTCGACAGACGCATTTCTTGTTTTATATGAATTTGATCATGCAAGGCTAGATAACACTACCGTTTCTGAGTTTAGCCTGATAATCGTGATATCAAAAGACACTAATACTGTATACTATTTATCAAGCAAAGTTTTAGCCATGGAATGAGCAATTATGACATGGCTTTCTTTCTAAAGAATGCCGACTTGTTTCTATGCATCACTCCACTGACGTCATGTGATGCCGTTCGACCAGTGAAATGTCAGCTTTCAATTTGTAGAAACTCAGATATTCCTATCAGGTCACTGCTTGATCGCAAAACCCATGAACTCCATTTCGCCAATCACAGCCACAAATGATTTATTGTATCCCCCCCCCCCCCCCCCCCAGAACAGCATGCGCGTCTGCCGCAGACACTTCTTGTCCGGGGCATAACTCGAATACCCTTTGGAGTAAAAATAATCCCCATTTCTCCAGTCATAGCTATACTTAGGATTGCAGTAGTGTAGATACTGATTGTCTAGAACAGTCTGCCAGTTTAATTAACCATTTCAACCATACAGACCATGAATCCCACATTTAGAAACACGGCAGATCCAGAAGATCTACAGTGTTTTGTCAGTATTTTTAGCCAGGTTTCTTTGGAGAAAAAAATCAAGGCTATTGGATTGGCGAAAGCCAGGCGGGCGGGTGCGGGCGGCTGGGCGGGCGGGCGGGCGGGGCTCCACAATCAATGTTAAGTTTTTCATGTTTGAGTCCATTTCTTTGTTACTGTACCACCTAGGACCACCAAACTTTCACAGCTTCATTTTCAATGTTAACTTTACAATGTTATAGCCCTGTGAGCCAATAACCGAAACCCTCCCCCCCTGTGGGATTTTTGCAGACATATATTTCCTGAAACTACATTCAATTATGAGTGTTAATCCGTTGTCTGCGCTCTGTAACCCGATGGATGAACATATGGCGCCATTTTCAAGTATGTCACCCTCGGTATTTTTAGTATCTTGAAAAATCGCATTTTTTAATAAAAATTGCCTAACTTATATCCTTTTGTTCGAATAAGATGGTATTTTCATACGTTTTCCGAGATTTTGAACACCATGGAATAGAATAATATACAATTGAAATAAATTTGACAATCTAGAAGTCATATTTTACAGGTTTTATTACCCCACCCACCCAATTTCAATGGTAAAATATACATGTTAATAATTTTATGAAAAGTTGGCGTTTTTTCATTTTATCAATGTCAATGTAGTCTAGTAGGGCCAATTGAACATATCCAATGTATATACGTCGACTATTTAGTGTCTACCACAAAATATACAAAGTGAAAAATAACGTATTTTCAACCATTCCCCACCCACCCATTTTACAATGGCAATTTAACAGGTATGTAATATTATGCAATTTAACAACATTATAGCCGCTTACTATGGATTGAAAACAACTCAAATATGTAACATTATTGTCCATACTTACTAAATATACTATGAGTCTGTGTTTTCGTCCGTCTGTACGGACATTTCTCAAATAAAAATTGACGGTACCGATTTTGAAATATATCCGAATATTCAAACATTTCGGGGCACTAGATCATTATCGGCAACAGTAGTTGATCTACAACATTAATAATCTCGTTATAGTGGCGAGACAATCCTCACAGCATCAGGCAAGATGAAACACAATAGGCAAAAACTGAATCCACATATAATACAATTCAAGAGGCAACATACATCATGGTTTACAGTATTCAACTTGCAATACAAAATATTCTACATGTTGTTCCAGTCAAAACATCGCACCTGTGGCGAGGCAATCCTCACAGCATCAGGCAAGATGAAACATGATAGACAAACACGTAATCCACATATAATACAATTCAAGAGGAAACACATGTCATGATTTACAGTAATCAACTTGCAATACAAAATATTCTACATGTTGTTCAAGTCAAAACATCGCACCTGTGGCGAGGCAATCCTCACAGCATCAGGCAAGATGAAAACACAATAAAAAGGCAACTAAGGAAACAACAACTAGCAAAAACTACACAATACACAACTTCATCCACATATAATACAATTCAAGAGGCAACACATGTCATGGTTTAAAGTATTCAACTTGCAATACAAAATATTCTACATGTTGTTAAAGTCAAAACATCGCACCTGTGGCGAGGCAATCCTCACAGCATCAGGCAAGATGAAACACAATAGGCAAAAACGTAATCCACATATAATACAATTCAAGAGGAAACACATGTCATGGTTTACAGTAATCAACTTGCAATACAAGATATTCTACATGTTGTTCAAGTCAAAACATCGCACCTGTGGCGAGGCAATCCTCACAGCATCAGGCAAGATGAAACACAATAGGCAACAGCTTGATCCACATATAATACAATTCAAGAGGCAACATACATCATAGTTTACAGTATTCAACTTGCAATACAAAATATTCTACATATTGTTAAAGTCAAAACATCGCATGCACAGTGTGGCGAGGTAATCCTCACAGCATCAGGCAAGATGAAACACAATAGGCAACAGCTTGATCCACATATAATACAATTCAAGAGGCAACATATATCATGGTGTACAGCATTCAACTTGCAAAAAAAAGAGTATACATGTTGTTAATGTCAAAACATCGCATCTATGGCGAGGCAATCATCACAGCATCAGGCAAGATGAAACACAATGTACAAACGTTCCAGCCACATATAATACAATTCAAGAGGCAAAATACATCATGGTTTACAATATTCAAATTGCGATCGTCACAACACCAGGCAAGTTATGTGAAGTTCTAATTGTGAGAGTAGGTTAAGATAAATCCAGACTAGTCATACGCGTCATCAGTGTCAAACATGGCATCAATTAGGCTCTCTGCTTCAGGATCTTCTGTTTCATCAGTATCAGGTACGTCATCCCGTTCCTCTATTAACAGATCAACCATTTCACTTGGCAGGTGATCTCCTTCTGTCCACTTGCATTCTAACAAGCCATTGTTAACTTCCCATCCATGTTCATCTGGTGGCGGTATGTCTGCATCACGCCGGTCAGCATTGTTCCAAATGAGCGTTTGATAGTTGGCTCTTGCTACATACATCTGCATGGTGGTAAAAGGCTCAGGTCAGCCCCATTGTACGTCGAAAGAAGATCGCCAGACCTGGGGCTACACTTTTGTAGAAATAGCTCCATTCGTAGCTTGTTGATATCTGTAATGTCTGATTTGTTGTACAGCAAGCATACAAAGTGTTCAAGCGCTTGAAATAGCTTTTCATCAACTGACTGAGACATTCCCAACTTCTGGAAGGCTTCAATAAACTCTGGATGCTGCTGGAGTGTTTTCAAAGGAGTAACTTTACCACGCCGAACGAAAGCACTTGTGCTATCACAGCCTGTAAAAGCATGGAGATGATCAGGCAATGCCAAACACAGTTCAGTTCCTATGTCTCCAATGACACCATGTATGTCAACCAGCCGCTTCTTGTTCCCAACTCCGGTATCTAACAGCAGTTGTTGTTTCAGCTTCTGTCCGAATTTCAACATCAAAACAAACACATCCGTGTCTGGGGATCTCACAATAATGGTGCTGTTCTCTGGTGATGCAGTGCATGGTACGCACAAATGCAGGATTAGCCGTGTATCCGCCGCCTCTTGCGATGAGTGCAACTCCTCTATCTAACAAGTTTTTGTTTGTGTAGTCTTATCATCAGTGCTAGTTAGCTGCATACATTGCTCCCGCTTACAAACTGAATAGTCTTGCCGATCAGCTTTGGAGCGTACTTATCTTGCATCCATTCAGACATGAGAAGTCTAATTAGTTGTGTTTTGTTTGAATTGTTTGACAAGAACAGTTTTCAATCTCGTGGAACTTTTGTGAGAGGTCCTTTTATAATGTAAGTCTTTGATGTACCCCTGCGTATTCGCTCAGATGCTTTATTGACAAGTCTTGGTATGTATCTGTCACAAAATCAACTTTCGGGAGCTGATGATATATGTTACATTGTATCTGCAAGATCCGCGAATGTGTTTGGCAAAGCGGTCTGCATGTGTAACAGTGCATTGCCGTCAATAATATAGCTCACTTGACCCGTCAGAGGTACATCAACACTATGTGATTGTCCTTCAAGCTGGTGCATGAGATTAGCTTTATCAAGTTTTTGCTGGCGAGCCATCCGCAGTGGCGAGCGACCATGGCACATGTCCCAATGGGTAGCTAAGCACCTTTTCCATGTCAATGTTGTGTTTGAGAGCAAGTGAAATTGGCTGCCCAAATATATTTCGTTCAGCTACTAACTGCTTTGTCTTTCTCTGCGTACCAGTGAGCTTCACAGCTTTAGCGAGTGATGCAAATGTTTTCAGGCGCAATTGTTTTATTGGTGCATGAAAGCTGACTGACTTTTCAACAAACCGCTCCTGGACAAACCGCGCAAACCTTTGTTTTCCTGTCATTTCTGCAGACAGCAGATCGTCAACGACATCTTTAGGAGCTGGCGCCCCTGAAGATATGCAATAGAGCGATTCATCTGATACTTCAAACGGATCTATAAAATTTCCTATTGCATTGATAATTTTCTTGACGTCTGTTTCACTTCTGGATATTTCCGAAGTTCGTGTGTCCTTGTGTGAAGACTGTTCATGTGCGTTCATATCAGCCAGTTCAAGCGTAGCATCCATGTAGCTAGCTCGGAAGTGTCTCGTCATACACCATCTGTAGTATGCTGCATAATTGCGGCTGAAACCTATGATACCTCCATGTGACTTAGCATGGCGATTGATGGTTTGCTCTATTGTGATATCCATGCCATTTCTGGATGACGGAACACTGGATCGGTTCACGCTGAATCCATTGTTCCTCAACAGATCTTCCATCCCAGGATATACTGCTCTAAGTTTAACAAACTCAGCAGATATACTGTAGTATACCGTGCGTAGTTGGGATGGTCAAAGCTGAAGAACAATGGACACATCTTCTGAAGACATGCTATGTGAAGGTCTAAGTTGTTTTCTTTGGTGGCTCGGAGAAACTGCAACACCGTATGCACCGAATCCATGTATCCCAGCCAATACTGTGCCGTTTTCCCAAGTTTCCCATCACTAACCCTGTCTCGAAACTCCGATATGATGACAATGCTTTCATGCATTTGTCATTTGTCATGAACTCCAATAATCTCCAAAAATACCTGAAAGGGCCATTATATAATACCTGTTTGGCGGCCATTTTGAAAATAATTACCGTTGATAGCACACAAGAAATAATGCAAATCGATGTGAAAAAGGATCTGCCATGTGAATATGTTGCTACTGACCTGATTAAATTGTAGGTAGCTCATCGTGTGGTGAAAAAAAATGTTGCAAGCATAAACAATTAAGTATTTTGGCGGCCATTTTGATAATTGTGGCTATTTGAGGATGGTATCCAATATAAAACTTATTGTAAGTCATTTTATACTCAATTGGTGAAAAAAATGATATCGCTTAACTTGGAAGAACGTGATTTAAATGACACATATCGGCCTGTTCTAAAACCACCCAGTATTGTATGGCGGCCATTTTGGAAAATGGCCGCCATTTGTTCATCCATCGGCTTTGTAGGCGCAGACAATCAGGTCTGATAGACAATAGGTTACTGAATCCGAAAATCATACTGACCAAAAATCCCACAGGGGGGGGGGAGGTGGGTTATTGGTGGCTCAAGGTCTATTAAGTTTTCGTGTTTCAGTCCATTTCTTTGTTACTGTAACACATAGGACCAACAAACTTTCACAGCTTCATAACCAAGGGGTGCCCACCACATATCACTATCCAACATGTTACCTTTTTTTGAACTTGACCCATTTTTTCCGCGCAGTCAATGTTAACTTTTCGTGTTTACAATGTTAACTTTTCGTGTTTAAGTCCATTTCTTTGGTACTGTACCACCTAGGACCACCAAACTTTCACAGCTTCATAACCAAGGGGTGCCAACCACATACAACTATCCAACATGTGACCATTTTTTTTACCTTCACCTATTATTTCTACGTAATTGACTTAGCCATTTTCAACGTTAAATTTTTAACGTACGTCTGGTTAAAGTTTTTTGGTTAAAAGTTTTTTGTTATACTATATCGCTGCAACTGCTTCGCCCATTACCTTGAAACTTAACATGGGTGTTTATCATCATCCATATTTTCATTCTACCCGCCAATTGTCTCGCCCGCTTGCGGAAAGCGCGATAACGTTGGCATTTTGGCATACGTCCGTCCGTCCGTCCGTCCGTCCGTCCGTCCGTCCGCCGCCGCCCGCCCGCCCGCGCCCGCCCGCCCGCCCGCCCGTCCGTCCGTCCGTCCGTCCGTGTGTCCGGTTAAAGTTTTTTTGGTTAAAGTTTTTCCATCTACTATATCTATTTTTTTAGTGTCCATGCCTAGCCCCAAGGCGCGACATGCAGGCCACAGCCATCTAGTCTACAAAAAATGGGTATAATTATGTTATCCAAGTGTCTATGCTTGGAAAAAACCTGGCCTTCGTGGCTTTGCCTCGTTTCTTGTTTTTAATTCATCCTCATTTGAATTAGTCAAAAATTAGAATGAACCAGTCTACGCCAGTTATTTATGGATGAAAGGGTTAACCCTTAGAATATATTAATGTGGGGAAAAAACATGGTTTGGCAGCATTTTAGAATCATTTCAATTGGAAATGATTCTAAAGTGCTGCCAAACCAAGTTTTTGATGAGAAAAATGATTTATTGTATCTCAACCTCCCCCCCCCCCACCCCCCCCCCCAGAACATCATGCGCGTCTGCTGCAGACACCTCTTGTCAGGGTCACAACTCGAATACCCTTAAGAGTATTTTCATGAAACTTCACACCTGCATAAACCATGACCCATCAGTGTGTCTCGTGCAAGAATGACAACTCTTGCTTCACTAATTTCCAAGTTATCTTCCTTTGTTATTTAGCGAAGTCATTTTGCGTCCAGAGCATAGCTCAAATACCCTGTGGAATATTTTCATGAAACTTCACACATGTATGGACAACCACCAAAAGGAGTGTCACATATAATAATGATAACTCTCGCCTTACTAACACATTAGTTGTCTCCCTCTATTTTGTTGTTGACTGCATGTAGATGGGGAGGGGGATTCACATGTGCTTGTGGACAAACGTAAATTTCCAGTTTATATATCTGTATAGATGCCTGCACCAGAGAAGGATACACCGGCAATAATGCTAGCCGCACCTATGACGTAAGCACGGTTGATAAGTGTTTCGAGGACTGTAAGCGAGATCTGTGGTGCATGTACGCTTCGGTGGACATCGTTCCTGGGGGCATGACCTGCTTCTGGCATAACGAGTACAAATTCGAACTCCAAGACAGCCAAGGAAGCACCATCTTCGGAAAGCTCTGCCCATTTGGTGAGTACCGTTATAACCCCACAGCTCCAGATAAGGTGCGTATTGGCGTAGTTTACACACTTATTTTAGCAGAATCTGCATTGATTATCGAAAGTGGGAGTACAAAATACTCACAGCAATGCGCATTGATAAATACTGTAAGAAAGTTGAAAATTTACTTACTTGAGTTGCAAAAAGCAGCAGCTGAAATAAGTGAATTTCTAAAAAAGAATTATCAGTTGTTCCCTATTTAATAAAAAAGAAAATCAATAATACATTTGTAAAATACACATTGAATTTGGAATCTGGGGTTATAATACTCTTTAGATACAAAACTTATCTGGAGCGCTGTAACCCTAAAAATTCAAACACAATTTATTCTGGGAAATGTACATTAATAATTATATGGTTTCACACATTAAAGAATGTCCAAATATTTATGGGTTAGTATGGTTGTACAGTTGAACTTCGATAGTTAGAACCCGGGAAAACTTGTTACCCATCTTTACCTCTAACTAGCCTGACAGTCCCGGCAGAATTCCTATATAATTACATTAAAACTACCTGGGAAAAGTTGAACTCGTAAAAGTCGAACAACCGTCATTGCCTCGAACCACTATCATGCCCCGCAGTGTAAAAATCCACTATAAACACCATCAACAACAACATGTCGTATCACTGTCGCCAGGTTAGTTGATTGAACTTCACACCTATTGTTGACCAGTTGACCAAACACATTTCAAGTGGTCATTTGAGCGTAGACAATGGCGACAATAGTGACCAGGAATATGTAAAAATGATGCATTAATCAACGTTGGCGAAGTTGTTAATTAAAAGGGTATAACACAAGGCATGTGAATTTGTACCTACAAACATGCATGTAATTTCATGAAAAATATTTACAAAATCTACGATATTTTCCTGATATGATGTCGAATGTTGATGAAATTCTCAGAGCCGTATTTGCTCTGTAAATTTTGTCAACTTTCGATGTCATTCAAGGAAAATATACCAAATTTTGTAAATATTTTTCTTGAAATTACGCACATGGAATGAGACGAGCAGAAAATCAAATAGCGCGTCTCATATGATCATCAGATTAGAATCCCAATCGGTCGGAGCAATCAAGTCTGCCAATACATGCGTTACGTCACATAGGCCATTTATAAATGGTTTGTGTTCTGTTGCTGTGCAATGGGTGTGTCAATAATATAAAACAAAGACTGAGTTACCGCTTTCTTTATTTTATTAATGCCTGTATCTGTTAATAAACGACCAACAGTGTAAATGTATAGAATACACAGTGACGATCAACCATAACTGAAGGGGTGAGCAAGGAAGCAAGGTACCGTAATTGTTTCACTTAGTGCACTGACCACCTCAATTACAAACCTAGATCTGAAACTGTCATGGGTGGAAATCCCAATAGGTCGAACAATGGATGCCTCGAACAAATAATAAATCCCGCACACTGTTCGACCTATGGAAGTTCCACTGTACTTGTTTGTCATAATAATGTATTTGGATGCAGTTTGTTTCACATGTGAAAAAACAAATTGTGTCCGAATATTTGCAGTCTGTTTCAGGAAAGCTGCCCAAATATTACAGCTATATAAACAATGCAAAAACATTTTGTTTTTGTTTAGCAAAATTTAAGAATTTGCCTTCTTTTTATACGACCGTTTAAAAAAAAACCGGTACATAATCATTATGTTCTACCACGGGGCGGGCGGCGGTGCATACTAGATTGTGTACACAACTCCTCTGAAACCGTTCGTCAATCGATCTGAAACTATACACACGTCTTCTACACATATGGAAGATGTGCACCTTGGTGTTTTTATGGCGAACAAATATTTTTAAAAAAAAATATCATCTTTTTAACTTAGCCATTTTTTCTACATTTTTCTATACAATTCTATATAGGGTAGAGAGTTTGTGTACACAACTCCTCTGAAACAGTTCCATCATTCAATCTAAAATTATACACACGTCTTCTACACATATTGTAGATGTGCACCTTGATGTTTTTATGCCAATTTTTTTTAACAAAAATATCACCTTTTTAGCTCGCCTGCACAAAGTGCAGAAGAGCTTATGGCATACCCCCGGCTTCGTCGTCGCCGTCGTCCACAAACTTAACGTTGGGTAAATGTCTTATAACTTCTGTTTCCTTTCATGGAACACCTTGTTATTTCATACATGCATTCCTCAGATGACCCTCTATCATGATGTAGCAAATCCATGACCCACCACCCAACCCTTACCCCATGGTCAAGGTCACAAACTTAGCACATTCATAAACTTAACATTGGGGTAAATTTCTTATAACTTCTGTTTTCTTTCATGGAACACCTTGTTATTTCATACATGTATTCCTCAGATGACCCTCTATCATGCTGTAGCAAATCCATGACTCACCACACAACCCTTACCCCAAGGTCAAGGTCACAAACCTAGCACATTCATAAACTGAACGTTGGGGTAAATGTTGTGTAACTTCTGTTTATTTACATGGAACACCTTCATATTTCATAAATGCATTCATCTGATGATACTCTATCATACTATAGAAAATCCATGACCCACCTCCCACCCCTTTCTCCAAGGTCAATGTCACAAACTTAGCACATTCATAAACTTAACGTTGGGGTAAATGTCTTATATTTTGTTCTTCATGAATCGTCTGATTTATCCTTTACTCATGGAACATGTTGGGGAAATCACTGCCTTTATATTTGATACATCATTCATTAGTGATCATACTCTATTGTGCTATAGCAACTCCATGACCCACCCCTTACCCCAAGGTCAAGGTCACAAACTTAGCACATTCATAAACTTAACGTTGGGGTAAATGTCTTATAACATATGTTTCCTTTCTTGAAACGACTTGATATTTCATACATACATTCATCTGATGATACCCTATCGTGCTATCACAAATCCATGACCCACCACCCACCCCTTACCCCAAGGTCACAAACTTAGCACATTCATAATCTTAAATTTGTGGTAAATGTCTTATAACATCTGTTTCCTTTCATGGAACGCCTTGATATTTCATACATGCATTCTTCAGATGACTCTCTATCATACTGTAGCAAATCCACAACCCACCACCCAACCCTTACCCCAAGGTCAAGGTCACAAACTTAGCATGTTCATAAACTTAACGTTGGGGTAAATGTTGTGTAACTTCTGTTTCTTTACTGGGAACACTTTGGTATTTCATACATGCATTCATCTGATGATCCTCTATTGTGCTACAGCAAATTCATGAACCCCCACCCCTTTCCCCAAGATCAACATCATAAACTTAACGTTGGAGTAAATGTCTTTTTATAACTTCTGTTTCTTTACAGGGAATGCCTTGATATTTCATACATGCATTCATCTGATGATACTCTATCGTCTATAGCAAATCCATGACCCACCCCCACCCCTTTCCCCAAGGTCAAGGTCACTAACATAGCACATTCATAAACTTAACGTTGGGGTAAATGTCTTATAACATATGTTTCATTTCATGGAACGCCTTGATATTTCATACATGTATTCCTCAGATGACCCTCTATCATGCTGTAGCAAATCCACAACCCACCACCCAATCTTTACCCAAAGGTCAAGGTCACAAACTTAGCATGTTCATAAACTTAACGTTGGGGTAAATGTTGTGTAACTTCTGTTTCGTTACAGGGAACACTTTAATATTTCATACATGCATTCGTCTGTGCTACAGCAAATCCATGACACCCCCCCCCCCCCACCCCTTTCCCCAAGATCAACATCATAAACTTAACGTTGGAGTAAATGTCTTTTTATGCCCCACCACGATAGTGGAAGGGGCATTTAGTGTTACCCTTGTCCATCCGTCCTGTCCGTCCCGTCCGTCCCGAGCTTACAAATGGATACATATGTGGCTAGGAGAACAATAGGTTATGTAATATATGTAATATTCTATTGTTCTTTGATTTTATGTGGCTAAAAATGGGTTTATGTGGCTACAGAACAATAGGGATGAACAAAGGAAAAGGTTAGGTTAGTCGCATAAGTATCCATTTGTAGGAACTTCGTTCCCTTATTCCACTGACCCCTTCAGTCCCTTATTGACTTAGCCCCCCTTATTCCACCCTGACCTTCCCTTCCCAGTTCCCCCTTATTGATTAGGCCCCCTCTTCCCCCACCTGACCTTCTCCCAGTCACCCCCTTATTGACTTAAGGCCCCCTTCGTCCCACTTGACCCAACCTCCCCGGTTCCCAGTTCCCCTTAATTCCCCACTGACTCTGTCAGTCTTAGACTGCCCTTATTCACGACCCCTTCATCCCTTATTGACTTAGCACCCTTCTCCACGTCGTCCCAGTTCTTCTTATGCTTGCCCACTTCCCCTTCATACCCCTTAGTTCCCCCTTATTACTTAGCCTTCTTCCCCATGACCTCTTCGCCCTTATCTAGTTTCTAGATTGATTGCCCCTTAGTCAGTTCCCCCTTATTGATCCCTTAGCACCTTGCCCCACCCTTGACTTCAGTTCATGATTAGCCCCCTTCTTCCACTGACCTCGTCCCTTATGACTTAGCCACTTCTTATGCCCCGCATCCCTTATTGATCAGCCCCTTCTTCCACTGACCTCTTCAGTCCTTTATTGACTTGCCCCCTTTTCCACTGACCTCTTCATATTGACTTAGCCCCTTCTTCCACTGCCTCAGTCCCAAATTAACTTTTCTTCTTCCATGACCCCTTCATCCCTTACTTCTTTTAATTTACTTAGGAAATGAAATGCCCTTTACCCGATATTTATGTGACGTGTTTCCATTTGCAGTGTCAAGGCCAGATGGTGAGTGATATTCGAGAAACCCATTCACGGCGTGAAACTTGGACATTCGTATTACCGCCACTTTCCTGTGGAGACCGAGGATGGTTGCCCTTACATCTGCTGGTCTGACCCACTCTGTGAGGGCGCGTCTCTGCTGCGCCTGCCGGGTGGATTGTTCTGTGCCTTATATCTGGCCGAACGGACACATGAAACACAGCCTGAAGTCAACAGCCTCGTCTGGTACAGAACCTGTCTCAAAGGTACAAAGGCACATTTGTCGCTGTGCCAGTAAAATGCGGCTTATAAAATGCGGCTTATGGTGTTGTTTTTAACCCTTTCACAAGTAACTTGAATTAATTTTTGTCGCGCCCGCTTGCGGAAAGCGCGATATAGTCGGCACTTTGGCGTACGTACGTACGTACGTGTGTCCGATTAAAGTTTTTGGTTAAAGTTTTTCGTTATACTATATCTCTTTTTTTTAGTGGCCATGCCTCGCCATAAGGCGCGACATGCAGGCCACGGCCATGTAGTTATATGTTAATTTCCGGAATGATCCAATCGTCACAAAATGATTTTCAGATTAGTCCATTTATGAAAAAGTGGTATTTTGTTATAAAAAATATGAAAATTTCTTTCAAAAAGTGCAGTTCCTGCCGGCTCATCTGGATCTGCACTGTTTGCATAAACCGCTATAGCGGGCTTTCGGGTTCAAAGGGTTAAGAATGTAGCTCCTGATAGTGTATAGGTGTGTTCCTGCAGCAGGATAAGCATCTACCGTATGCTGTTTGTTGGAAACGGGACATGTGTTTAACCGACTGAATGGCGATCAGTGCAGATGCAGATCAGACTGCTTGAATATGCAGGCTTATCTGGACCTACACTGGTCACATCTGCCATAAAGCCCCATTTCTCCAGTCACAGCCACACTTATGGCATAGAGGATCTCAAGTAAATTTGATGTGAAGTTTGAGTCGAGCACAATTTATGCACTTGGTTTTGTGAGATGAATGAAATATACAGTGAAATCTCACTAAACCAGACACCCTGGGAGGTTCACAGGGTGTCTGTCCGACTTAGAGTTTTTCAAATCTGCCTTATTTTGTGCATCATTCCGACATGACTCATCATAATTATGATTCTTTCATAAGTACAGTAGAACCTCTCTAAACCAGACACCTGACGACCCCATTGTGTTTAATTATACCCCCCGCAACAAGTTGTGGGGGGGGTATACTGGAGTCAGGTTGTCCGTCCGTCCATCCGTCCGTCCGTCCGTAAACTTAACATCAGAGAAATATTGTTCTAACTTCTATTTCCTTCCTCTAAAATGCTTGATATTTCACACATGCATTCCTGTAAGGCTCTACTACCATGCTGTGCCAAATCCACGACCGTCCAACCCCCGCAGATCCCAAGGTCAAGGTCAAATGCTTAGTCCGTAAACTTAACATCAGAGAAATATTGTTATAACTTCTATTTCCTTCATCTAAAATGCTTAATATTTCACACATGCATTCCTGTAAGGCTCTACTACCAGGCTGTGCCAAATCCACGACCGTCCAACCCCCACAGATCCCAAGGTCAACGTCAAATACTTAGTCTCTTTACAAAACTTAACATCAGAGAAATATTGTTATAACTTCTATTTCCTTCATCTAAAATGCTTAATATTTCACACATGCATTCCTGTAAGGCTCTACTACCATACTGTGCCAAATCCACGACCATCCAACCCCCGCTGATACCAAGGTCAAGGTCAAATACTTAGTCTCTTTACAAAACTTAACATCAGAGAAATATTGTTCTAACTTCTATTTCCTTCATCTAAAATGCTTAATATTTCACACATGCATTCCTGTAAGGCTCTACTACCATGCTGTGCCAAATCCACGACCGTTCAACCCCCGCTGATCCCAAGGTCAAGGTCAAATACCTAGTCTCTTTACAAAACTTAACATCAGAGAAATATTGTTCTAACTTCTATTTCCTTCATTTAAAATTCTTAATAGTTCACACATGCATTCCTGTAAGGCTCTAATACCATGCTGTGCCAAATCCATGACCGTCCAACCCCCGCTGATCCCAAGGTCAAGGTCAAATACTTAGTCTCTTTACAAAACTTAACATCAGAGAAATAAGTTATAACTTCTATTTCCTTCATTGAAAATCTTATTATTTCACTTGTGCATTCCTCTAAGGTTGTACTATCATGCTGTGACAAATCTACGACTGTCCAACCCCCACTGATCCCAAGGTCAAGGTCACATACTTAGTCTCTTTACAAAACTTAACATCAGAGAAATATGTTATAACTTCTATTTATTTCATTGAAAATTCTTAATATTTCATATGCTGTGACAATTCCACGCTAATCTCGAGGTCAACGTCACATAAATACCGTATAACCTCGAATTAACGCCCCTCCTCCTAAAGGCCCCCCCCCAGGCCCCCCCCCCACCCCCCCCACAAATTAAAAAAAAACAACAAAAAAAACAATTTACCAATGACCGCCAATTTCAAACACAAATAATCCTTAAATCCTTATTTATGTTTGAAATTGGCGGTCCTTGGTAATTTTCACACACTCATTGCTCCAATGGACCTCTAACCACCCTGTGACAAATTCACGTTCATGCCGCTCGCGCTAATCCCAGAGTCAAGGTCACAAGCCCACACACTTGGAAATTTTTACATATTTTAGGGGTACCTGGGCCCACGCGGGGGGTATTCCGTAAGCCTTGCTTACTGACCAATCTAGTTTAGATGAGTTTCGCTGCCATTTATGTCATTGTCATGTCTGTTCACAAGTGAAAATGAAAAAACTGTTCTTGGAGTGCTTAATTAAAGTGGAGCTTTTCTAACCCAGACACCCTGGGGACCTTCCGGTTTAGAGAGGTTCCACTGTACTACGTCTGCTATTAAAGTTAGAGAGGTTCCACTGTACTACGTCTGCTATTAAAGTTAGAGAGGTTCCACTGTACTACGTCTGCTATTAAAGTTAGAGAGGTTCCACTGTACTACGTCTGCTAAGTAATTTGAAATAAAAATGGTTGATCCCAGTGAATCTATGCAGGTAGGGAAATATTAAAATAAACAAATAAAATTCTTGTTTGTCATGTTGATTTTTATTATTCTGGACATATCACAATTGTTGTACAACCTGCTGCAAATGAAAATGGATGGATGGTGAACTTTGCGAGCGAATGCAGTCTGATCTTAAAGGTACATGCCCACTTAGTAGACACAAAATGTTCTTTATATGATTTAAATAAGTGTATAATTGTGTCACTACTCCACAAGTTCCAAACATTACGAGTGCCCACTATACAGATATAATAATTTGGTAATATTGATTTTACTGATAGTGACTCGAGGTGGTATCAGGCTCTTTTGCATATGCAAATGAGACATGATATTTTTTAATTATTTATATTAATTAAATGCGTCACTTGAAAAAATAATGTTTTCGACAGATTATATAGTATGCTCATTGGACATCGAAAAATAAATACATAGAAAAAATATTAATGTCCGTTAACATTTTAAGGAAACACGGTTATCGCCCCTGATATCAGTATGGAAACACACACACACATATTTGCACATGAAAACCTTGTTATGATGTGCTGTAACCCATTTCATAAATGGGATATGACACACGTGTAATAACACATGGAGCAAATTTGATTGGCTGGCCGCATCACCCTAATTACGTATTCGTATTAAGCGTCAACGTTATGCCAAACGAATAAAACGAAAATAGTTCCTGTGATAGTGGTGTATATTGATTATCTCCCGTGCCGAAAATAGTTCACTGATTTATTAATTTCAGATAAAGTGTGTCTGCGTAATGCTTAAAAAGAACTGGAACCTACAATATGGTTTTTAGCCAGGTTTTTTTTTAAAAAAATCCAGGCTATTGGATTGGCGAAAGCCGGGCGGGAGCGGGCGGGCGGGCGGGCGGGCGGGGCGGGCGGGGGGCGGCGTCCACAATCAATGTTAAAGTTTTCGGTTTGAGTCCATTTCTTTGGTTACTGTACCACTAGGACCACCAAACTTTCACAGCTTCATAATCAAGGGGTACCCACACATATCACTATCCACATGTTACTTTTTTTTTAACTTGACCCATTTTTTCCGCGCAGTCGACTTAGCCATTTTCAATGTTAAGTTTTCGCGTTTACAATGTTAAGTTTTCGTGTGTAAGTCCATTTCTTTGGTACTGTACCACCTAGGACCACCAAACTTTCACAGCTTCATAATCGAGGGGTGCCCACCACATATCACTATCCAACATGTTACTTTTTTTTTGACTTGACCCATTTTTTCCGCGCAGTCGACTTAGCCATTTTCAATGTTAAGTTTTTGCGTTTACAATGTTAAGTTTTCGTGTTTAAGTCCATTTCTTTGGTACTGTACCACCTAGGACCACCAAACTTTCACAGCTTCATAACCAAGGGGTGCCTACCACATACAACTATCCAACATGTGACCATTTTGTTACCTTCACCTATTATTTCTACGTAATTGACTTAGCCATTTTCAACGTTAACTTTTTAACGTACGTCTGGTTAAATTTTTTGGTTAAAACTTTTTCGTTATACTATATCTCTGCAACTGCTTCGCCCATTACCTTGAAACTTCACATGGGTGTTTATCATCGTCCATATTTTCATTCTAACCCCCAACAGTGCGGCCCCTGTGTGCAATGTCAAGGTCAAATTACTTTGAATTCATTTGTTAAAGTTTTTTCGAGTACTATATCTCTGCAACTGCTTCACCCATTACCTTGATACTTCACATGGGTGTTTATCATCATTGTCGCACCCGCTTGCGGAAAGCGCGATATCGTCGCCATTTTGGCATATCCGTGTGTCCGGTTAAAGTTTTTTCGTTAAAGTTTTTCCATCTACTATATCTATTTGTTTAGTGTCCATGCCTCGCCCCAAGGCGCGACATGCAGGCCACAGCCATCTAGTCTACAAAAAGTGGGTATAATTATGTTATCCAAGTATCCATGCTTGGAAAAAACCTGGCCTTCGTGGCTTTGCCTCATTTCTTGTTTTATAATTTGTTTAGTGCAAGGATTAAAAGTATTTTTATCTTAGAGATTTTCAACTCGATGTGAAAATAGTCAATGGCGTCTTCTCACTGAAACAGTATCTCAAACTCGTTTCCATTTGATCTGAGATTTATGAAACTCGTCAGCAATGTTAAGCACCTTGCCAGAGGCTCGGTGCATAAATTGGGCGTGACCTGTTTCATAAATCTCGTATTAAACTTTTTAATTTGTATATGCTGTGAAAAGAAAAACAAATAATAAAAAGAAATTCACAGCCACATATATACAGTGAAACCTCTCTAAACTGGACACCCTGGGAGGTCGCCAGGGTGTCTGATTTAGAGGTTTCACTGTAAATCAGGCATTTGATCATTCTGTGACATAGTTGTGCCCTATGAGATCATGAACTGCAGGCATTATCACCTGAGATCAATGACGAAGAAACTCATCAAAATTAAGATCACAGGTGTTTTCTTGGTGTCTGGTTTAGAGAGGTTCCACTGTACATTCAGATTCCTGCACTGAACTGGGCTACGCGGGAGGCGACAACAAGTACGCAGTGCCAGACGTAGACACGCAGGGCGAGTGTGTGATGGCGTGCCGTGAGGACCACAACTGTAACTACGCGACCTGGGTCAGCGACACGGCAGTCTGTAGTATGTACAATACCGCCGGCTTCCAGCGCACACAGACCGATGGAGCTGTCCTCTTCTCGAAGCTCTGTGCCACACCAGGTGAGCCCTTGGTCCTCTTCTCATGAAACTTATTGAGTGTATAATCGCATGCTCAATGTAAAAAAAAATAGCAATTTAATTATTTCTCAATTAATGCATATATTATTACCACCAATGAGTGGTAACAATATACATGTTAAAGGATTTTGCAAGCACTGTAGATCCAGATTAGCCGGCTCGTAGGGAGACGTCTATTCAGGATTTGCCGTATGTTTCATAATAATGCTAATATTTTGAAGTAAATCCTCAATCACAAATTAACATGAAAATAAACATGTTCAATAATTTAGAGTGAAAGGGTTAATCAATATTGTATTTATGTAGTAAGTTATGATAGCTAATTTGGTGACCCTCGCTCGGAACTTATTACTGATGCAGCTCTCACGCATCTCTCTCATCTCTCCGTCCCCGTTGATATGTGGTACACCCTTAAATTGTTGAGTGATGTCTTAATGTGCTTGATAAAATGCCTTAATGGATTAGAAATAAAAGTACATGGATTTAAAAATTGGAAGCTTCAATGTTAAGGGTATGGGGTCAAAAGGCAAGCGTGTACAACTTTTTCAATGGTTACAAGATAACAAATACAGTATATGCTTTTTCAAGAGGCACATTTTACTTCAGATAACAGAGAGCAATGGCTAAACGAATGGGGTGGTGATGCTTTTTTTAGTGGGGATTCCAGTAATAAAGATATATGCATACTAATAAAACCAGGTCTCAACTATGATGTTAAACAGTATGAAAACGTTAGGACTGGTCGATTGCAAGTACTTAAAATAAGTATAGCCCAAAAAGAGTATACATTCATTAATATATACGGACCAAAGAAAACAGTTTTCAATTCTACCAAGAGTTAGACACACATATTGAATCAGTAGAACTTGACACATTACTAATAGGGGGTGACTTTAATACAATTTTAGATCCTCAAGTAGATAAGAAAAATGGTAGAAAAGATATAAATAAACTAACAAGGGAAAAAATACTGTCAATTATGGATAAATATAATTTATATGATATGTGGAGAATTTTAAACCCTAATGCACGGAAATTTACATGGCATTCGAATACTAAACCTCCAATATTCTGTCGTCTAGATTATTTTCTAATATCCGAAAATGTAATCAATCGGGTAACGAAAAGTAAAATTACTACAGGTTTAAAATCGGATCATTCAAAGGTTTACTTTTGTTTACAAACACAATGCGACGAAAGAGGTCCAGGTTATTTTAAATTAAATAATAGTCTACTTTTACAACAAGAATACCAAGAAATCATTAGACACAACATAGCTACAATTGCTGAAATTAATCAAAATGCAAATCCGGTTACGAAATGGGAGATAATAAAAGGAACAGTTAGAAATGAAACAATAAAATATGCATCCAATATGAAAAGAAAAACTTAGAAAAAAGGTTAATATGGGAAATAGATAAATTAGAATCAGAATATTAGAACATTTTATGAATCAATAGATTATTTAAACGAAACTAACTCGCCAGGTTTATTTTTCTTTGCAGATTTCGAAAAGGCATTTGATACCATTGAGCATACATACCTCTTAAAGATATTAGAACGTTTTAACTTTGGCAGTGATATTTTAAAATGGGTTGAGCTTTTTTACACCGATGCAAAAAGCTGTGTTACAAATAATGGATTTTTATCAGATTTTTTCTCAATAGATAGAGGTGTAAGACAAGGCTGTCCGCTGTCACCTTACCTATTCATTATTGCCATTGAAATACTATCTCAAGCAATTATAAACGAAACAGATATAACAGGAGTCAAAATCGACGACATAGAAATTAAAAATACAATGTTTGCTGACGACGCAAGTTTCACGACGGATGGTACAAACAAATCTTTTGAAAAGTTAATTTACATAATTGATGAATTTAGTAAAATATCAGGCCTCAATTAAGTTTAACACAAAAAAATCTACTATATTATGAGTGAGTGCATTAAAAAATACAAATATTATTTTCTGCCCTGACAAGAATTTCAATTGGACTTCAAATAGTGCAAAAACATTAGGAATTACATTCTCAAATGACATTAGCGCTACACATGAATACAACATACTGTCAAAAATAATAGAGTTTGAACAGTGTTTAGATAAATGGAAACGAAGAAAATTAAGTTTACTTGAAAAAATTACTGTAATCAAGACATTTGCAACTCCAAAATTAATATACCCACTAACAGTGCTGCATGATCCTCCAGAAAACATGATTAAGCGAATTAAAAGTAAACTATTTCAATTTTTATGGGACAATAAACCGGATAAAATAAAAAGAGATACGATCATTCAATCATATGAAAAGGGTGGTCTAAAAATGTTAGACATAGAAAGTTTTATAACTTCGATAAGAGCATCATGGGTGAAAAGGATAAGCGACATAAACAAGCATGATAAAGGCAAGTGGAAAAAGATATATGAAAACAGACTTAATAGATATGGTGGAAACCTCATCTTTGATTGTAACATAAAACCAGAAGATATAAAACATACCAGTGAAGATAACACCTTTTTAAATGAAGTTTTGAAAGCTTGGGCACGTATAAATTATTCAAACAAAAACAAAATTGTATCCAAAGAAATAATTTGGCATAACTCAAATTTAAAACGTCAAAATAAAACACTATTTTTCTAAAACTGGTATGAAAAAGGAATTAAATATATTGAACAACTATATGATTACAGAGCAAGTGCTTTTTTACGATTCGCAGATTTTGCAGAAATATTTAGTATACGAAATGAAGATTTCATAAAATATCAATTTATTCTAAACAGCATAAGTTCAGTATGGAGTGAAAAAATAAAAACAGAACAAATTATCATTCCCTCTAACTCTGAAGCCCTAATATCAAAGATATAAAAATGCAAATGTGGTGTTAACAAACTACTATATATATCACAAATAAAGCGGAAAAAAGTAGAAAGAAAAATGGGCAATTGAATTTCCAGACTCTAATTTATGCTGGCAGCAGATTTACATATTACCGTTAACATGTACAATAGACTCAAAACTTCGGAATTTTCAGTATAAATATATAATGCGAATTCTGGGGACAAATACATTGCTTTATCGTTGTAATTTCGTAAGTAGCAGCCTGTGCGATTTTTGTTCCATGTATCCTGAAAATATAAAACATTTATTTTGGGAATGTACTCATGTGCAACACTTTTCATCACAGCTTAGACCATTTTTAAACAGTAAAAACATGAATTATACAGTGAATTTTCAGATCATTTCTCTAGGACTTAATGACAAATCGCAATTGGCACAACAATTTAATTTTATCATTATATTGGTAAAATTATTCATTATTAAATGCAAATATGAACATCGTGACATAGAATTTGAACATTTTTTAAACTATTTGAAGTACAGAATAGCCTTTAATAGAAGAAGAAATAGCCATTAACAAATAGAACAACATAATATTTAGTGGGGCATGTTTGACAATTAATATGTGTATAGCACCATACAACAATCAAGTACATTGTTTTACACACTCGTGTAATATAGTAATCATGCTCAGTGTATCTGAATTGTGTACCAGGTATCAACATAGGGGAGGGATATCTTTATTTCCTTTCATTCTACTATATTTTTCTGACTATTTCTCTTAAAAAAACATCACTCGAAAATACACTATGTACTTCATGTAATGTCAAATGTTTTGTGTTATGTATGCATGTGAAAAGATATGATTTTACATGTTGTATTTAAACGTGAATAAAAATTAATGAAAAAAAAAAGAAAGGTACATGCCCACGCATTAGGCACAATATTACTAAATCATTATATCTGTATAGCGGGCACTCGTAAATTTTAGAACTGGTGGAATAGTGACACAATAATACACTTCTTTAAATCATATAAAAAACATGTTGTGCCTACTGAGTGGGCATGTACCTTTAATTGAGACGACACGTGGTCGCCATGTCAACAAATATGTTAAAACAAGTTTTCACCCACAAAGTGGACGCTATGTCAGTTCAGTGGATCGTTCACAAATTATTATCAAATTAATGTTTGATGTCATAGCCATACATACAGCCCTGGTGACGCCAAAAAGTATGTCGCACGTTGCTGACGTAATCAAAATTAAAACGGCATCATGACGCTATGACATAATAATGAACACATCACCAACCATAGCAAACAATAAACATCAACCATATTCATTATTTTATAGGGTAATTTTAAGACACAATAGCTATTGCCCTATTAGAAAATTTGTTGTTGCTCGATGTGAGACAAATGCGTGTAGGGTGAGACATGGACGGTGGGTGGTTAGTCGGGCGAACGCGATGGCATAAATTAACGGTAGGGATTTCTCCTTATAGGAATCACAATTTGTCTGGTTTGGCCCTCAGGTATTTTATAGGACCATTTTTAAAAAAACGGTACATATTATGTTTTACTGCTGGGTGGGCGGGCGGCTGACAGAAAAAGTGCATAGTTCGTGTACACAACTCCTCCGAAACCGTTCAGTCGATCGATCTAAAACTATACACACGTCTTCTACACATATTGAAGATGTGCACCTTGGTGTTTTTATGCCGAAAAAATATTTTTTAACAAAAATATCACCTTTTTAACTTAGCCATTTTTTCTACATTTTTCTATACAATTCTAATTACAGTACAGAGTTTGTGTACACAACCCCTCCGAAACCGTTCAGTCGATCGTTCTGAAACTATACACACGTCTTCTACACATATTGAAGATGTACACCTTGGTGTTTTTATGCCGAAAAAATATTTTTTAACAAAAATATCACCTTTTTAACTTACCCATTTTTTCTACATTTTTCCATACAATTCTAATTACAGTACAGAGTTTGTGTACACAACTCCTCCGAAACCGTTCAGTCGATCGTTCTGAAACTATACACACGTCTTCTACACATATTGAAGATGTGCACCTTGGTGTTTTTATGCCAAGAAAAAATATTTTTTAACAAAAATATCACCTTTTTAACTTACCCATTTTTTCTACATTTTTCTATACAATTCTAATTACAGTACAGAGTTTGTGTACACAACTCCTCCGAAACCGTTCAGTCGATCGTTCTGAAACTATACACACGTCTTCTACACATATTGAAGATGTGCACCTTGGTGTTTTTATGCCGAAAAAATATTTTTTAACAAGAATATCACCTTTTTAACTTGCCCATTTTTTCTACATTTTTCTATACAATTCTAATTACAGTACAGAGTTTGTGTACACAACTCCTCCGAAACCGTTCAGTCGATCTTTCTGAAACTATACACACGTCTTCTACACATATTGAAGATGTGCACCTTGGTGTTTTTATGACGAAAAAATATTTTTTAACAAAAATATCACCTTTTTAACTTACCCATTTTTTCTACATTTTTCTATACAATTCTATATACGGTACAGAGTTTGTGTACACAACTCCTCCGAAACCGTTCAGTCGATCGTTCTGATTCTATACACACGTCTTCTACACATATTGAAGATGTCGACCTTGGTGCTTTTATGCCGAAAATATATTTTTTAACAAAAATATCACCTTTTTAGCTCGACTATTTCGAATAGTTAGGTTAGAGCTTATGTAGTCACCCCGGCGTCGGCGTCACCGTCATGCCTTGGTTAAGGTTTTTAGTCAAGGAATACTCCTGGGCCTACAGCAACCATACTTGGATACTTCATATCCTAGTGATGTACATCAATAACCCCTGACCTATATCTGACATTGACCGACATTTAGCCTTGAATTACTTACTTTTCCCTTGGTTAAGGTTTTTTGTCAACCTTGGTTAAGGTTTTTATGCAGGCCGCAGCCACCTTGTTTGTCAAGCTATGTGCACATCGACAACCCTCGTAGTCGAGCTATGCTGTTCTCCTACAGCTCTTGTTAACTTTATAGCAATTTTTTCTACATTATTGTATCCAATTCCCTATCATTTCTACTTTACACTCTACTTTTCTATCTCTGCCTAAATTAGTACACATGTTTAGCACAACGAGATGAAGAAATAATGCTATAGACTTTCAAATTCTCATTAATGGTTCTTGCCTTGGTGACAACTTCACATTTCTGCATCTTCGCTGTCTGACCCATTTTCGACGGGCGTATTTTGTGACTTGCGGCACTCTTGTTATCTTTGGCTCTTTTGTTACCTGTGAGTTGAATTGTGTTGTTGCCCATTATAAAAGTAGTAAGATTATTACTGATTCTACTGCCTTTTGGAGGGGGCCAAGTGATTCTGGTGTGGCGAGGATCTGGCATCAGATCAGGATTATTCTGATTTCAGAGCTGAAAATATAGTTTTTTTATTGGAAATATTCAGTTCTGATTTTGGGATTTTCCCCCCATTTGTACATGACTTGAACATGTACTTGTACAGGTAATATATGGGATTTAGTACTAAACCCATTTACCTGGCCTTAAATGACCTTAGCTGTTGATAGGCCGTTTAACCCCAACAAACAAACAAACAAACAAACAAACAAACAAACAAACTGACATGGACGGATATCCTTGTCTCGGGGCACCTGGTGGGCGAGAAACTCTTGTCCTATGGGTGAGAAGTCTAATTCCGCATCATTCTTGTTATTTAACAGAAGCTCCACCAAGATGTTCTCTGGATGGGCCGTCAGCAAACACATTTGGTGGTGATCAATACTACCGATTCATTGACGGTGACGTGGCCTGTGAGGAGATGTGCCAAAATGATCCTGTCTGCTATGGAACGGCTAAAGTCACTAACAACCCAGATGCAAATGGCTGTTACTTTTACCACGCTGGAAAAATTCAAAATTCTCCAGGAGGCAGTTCAACAATATGGAGGAAATCTTGCCCAGGTAATACAGTGTAACTTATCTATTCCGGGCAGCCACGGGACCAGTATATTTGGCCGGAATAGACAACTTGGCCGGAATAAGCATGCCCAGAAGTTCCCTGTCAAAATCAGATTCACTGTTTCTTCCTTCAGTCAATAATGCACCCATCCGGCATTGTGTGGCATATTCACAGGTGGAACATTCAGACCTATGACACAAACAAAAAATCCCATTACCCCACCCACCACTATATAATAAACAGTACAGTACGAGACTAAATGGGTATTTATTGTATACCAATGGGTGGGTTAATGAGATCTTTTTTAATGGATTTTTCAATGGGCTTTTTTTTTGTGTCACAGTTCCAAGTCTTCCACCTGTGATCCAGCATTGTGTGGCACATTATGCCAGATTGGCATCTCTTAGTTGACAGTCTTTCAGTATTTATTGTATACCACTTGGTTGCAATGAATGCAGTAATGGTTTTGGCTACCCAATTAAACCTAATCGTCAAGTTAAATTTAGAATTAAATTTCCTGCACTTGATATTTACAACATTTAAAGCTGACATGCAAATGTGATAATTATCTGACCAATGTATGTTTACCCTAGGGAAAAGGTTTGACTGTATCCATGAAATATTCATGGATATATATTAACTCTTGCAATGCTGAATTAAATTTTGTCGTCTCCTTTTGCTTTTTAATTTCCCATTTTCTCATCAATAACATGCTTTGGAAGCACTTTAGAATCATTTCCAATGAAAATGATTCTAATGCGCTGTCAAACCATGTTTTTAAGACAAAATATAAAACAACAGCAGACAACAATTTACGTTTACCGCATTATCAGGGTTTTATTGTGAAATGCATATCGGAAGTTACTGTCAAGTATCATCTGAGACACAGACGCTTTAACAATGTTAGTCCTTAGAATACTGACTTTGTCACTTGTTATTTATTTTTCATTCAACTGATAAATCTTTCGAAAGTGTATGAGAAACATCTGATTCTCGTGCACCTGCAAAACCTTTTAATTTTAAGAAGTAAGTTACAAATGAAAAACACCCAATATTAGTTTCGAACATTTTAACCTTTACAATGCTAAATTCATTTTTGTCGTCTGCTGTATATTTTTCCATTTTTAGCCAGGTTTTTTTTTAAAAAATCCAGTCTATTGACCGGGCGGGCGGTTTGGCGGGCGGGCGGCGTCCACAATCAATGTTAAGTTTTCGTGTTTGAGTCCATTTCTTTGTTACTGTACCACCTAGGACCACCAAACTTTCACAGCTTCATAATCAAGGTGTGCCCACCACATATAACTATCCAGCATGTTACCTTTTTTTGAACTTGACCCATTTTTTCCACGCAGTCGACTTAGCCATTTTCAATGTTAAGTTTTCGCGTTTACAATGTTACGTTTTCGTGTTTAAGTCCATTTCTTTGGTACTGTACCACCTAGGACCACCAAACTTTCACAGCTTCATAACCAAGGGGTGCCTACCACATACAACTATCCAACATGTGACCATTTTTTTTACCTTCACCTATTATTTCTACGTAATTGACTTAGCCATTTTCAACTTTAAGTTTTTAACGTACGTCTGGTTAAAGTATTTTGGTTAAAAGTTTTTCGTTATACTATATCTCTGCAACTGCTTCGACCATTACCTTGAAACTGCACATGGGTCTTTATCATCATCTCTATTTTCATTCTACCCCCCAACTGTGCGGCCCCTATGCCCAATGTCAAGGTCAAATTACTTTGAATTATTTTGTTAAAGTTTTTTCGTGTACTATATCTCTGCAACTGCTTCACCCATTACCTTGATACTTCACATGGGTGTTTATCATCATTGTCAGCGCATATCGTCGGCATTTTGGCATACGTCCGTCCGTACGTCCGTGTGTCTGCTTAATGTTTTTTGGTTAAAGTTTTTCCATCTACTATATCTATTTTTTTAGTGTCCATGCCTCGCCCCAAGGCGCGACACGCAGGCCACGGCCATCTAGTCTACAAAAAGTGGGTATAATTATGTTATCCATGTGTCTATGCTTGGAAAAAACCTGGCCTTCGTGGCTTTGCCTCTTTTCTTGTTCTTATCAAAAATATGTTTTGACAACTCTTTAGAATCATTTCCAATGTAAATGATTCTAAAGTGCTATTAAACTATGTTTTTATTGAGAAATAAGATAAAATGTAATGTGGTGTGGGTGAAACGAGAGCACACTGTGGCCGAGGGGTAACACCGTCGGACTGCCACACTGGTGACCCGGGTTCGATTCAGGGTTCAGTTCCAGGGATTCATTATTTCTGAGATACTTTGTATTTCCTGCTCTAATAGTCCTTTCGGATGGGGAGTTTAAAAGGCGGTACCGTGTATCAGATTGAAGGAGAGTCTGGGCACGTTGAAGAACCAGAGGGGACTATTCTAATAAGAGCTAGGCCCTGGGACCGGTTTCCTCTGTATCCATCTCCTTCCTTTCTCCCCTTCTTGGGAGATGACATGCAAGGTCATCGAGCCAGTGCCGTCTTTAAATCCAAGCATTTACATTGGGTGGATGGATATTCGGCCGGTGTCAAAGTGATATTTGGGGTGGGGTGGGGGATATTTGTGGTGGGGTGGGGGATATTTGGCAATTATTCTCCCTCCCGGGTGGTCGGGAAATATTCTGGAGGTGGAGGAGGGGAATAGTTGTCACCAGTTTGTAATTCTCTGATTTGTAGATAAATGCGGTGCCAGCAGACCGTATACTGAAAACAGATATCTCCGTCGTCGTGGTTACCGTGCTCAAGCAGGCTCACGATCAGTTGTCATGGGCACTGAAGACTGTCATGCTGCCTGTGATCTCAGCACAACATGTGTTGCCGTAGCAACGTCCAAGATGGAGTCGGGAGTGGAGTGTTATCTGTATTCTGCTACCCAGGCAGCCAACAGAGTCACAGCCCCGGAGTTTACCCTGTGGACCAGTATCTGTACAGGTACATGCACTGTACCGTAATAAACTTAAATATGAGACACACCATGTGATTTTGACTTTATTTATGAAAAATATTGTAAATTTTGTAAACGTATTTAATGAAATTACGCAGATGTCCAAAGTTACAAAGTCATATGGTGTGTCTCGTAATCGGACACAACTTGTTTTGGGAACCCTATAAAATAGGAGGACACAATTTGTTTTTGGGATCTGGTGCTCGACTGTAGGAGTTTCCCAAAACAAATTGCAGCCAAATACTTTGTTATTGTTGTTATTGTGATAAACCAGTACCACTGTCATATTAACCCGAACTATTGGGACATTCTTTGTTGTGGGGAACAAACAAATGTGGTTACGTGTCCGTCCGTGTGTGTGTCCATGGGTCTGGTTAAGAAGTTTGGACTGTGTGTGCGTCCGTGTGTGTGTCCATGGGTCTGGTTAAGAAGTTTGGACTGTGTGTGCGTCCATGTGTGTGTACATGGGTCTGGTTAAGAAGTTTGGACTGTGTGTGCGTCCATGTGTGTGTCCATGGGTCTGGTTAAGAAGTTTGGACCGTGTGTCCGTCCATGTGTGTGTCCATGGGTCTGGTTAAGAAGTTTGGACTGTGTGTCCGTCCATGTGTGTGTCCATGGGTCTGGTTAAGAAGTTTGGACAGTGTGTGCGTCCATGTGTGTATACTTGGGTCTGGTTAAGAAGTTTGGACTCTGTGTGCGTCCATGTGTGTGTACATGGGTCTGGTTAAGAAGTTTGGACTGTGTGTCCGTCCATGTGTGTGTCCATGGGTCTGGTTAAGAAGTTTGGACAGTGTGTGCGTCCATGTGTGTGTACATGGGTCTGGTTAAGAAGTTTGGACTGTGTGTGCGTCCATGTGTGTGTACATGGGTCTGGTTAAGAAGTTTGGACTGTGTGTCCATCCATGTGTGTGTCCATGGGTCTGGTTAAGAAGTTTGGACAGTGTGTGCGTCCATGTGTGTGTCCATGGGTCTGGTTAAGAAGTTTGGACTGTGTGTCCGTCCATGTGTGTGTCCATGGGTCTGGTTAAGAAGTTTGGACTGTGTGTGCGTCCATGTGTGTGTGTCCATGGGTCTGGTTAAGAAGTTTGGACTGTGTGTGCGTCCGTGTGTGTGTCCATGGGTCAGGTTAAGAAGTTTGGACTGTGTGCGTCCGTGTGTGTGTCCATGGGTCAGGTTAAGAAGTTTGGACTGTGTGTCCATCCGTGTGTGTGTCCATGGGACTGTGTGTCCATCCGTGTATGTGTCCATGGGTCTGTTTAAAGAAGTTTGGACTGTGTGTCCATCCATGTGTGTGTCCATGGGACTGTGTGTCCATCCGTGTGTGTGTCCAGGGTCTGTTTAAGAAGTTTGGACTGTGTGTCCATCCATGTGTGTGTCCATGGGACTGTGTGTCCATCCGTGTATGTGTCCATGGGTCTGTTTAAGAAGTTTGGACTGTGTGTCCATCCATGTGTGTGTCCATGGGACTGTGTGTCCATCCGTGTATGTGTCCATGGGTCTGTTTAAGAAGTTTGGACTGTGTGTCCATCCATGTGTGTGTCCATGGGACTGTGTGTCCATCCGTGTATGTGTCCATGGGTCTGTTTAAGAAGTTTGGACTGTGTGTCCATCCATGTGTGTGTCCATGGGTCTGGTTAAGAAGTTTGGACTGTGTGTGCGTCCATGTGTGTGTCCATGGGTCTGTTTAAGAAGTTTGGACTGTGTGTGCGTCCATGTGTGTGTCCATGGGTCTGTTTAAGAAGTTTGGACTGTGTGTGCGTCCATGTGTGTGTCCATGGGTCTGTTTAAGAAGTTTGGACTGTGTGTCCATCCATGTGTGTGTCCATGGGTCTGGTTAAGAAGTTTTGACTGTGTGTGCGTCCATGTGTGTGTCCATGGGTCTGGTTAAGAAGTTTGGGCTGTGTGTGCATCCATGTGTGTGTCCATGGGTCTGGTTAAGAAGTTTGGACTGTGTGTCCGTCCATGTGTGTGTCCATGGGTCTGGTTAAGAAGTTTGGACTGTGTGTCCAAACTGCCACTGGGGGCATTTGTGTGCCGGCAGACCACATTTGTTTGTTCATTACACTGCGAAAGCCAACTTTGTGCAATAAAAACAGAGCTCTAGATAAGGTACGTATTGGAGTATTTTACGTAGTTATTTTAGCAGGATGCGCATTATTATCAAAAGTGGTAATACAAAATACTCGCAGCAATGTGAAAATAAGCATTTATGTTCAAATTGAATAGTGAAAATAATGTAATAAAGTTGAAAACAGTGTTTGCTGTTTACCGCTCAAATACTTGATTTTTTCAATTTGTTCTATTTTGTATCATTTGTTCCCTATTTAATAGGAAGAAATTGAATAAAACATATTTGAAAGTAAAATATGCATTCAATTTGAAATCTGGTGGTATAATACTCTTTAGACACACAACTTATCTGGAGCTCTGGTAAAAGGTTTATATTTTGATTTCAGACGAGCTACAGTGTCATATGGTGGCTGAGGAAGGAGTGTATGGTGGGGAGGACTACCTGGATGAAATTAAGGCTGAGGGCTCGCTTGACTGTCAGCTGGCATGTCAGTACGACGAACAGTGTTCCTACGTCTCCTACCTGCCCATGGAGACAAACGCACGTTGTCTGCTGTATGTCGAGGGCCAATTTGACCGTACACCAGACAGATCGAGCACTTCGTGGCACCAGTACTGCCCAGGTAGGACAAAGTGAATTAGTTTAACCCTTTCAACCCTAGTTAACTGGAATGGAATGTGATATGTTAATTTGTTGACCAATTAATTGTCACAAAATTATTTTCAAGCTTGTTAATTTATTAAAAAAGAGGGTGTGCATGTCTGAAGTAGCATTCACAGAATAATGCTGGTATCACAGAATATTGTAAATTATAAGGTTCGACCATGTCCAGCGGTGGGTAAACGTTTGCCGTGACATGAGGGAACTGTTTGAAGCCCAAGGCTATCTGCCGCGGGTTCAAACAATTCCCGAGTACCACAGCAAACATTTACCTATAGCTAGACATGGGCGAACGTTATTGTTACATTTTTGTCAGAAATATCATGCAATTCAATCATTTATGCAGTACTTTCAGTACTTTGATAATCTCCTCCATGATTTACTCCTATATATTCCGGAGCCGCAGTACACGTCGCATGATACAGCCGCATCAATTTCAAAATTTCAGTGCGACCATTGTGAACTGGTCTGGTGACGTAATGGTGCATTCAAGTAGCGTCATGAGACACATGCATTATGTAGGTGTTGGCTTGGCCCCGAAATGAGCATTGTCTACAGCCATGGTCCAACAGCATGCGCTCTGAGTGGTGTCAAACAACGGTAGTCATGTAACAATAGTCATTTGAATGAACCTAAAGGTTGTGTCAGGTGTCAGTCATATGAATGAACCTAAAGGTTGTGTCAGGTGTCAGTCATATGAATGAACCTAAAGGTTGTGTCAGGTGTCAGTCACATGATCTGGCGCTGCCAACAGCAGATGCCAGGAAACCGGAGTTTCATAAAAACAAAAATTAACAAATGTGGCAGTGACTGGAGGAATAGGGATTATGGTTTTTGCGAACAGTGTAGATCCAGAACAACCTGTGCAGATTTCCATCAATGAAATACCCGTCATGCTTCTAACAGCAAAATAGATCATTATCAGGCTACAGGAGCATGCTATTTGATCAGGAGCTACAATGGTCACAAATCCCATAAGCCCGATTTCTCGAGTCACATCCCCACATATGTTCCCCAGGGGAGTAATGGGGAGAATTAGTCTGGTTGCCGAAGCTGATTTTAGAGTCTAACCCTTCATCACCTGTAAGAGTTTTACTCTACCTGGGACGACTTCGTACGACTAAAATGTTCGTAGGTGCAAAATTATGATAGTCTGTAAATTTCACATTAATAACGTTTTCTTGTAAACAATTATTGGATTCACATTTATTGATCATAGGCTGCATATGCAGCCTATGCTCAATAAATGTAAATACATCAATTGAAATTTCCAGACGAACCTAAATTTGCACTTACGAACATTTCGTCGTACGAAGTTTAGTGAAACGGCTCCCTAGATTCTACATTCTTAGGATTTCTGTTATTATATCAAGCAGATAACCTTGGGCAATTTGAGAAATCCAAGATCGCCACCAAGATTGCCGTCTATAACCATAGAAAAGTAACATAGTAAATGCATTAGGAATATAATATAGGCCACCCATCTGTTCTTCAAAATTCTTATAGACATTAAACCATTACCATGCTGAATTAAAAAAAATTATCCTCTATTTATTTTCTATTGTCATTTTTTCTCATCAAAAACATGATTTGACAGCAGTTTAGAATCATTTCCAGTGAAAATGATTCTGAAGTGCTGCCAAACCATGTTTTATTTAGACAAAAGACAAAATATGAAACAACAGCAGACGACAACAATTTCCGTTTCCCACATTCTAAGGGTTAATGAAGTTGACGTGTCTATGTTTTTCAGAGGAAGAAGAAGCATCATGCACGGTGATGATGACCACTGGATATTCAGGTGGCGAGGACTATTATCGCTCATTTGATGTTGCATCGCTATCCACGTGTCAAACAGCTTGTCTCATTGACCGGTTCTGTCATAAGTTTGTGTTTTCGACCTTGCCCACGGCGTCCCATTGCCTGCTGTATAAGGAGGGAGATTACGTACAGAGTAGCGATGATAACGCCCTGGTCGGGACAAAACAGTGTCCAGGTATGGTTGTAGCTAAAAGTCGGTATGTCAGGAAAAATGGGGCTTATTGCATAAATTACCAGTGTAGTCCGGATCAGCCTGCACATATGTGCAATCTCATCATTACATTGTTCATCTTCAATATTCCATCAGTGAAAGATATACCAGGGGCCCGTTTCACTAAACTTTGTACGACTTTAAGCCCCATTTTTTTCAAAATTGTGGAATTTTTAGCTCACCTGAGCCAAAGGCTGAAGAGCGCTATTGTTTCACCTCTTTCCGTACACATTTTCAAACTTCTTCTCCTGAACAGTTGGGTTGATGTTGACCAAACTTCACAGGGATGATGTATGGGTGAAGCGTTTTCAAATTTTTAAAATGGGTGTCGTAACATAATCAAAATGGCCGCCATAGAGAAGTACCGTATTTCGCAGTGAATGGCGCGCACTTTTTCACCCGCATTTTTAATCCAGAAGTCACCCTGCGCGTTATAGGTATATGTATGATGGGTATGATTTCTCCATCCAAAGCCACATTTATCCACATTGGGTGTTAAACACCAATTCAATTCCATTGCCATTGTTTGTTTCCGTCTTGAAGTTGATTTCTGTTTTATCGGGGTGATTTAATATAGCCAGGATCGTAAATTTTCGAAGTGACGTCACACGTTTGCGATTCTGTGAATAATTAATGAGGACCGATTATCTCAATCCCATAAGCGCTTGATGTAAGATTTTCGATGCTAAATCAAGCGTCGCGCACATTCAGATCACACTCGGCAACACTCGGCTCGGCAACACTCGACAGCACTTGGTAATGGTCGTTGTCCTTCAGTTGCTAGGTTGCCGACTGACTGTGTTACTATTTTTGTAAAGTATTGACAAGTATTCACGCATCAATACCTTATGACATGTGCGACCAGCATAGCCCCTGATTTGCCTGTGCATACACTGATATGCCATGGAGCTATGCTGGAATGTCGTGTATTCAGGTAGTACCGTATAATATCAGCGACCGCTATGTCTATTTTTAAACCTAATCAATAAACAGTGAATACACACTATCTGTACCTACACGTACGTGTAATTCAATAAATTTATTACATGCCTCATGAATTTTTAATATAAAGCATATTAATCAGTAAATACCAATAAATACAACATAATTTTAGTCAATATAAAGTCTAATTTATGCCTCGATTAGTAAAGCTGACCTTTGGCGATCTTTTTGTCACCGATTAGCAGCTTCGAGAGAGCCTAACAGCACACGTTCAGCAGTGTGGATGTTAACTCGGAAAGCAATTTTCTTATACTCGTGGCAGAATTTCTGCCGATTTTTTTTGTGAAAATTTGATGCAATCTACAGACGCAAACTATTTTTTTCCCCGATTTTTTTCCCCAAAATATAGATGCTTGTACACCAGTGCACGAAATACACAGCGAAATACGGTAGGTCAAATTCTTCAAACAACATCTCATGAACTGAGACCGATTTCGAAGAAACCTGGTTGAAGTGACCAATATAGAATACTCTTTCAGATTTGTTAAAATGATAACCAAAAGGTCAATAATGGACGTGGGCTGGTGGATCGAATAGAGGTCAAATTTCATTTATGGTCAAATATTGTCCTGTCAATCAAATCGTAGGTATTGACAAGATCGCTGTGGTGCAATTATTTTTGTCGAAATCGGATGATACATCATTCAAGACCAGGTATGAAAGACATTTGGTCTGTTTAAAGTGGGCGTGGAGTCTAAAGTATCTTTTTACTCTAACTTCAGATACAGTTAAGTCGGCGACCGATGTATGTTACTACTTTTAGTTGCGGACAGGTCTATTCACTGGAACTTGTGTACTTATTATTACTTGTTGAAAAATAAAACTGAACTTTTATAAACGGTTATAATTCATATTCCATAATACCTATTTTGATGGTACAGTGCGACCCCATTAGTACACGGAAGTCCGGCGACATACAACCTTCCGTGTTGCTTATCCGAACCGTGCTATATCCGTTCTCGCCCAAGACGCATCATAATGTCAACAAAAAATACATGTACACTGTACACTGTGACTGCGAATGAACGACGTCGCCAATGCCTATAATATGCCATATGTTTTCACTGTTATCTTCGCATATAATAAATATATTGAATCCAAGAATTGTTAACGTCATGTTTTATTTATTCATCATGTTCATGTAGAATGTAGATCTACGCAGGTCCGTGCAATCCATATTGTAAACGCGTGTAGAAAAAAGTGTAGTAATGATGACGCAATGACCCAATGACCGATATCATGTTCCATCAGCTGCAACATCACGGACAAGCTCGTGCGTTGCAATCTGTGTTTACTCATATGGTGAGCACAGGTGGAAGACTCTGACCTATGACACGAAAATAAATGCCTATTAAAAAAATCCCATTATCCCACCCACCTGGTATCGTACTGTACATGACGTTAATATAGAACAGATCAAGTGGGTGGGGTAATGGATATTTTTGTAATGGTCATTTTCTTTGTGTCACACGTCCGACTATTCCACCTGTGGGTTTGAGTACAGACCTGTCTAGACATGTTTTGCCAGACATGTTATAATATTGCGCCAGTTCATGAGGTAATCGGGCTTATCACGCGAGATTTTCGACGAAGATGAATCTGATAATAGTGTACATTTTCTGTAAACGATATCGAATGTTGACGAATATTAAATTAGTAATTATTACGCATTTGCTCTGACAATGTTATCAACATTTCGATATATTAGCAGAAAAAAGTCAAATCATTCTCGGCGAAAATCTCAGTTACGTATATAATAAAGTTGATTATCTCATGCACTGGCTCAATTATGAAGTAGCGAAACAAGGCCAGTTGTCACGTACACATGTGTGTACATGCGCCGGGGCGTGTGCAGTGCTGTAACAATTTAGTTAATCTGGGTCGAGTTAATCTGCGCGACTGATACGCGATCTCCGATTGGTCAGCCTTTACACCTAATTAATATTCCACCAATGGTGAGCGCGAACGCATGCCGGAAAAATGAAATCGAGCACATAACAATTAGCACTGCTTTGTTACTGGTCTTTACTGACCGTTACTGGTCGTTACTGATTAATTTACGAAATGTGCAAACATGATCAGCTGCACATTCACATCGGTGAGATAAAAGGAGGCTATGCGCCCATAAAAAAAAATCGTCCATTTTGGGTCTAATTTGGGAAAGAATCGCAAATTTAACACGATTTCTGACAATAGTCGTGTTACAAATTTAACACGATTTTGATATGCAAATAGGAAAAAAATTCGGGAGCCAAGGCACAACCGTGTACTAACCGAATTCGTGTTATAGTGAAGCGTGTACTAACGGGGTCGCACTGTATATGCCGTAAAGATTCTAATAGACGCCCATTCTCTAATAGACGCCCACACCCCACTTTTGACGTTGAAACTTTTTGGTGGATTTTCAAAAAATTAGTGCCTCTAATAAACGCCCAGTACTAACTTGAAAAAAAATTGGAGCTAATTGTCCAACTAGATTTCTTTTCTTTCCAGTATTTCCAAGATAACTTCCTTGAAAATCGGGGAAAAAAAAACATAACTGCTACTTTCACTTTCAAAAGCGGAAGCGAAATCCTCATCGGCAGTATCTATTTGCATGGACACGGCGATTTGCACGGTTATGGAGACGCCATTTTCAAAGCATCTCAAACCCTTCTCGTATAATATGGGTGAAATTGATATCGTGTTTGATTGTTGGCCGATATTTCCTACGAGATGAGCAGAAAATAAATATGTCTTGTTCTGGACGTGGCCGTGGGCCGAAATTAATCGCACTGATATGGACTGAAACGTCCACGGGCCGACACGTCCATGGTCCGAAACAGTGACTGTCCGAAACGTAAATCTGATCAGCATTAACGATTGACGCTGTCTTACTATATACAATAGTAGTATTTTAACATTTTTACCGAGTGTACTATAATGACCAAAGTGGCCCGAAACGTCTTGGTTAAAAACATCCATGAACTGACAGACAGACAGTACAACCAAGTCCGTCAGACATTGGAGACTTGCGAGTAACGTCCCTTTGTTATGGTTTTGTTTAGATAGAAGAAATCGGATATTTTTTTATCATTTTCCCTTTGCTGAATAACACCTGCCTCTATTAAACGCCCACCCAGGACTTCATGGCCAGTGGTGATTCTAATAGACGCCCGGGCATCTATTAGAATCTTTATGGTGTATCAAATTAAAGGTATGTCTCTATGCCAATTTGTTATATAATATGTCTGTCTACGACAGATGTAATTAATGCACCCCACACCAGATCAATGTTGTTATAAAGGCTGCCAATCGGGACATCATCAGTGTGGGGCAGGCACACGTTCCTAATTTCTGTTTTTGGCTATACAGTTTCAGTTCTTTCAGTACATTGATTTATGGTGTATTGCAGTGCCAGTGACATGCTACATGGAACGTGTGGAGATGGATGTGTCCGGCTCTAACCCCTTCAGCCAGGTGTCTGTAGTCTTGCCAGAGGAATGTGCAAAAAAATGTTTGGACAACGCATCATGCCGTTATACGTCAAATCGATTGTCCGTGTGTCTACTGTTCAATGCAGACATCAACAGAGAATCTCTCTCTGGATCAGCTCTGTTCCGCAAGCACTGTGTTTCAGGTAATATGCACTGATGTTGGCAACATACATGGCTGTGACCGGAGAAATGGGATTTGTTGGATTTATCACCAGAATAACTCCTGCAGGATCAAATAGGACACTCCTATAGCCTGATATTGATCTATATTGCGTGTTTCAAGCAATGCGGATATTTATACCTCCCGCAACGAGTTGTGGGAGGGTATACTGGAGTCCAGTTGTCCGTCCGTCCGTCGGGCCGGGCCGGGCCGGGCAGGTATTCGAGAGTAAGGGGCCAAGGGGCGGAGCCTAACACAAAAGAATCCTTTGATTTATTCCGTGTGGCCCCTTATTCTATTCATAACAAGGGGCCTTTTCCATTGTTCTAGAACAATGGAAATGGCTCCTTCCTCCATATTGTTTGCACGTCCGTCCGTCCGTCTGTCCGTCCGGGCACACATTAGGGTACTTATGTGGCTAGCCCCACAGGGTTATGGACTTGTTAAATGATAGGGTTGGTTATAATTAGCCACCTAAAAAATCGTTTTATGCGGCTAAAAATCGTTTTATGTGGCTAATATTTAACATGTGATAAGCCACATAAGTGCCCTAATGTAAGAACGTCCGTCCGTCCGTCCGTCCGTCCGTCCGTCCGTCCGGGCATACATTAAGGTACTTATGTGGCTAGCCCCACAGGGTTATGGACTTAGTAAAGGATAGGGTTGGTTACAATTAGCCACCTAAAAAATCCTTTTATGTGGCTAAAAATCGTTTTATGTGGCTAATATTTAACATGTGATAAGCCACATAAGTATAGTACTGTAAGAACGTCCGTCCGGTCCGTCCGTCCGTCCGTCCGTCCGTCCGTCGTCCGTTCGTCCGGGCAGACATTCAGGTACTTATGTGGCTAGCCCCACAGGGTTATGGACTTGTTAAAGGATAGGGTTGGTTACAATTAGCCACCTAAGATATCGTTTTATGTGGCTAAAAGTGGTTTTATGTGGCTAATATTTAACATGCGATAAGCCACATAGTTACCTGAAAGTAAGAACGTCCGTCCGTCCGTCCGTCCATCCGACCGTCCGTCCGTCCGGGCACACATTAGGGTACTTATGTGGCTAGCCCCACAGGGTTATGGACTTGGTAAAGGATAGGGTTGGTTACAATTAGCCACCTAAATACATAAGTATAGTAATGTAAGAACGTCCGTCCGTCCGTCCGTCCGGGCTCACATTAGGGTACTTATGGGGTAGGGGGCGTGGCCTAAGACAATGGGTTAGAGTTAGAACACAATGGAACTTAATCCGTACCCCGTAAGCCTATTGTGTCTTACGGGGTATTTCCTTTGATCTTTTATATAGCAAGTACCCCCTAAGGTCCGAATGTAAGTCCGTCCGTCCGTCCGTCCGTCCGTCCGAGCTTACAAATGGATACATATGTGGCCAGGAGAACAATAGGTTATGTAATATTCTATTGTTCCGTGATTTTATGTGGCTAAAAATGGGTTTATGTGGCTACAGAACAATAAGGATGAACAAAGGAAAAGGTTAGGGTTAGCCACATAAGTATCCATTTGTAGGAACGTCCGTCCATCTGTCCGTCACTAAACTTAACATCAGAGAAATATTGTTATAACTTCTATTTCCTTCATCTAAAATGTTTAATATTTCACACATGCATTCCTGTAAGGCTCTACTACCATGCTGTGCAAAAAATCCACGACTGTCCAACCCCCGCTGATCCCAAGGTCAAGGTCAAATGCATGGTCTCTTTACAAAACTTAACATCAGAGAAATATGTTATAACTTCTATTTCCTTCATCTAAAATGCTTAATATTTCCTTTATTGAACATTCTTAATATTTCTCACATGCATTCTCTAAGGTTCTACTACCATGCTGTGCCAAATCCATGAATGTCCAACCCCCACTGATCCCAAGGTCAAGGTCAAATACTTAGTCTCTTTACAAAACTTAACATCAGAGAAATATGTTATAACTTCTATTTCCTTCATCTAAAATGCTTAATATTTCACACATGCATTCCTGTAAGGCTCTACTACCATGCTGTGCCAAATCCACGACCGTCCAACCCCCCCCTGATCCCAAGGTCAAGGCCAAATACTTAGTCTCTTTACAAAACTTAACATCAGAGAAATAAGTTATAACTTCTATGTTGTTCATTGAAAATTCTTAATATTTTACTCGTGTATTCCTCTAAGGTTGTACTATCATGCTATGACAAATCTACGACCGTCCAACCCCCGCTGATCCCAAGGTCAAGGTGACAGACTTAGTCTCTTTACAAAACGTAACATCAGAAAAATATGTTATAACTTCTATTTCTTTCATCGAAAATTCTTAATATTTCATGCATGCATTCCTCTAAGGCTCTACTATCATGCTGTGACAAATCCCCGCTGATCTCGAGGTCAAGGTCACATACATAGTATTTTTACAAAACTTAACATCAAAGAAATCGGTTATAACTTCTATTTCCTTGCTCGGATCTGCTTCACATTTCACACACGCATTGCTCCAATGGACCTCTACCACAGTGTGACAAATTCACATTCGTGCCGCCCCCGCTAAGCCCAGAGTCAAGGTCACAAGCCCACACACTTGGCAATATTTAACATATTTAGGGGTACTTGGGCCCACACGGGGGTGGGGGGAGGGGTCTTCCGTAAGCCTTGCTTACTGACCAATCTAGTTCATTGATGGAATGGTGAACAGTGCTGATCCTGATCAGTCTGTGCGGATGCACAGACTGATCTGGATCTACACTGTTCGCAACCCCATAAGCCCAATTACTACCGTTACATATTATATACACTGCTACCTGTATTGTCCAATTAGGAAATTAGAGTACAATCATTTGGTAATTGTACGCATAATTGTATCCCCCGGACAATATCCCCAAACGATATACTATGGATTTGACACTGAACAACTATTGCCTTAAAACTTTTCGAGTCATCTCGCATTGTTTTTTTGCACGCTGATTTCTTGTCAGGAGCATAACTCGAATACCCTTTAGAATATTTTCATGAAACACTTCACACATGCATAGACCATGACCCAAAGGTGTGTTGCTCGCCAGAATTATAAGCAAAGACCATGATCAGACGGAGCCAGCCGCGTTTTTGTCGCGCCTGCTTTAGCAGAAGCGCGACTATAGTCGTCGTATTTTCCGTCGTCGTCCTCGTCCGCGTCCGCGTCGTCGTCCGCGTCGTCGTCCGCGTCGTCCGGTTTTATTGTTTTTTCACAATATCTCTTTAACCCCTTGCCAGACATTGACCCCTTCCCCCACATCCAAATTATCAAGGTCAAGGTCATTTATTTACTTGTAATGTTCACCGGTTTTGTAACAGAAATACGTTAAAGTTATTGTTTTTTCACAATATCTCTTTAACCCCTTGCCAGACTTTGATAATATTTCACATCAATGTTTGTCTACGGATGATGCTTCATTACGCACACCCCCACATCCAAATTCTCATGGTCAAGGTCATTTATTTACTTGTAATGTTCACCGGTTTTGTAACAGAAATGCGTTAAAGTTATTGTTTTTTCACAATATCTCTTTAACCCCTTTCCAGACACTGATAATATTTCACATCAATGTTTGTCTAGGGATGATGCTTCATTACGCACACCCCCACATCCAAATTTTGAAGGTCAAGCTCATTTATTTCCTTGTAATGTTCACCGGTTTTGTAACAGAAATGCGTTAAAGTTATTGTTTTTTCACAATATCTCTTTAACGCCTTGCCAGACTTTGATAATATTTCACATCAATGTTTGTCTACGGATGATGCTTCATTACGTACACCCCCACATCCAAATTCTCAAGGTCAAGGTCATTTATTTACTTGTAATGTTCACCGGATTTGTAACAGAAATGCGTTAAAGTTATTGTTTTTTCACAATATCTCTTTAATCCCTTGCCAGACTTTGATAATATTTCACATCAATGTTTGTCTAGGAATGATGCTTCATTACGCACACCCACACATCCAAATTTTGAACGTCAAAGTCATTTATTTCCTTGTAATGTTCACCGGTTTTGTAACAGAAATGCGTTAAACTTATTGTTTTTTCACAATATCTCTTTAACCCCTTGCCAGACATTCATAATATTTCACATCAATGTTTGTCTAGGGATGATGCTTCATTACGCACACCCCCACATCCAAATTATAAAGGTCAAGGTCATTTATTTACTTGTAATGTTCACCGGTTTTGTAACAGAAATACGTTAAAGTTATTGTTTTTTCTTTTTTCAATATCTCTTTAACGCCTTGCCAGACTTTGATAATATTTCACATCAATGTTTGTCTACGGATGATGCTTCATTACGTACACCCCCACATCCAAATTCTCAAGGTCAAGGTCATTTATTTACTTGTAATGTTCACCGGATTTGTAACAGAAATGCGTTAAAGTTATTGTTTTTTCACAATATCTCTTTAATCCCTTGCCAGACTTTGATAATATTTCACATCAATGTTTGTCTAGGAATGATGCTTCATTACGCACACCCACACACCAAATCCAAATTTTGAACGTCAAAGTCATTTATTTCCTTGTAATGTTCACCGGTTTTGTAACAGAAATGCGTTAAACTTATTGTTTTTTCACAATATCTCTTTAACCCCTTGCCAGACATTCATAATATTTCACATCAATGTTTGTCTAGGGATGATGCTTCATTACGCACACCCCCACATCCAAATTATAAAGGTCAAGGTCATTTATTTACTTGTAATGTTAACCGGTTTTGTAACAGAAATACGTTAAAGTTATTGTTTTTTCACAATATCTCTTTAACCCCTTGCCAGACTTTGATAATATTTCACATCAACGTTTGTCTAGGGATGATGCTTCATTACGCACACCCCCACATCCAAATTCTCAAGGTCAAGGTCATTTATTGTCGCGCCCGCTTGCGGAAAGCGCGATATAGTCGGCCGTTTGGCGTACATACGTACGTACATACGTACGTACGTGTGTCCGGTTAAAGTTTTTGGTTAAGTTGTTTGGTTAAGTTTTTTGGTTAAAGTTTTTGGTTAAGTTCTTTGGTTAAAGTTTTTGGTTAAGTTTTTTGGTTAAGTTCTTTGGTTAAAGTTTTTGGTTAAGTTCTTTGGTTAAAGTTTTTGGTTAAGTTTTTTGGTTAAAGTTTTTCGTTAAAGTTTTTCGTTATACTATATCTCTGCAACTGCTTTGCCCATTACCTTGAAACTTCACATGGGTGTTTATCATCATCTATATTTCATTCTACCCCCTCCCGTGCGGCCCCTGTGCCCAATGTCAAGGTCAAATTACTTTGAACTTTTTGGTTAAGTTTTTTGGTTAAAGTTTTTGCTTAAGTTTTTTGGTTAAGTTTTTTTGGTTAAGTTAAAGTTTTTCGTTATACTACATCTCTGCAACTGCTTTGCCCATTACCTTGAAACTTCATATGGGTGTTTATCATCATCTATATTTTCATTCTACCCCTCCTGTGCGGCCCCTGTGCCCAATGTCAAGGTCAAATTACTTTGAAGTTTTGTTGGTTAAGTTTTTTGGTTAAATTTTTTGGTTAAGTTTTTTAATTTTTTTGGTTAAGTTTTTTGGTTAAAGTTTTTGGTTACGGTTTTTGGTTAAGTTTTTTTGGTTAAAGTTTTTCGTTATACTATATCTCTGCAACTGCTTTGCCCATTACCTTGAAACTTCACATGGGTGTTTATCATCATCTATATTTTCATTCTACCCCCCTCCTCCCGTGCGGCCCCTGTGCCCAATGTCAAGGTCAAATTACTTTCAAGTTTTTGGTTAAGTTTTTTGGTTAATGTTTTTGGTTAAGTTTTTTGGTTAAGTTTGTTAAGTTTTTTGGTTAAGTTTTTTGGTTAAAGTTTTTCGTTATACTATATCTCTGCAACTGCTTTGCCCATTACCTTGAAACTTCACATGGGTGTTTATCATCATCTATATTTTCATTCTACCCCCCTTCCGTGCGGCCCCTGTGCCCAATGTCAAGGTCAAATTACTTTGAAGTTTTTGGTTAAGTTTTTTGGTTAAAGTTTTTGGTTAAAGTTTTTGGTTAAGTTTTTTGGTTAAGTTTTTTGGTTTAAAGTTTTTCGTTATACTATATCTCTGCAACTGCTTTGCCCATTACCTTGAAACTTCATATGGGTGTTTATCATCATCTATATTTTCATTCTACCCCCTTTCCGTGCGGCCCCTGTGCCCAATGTCAAGGTCAAATTACTTTGAAGTTTTTGGTGAAGTTTTTTGGTTAAAGTTTTTGGTTAAAGTTTTTGGTTAAGGTTTTTGGTTAAGTTTTTTATTTAAGTTTTTTATTTAAAGTTTTTTGTTATACTATATCTCTGCAACTGCTTTGCCCATTACCTTGAAACTTCATATGGGTGTTTATCATCATCTATATTTACATTCTACCCCCCTCCCGTGCGGCCCCTGTGCCCAATGTCAAGGTCAAATTACTTTGAAGTTTTTGGTTAAGTTTTTTGGTTAAAGTTTTTTGTTATACTATATCTCTGCAACTGCTTTGCCCATTACCTTGAAACTTCACATGGGTGTTTATCATCATCTACATTTTCATTCTACCCCCTTCACAGGCGGCCCCTGTGCCCAATGTCAAGGTCAAATTACTTTGAAGTTTTTGGTTAAGTTTTTTGGTTAAGTTTTTTAATTTTTTTTGGTTAAAGTTTTTCGTTTTTTCTTATTCTATATCTCTGCAACTGCTTTGCCCATTACCTTGAAACTTCACATGGGTGTTTATCATCATCTATATTTTCAATCTACCCCCCTTCCGTGCGGCCCCTGTGCCCAATGTCAAGGTCAAATTACTTTGAAGTTTTTGGTTAAGTTTTTGGTTAAGTTTTTGGTTAAGTTTTTGTCACGCCCGCTTGCGGAAAGCGCGATATAGTCGGCACTTTGGCGTACGTACATACGTACATACGTGTGTCCGGTTAAAGTTTTTGGTTAAGTTGTTTGGTTAAGTTTTTTTGTTAAAGTTTTTGGTTGAGTTCTTTGGTTAAAGTTTTTAGTTAAGTTGTTTGGTTAAGTTTTTTGGTTAAAGTTTTTCGTTATACTATATCTCTGCAACTGCTTTGCCCATTACCTTGAAACTTCACATGGGTGTTTATCATCATCTGTGTTTTCATTCTACCCCACTCCTGTGCGGCCCCTGTGCCCAATGTCAAGGTCAAATTACTTTGAAGTTTTTGGTTCAGTTCTTTGGTTAAAGTTTTTGGTTAAGTTTTTGTCGCGCCCGCTTGCGGAAAGCGCGATATAATCAGCACTTTGGCGTACGTACGTACGTAAGTTTTTTGGTTAAAGTTTTTGGGTAAGTTTTTTGGTTAAGTTTTTTGGTTAAGTTTTTTGGTTAACGTTTTTGGTTAAGTTTTTTGGTTAAGTTTTTCGTTATACTATATCTTTATGCCCCCGCCACCGAATGGTGAGGGGGGCATATAGTGTTACCGGCGTCCGTACGTACGTACGTCCCGAAACCTTAACGCTGGGTAAATGGCTTATAATTTCTGTTTGCTTGCTCGGATCTGCTTCACATTTCACACACGCATTGCTCCAATGGTCCTCTACTGCCCTGTGACAAATCCACATTCGTCCCGCCCCCGCTAAGCCCAGGGTCAAGGTCACAGACTTGGTGCGTTCATTCTACCCCCCTCCCGTGCGGCCCCTGTGCCCAATGTCAAGGTCAAATTACTTTGAAGTTTTTGGTTAAGTTTTTTTGGTTGTTTTTTTGGTTAAAGTTTTTGGTTAAGTTTTTTGGTTAAAGTTTTTCGTTATACTATATATATTTTTTTCGTGTCCATGCCTCGCCACAAGGCGCGACATGCAGGCCGCGGCCATCTAGTTTACTTATAATGTTCACCGGTTTTGTAACAGAAATGCGTTAAAGTTATTGTTTTTTCACAATATCTCTTTAACCCCTTGCCAGACATTGATAATATTTCATATCAATGTTTGTCTAGGGATGATGCTTCATTACGCACACCCCCACATCCAAAATCTGAAGGTCAAGGTCATTTATTTGCTTGTAATTGTCACCGGTTTTGTAACAGAAATGCGTTAAAGTTATTGTTTTTTTCACAATATCTCTTTAACCCCTTGCCAGACTTTGATAATATTTCACATCAATGTTTGTCGACGGATGATGCTTCATTACGCACACCCCCACATCCAAATTTTGAAGGTCAAGTTCATTTATTTACTTGTAATGTTCACGGTCAAATGCCTCGGTAGGCGCGACACCGCTTCCGTGGTGGAATTCTTGTGTTTTGTAATCAGTGTGGGGATCGGAACAGATTGTACATTGGCTTGTCAATACATAATGTTACCAACAACTTTAACTTGAACCCTTTCAGCCCTAAATGACTGGAATGGATTATATATAATATGTTAATTTTTGGTCAATTCCATTCAACACAAAATATTTTTCAAATAGTCGATTTATAAGTTAATTTATTTGTTTTAACAAATATGAAAATGACTCGCAAAAAGTGCAGATCCTGACAAGCCGGCTCGTCTGGATCTGCACTGTTTAAAAAACACCTATATAAACGGCTGTAGTGTTGAAAGGGTTAATACACGATTTAAACATGTAGATGCACAGTAGGATTGAACTTCACCTTTTACAGAGTGGGGCTGGTTCAGTTGGATCATGGGTAATATGAATGATAACATATAATCAATTACATGTATTACATATGCTAAATCAAACTTTGGCTCTTGCAGCGCTGGAGAGTGACATTATAACTCTTGCCTTACTTATTTTCGAATGATCACTCTTTGTTTTTGTGCACACTGATTTCTTGTCTGCAGCTTAACTTGAATATTTTTTGTCTGGACCCCCCCCCCACACGCAAACACGCAAACACGCAAACACGCAAACACGCAAACACGCAAACACGCAAACACGCAAACACGCCACACACCACACATCACACACCACACACCACACACCACACACAAATATGGGAGGCTGCTAATTACTATGGCAATAAATATGTGTCGCCTATTTTTGTCATTTTAACGTTAACCCTTACAATGCTGAATTAAATTTTGACACTTATTTTCTATTTTCCATTCTATTATCTCAACAAAACATGGTTTGACAGCACAAAATATAAAACAATTTTCCGTTCCTGCATGTTATGTGTTAAAATGATTTGATGTTACAGATGCCGCATTACCTACATGTTCGTTTGTCACAATGGACGACGTTACGGTGGCCTCCCACTGGTATGCCCAGACTATCGTGTCTGGCCTGGATCAGTGTACAGCACAGTGCAAGCAGCAGCCGGAGTGTAAATGTTCAAGCCTTATGCAGATCAACAGCGAGTACATGTGTCGTCAATACCAAGAATGTCACAATACACAGGAAATGCCGGGCTCAACAACGTCCTTGAAGGCTTGCACTGACGGTAATTATCTTTTACCATGCTGGATTAAATTTTGTCATCTGCTGTTTATTTTTATCCCCTCGCCAAGGCAAGAGGGGATATAGTGTTAGTCTATGTACGTACGTACGTGTGTATGTGAGTGCTTATGTGCATACATATGTACGTACGTTAGTAACACCTTTCATTTTTCAATAACTCATGAACCGCTTCACTGATTTTAATATTTGGCCTCAATATATGTGTAGAGATGGTGCTTTGTTTTGCATACAGCCTACGTTTGACCACAAAAGGTCAAGGTCACTGAGGACTTGTGTTCAGCTTGTTTGTAAGCCAATTTTGTAAGTTTCTTTTCCTCAATAACTCATGAACTGCTTCACCCATTTTGAAAATATTTGGCCACAATGTGGGTTCACGTTTGACTGCCCAAGGTCAAGGTCACCGAGGACTTGCGTTCACTTCGAAGACAAAAATGTTGATTTTTATTTTCTTATTATCAAGGCTGCCAGTGAGGGCTTTTCCAGAATTAATGGTATGGGGGGGGTTGGAAGGCAGTTTTTTTTTTACCCACCACCCATACAAAAAAATTGTTTTCATACCCCACCACCCATGCTTTTGAATTTGATTTTGATTTTGATTTTTCTGTCTGTAACTTAGGGCGACTATCTCGGCGTTACAGACATAACATAACAGATAGAATCTCGCGTTTTCGTCTCGAACTCTCGCGATCACGCTTCGCGTTTTCGCGATCTCAACCTATGCGAGAAATCACGAAAAAGCGAGGTTGTCGCGTTTCCTTAACAGGACACGTACACGTTGTATTACGAGACGATTCTCGTGTGCTGCGAAAACATGTTTTTATTAAGAAATAGAGCAAATGTGGACAAACTTCAATATTTCTTGAAAACTAAAACATAATTTGACAAAACATGATAATCGTCTTAGGAGACGATTCTAATGTACTGCCAATACATGTTTATTGAAAAAACAAAACATATATGATACGTGTTATTGGTTACTGCATCGTATCGTCGACCTATACACGCAAGATCGCGAAAACGCAAGACCAAATCGCGAGACGGCGAAATCGCGACCGTCCCCTGCGACATATCATTTTCGGTCTGGGTGCACACCTGATGGTGTTTACAATCATCTGTCGGTAATCCAGTTTCACGTGCAAAGTGTGACTGTAGAATTCGGCAAGGAACAAACATCTAAACCACGCTATGTAGTCGCTCACGTCATAGCTCACGTCAATAAATTGATATTTACGCATTAGCTCGACAGAGTGCATTTTCACGTGTTTGATCTCTTGATAAAGCGAGTTTGGCAGCACATGAGAATCGTCTCCAAAGACGATTTTCCTATTTTGTCCAAATATGGTTTTGTAAAAAAAAAATACCAATGTATTCATGTTTTCTTTTCACATTTGTTGATTTCTTAATAAAATAGTTTTGGAAACACATGAAAATCGTCTCCTTAGACGATTCTAATGTTTTTAAAAAAAACAACATATTGATGCGTTTTGTCACATTTGATTGATTTCTCAATAATAACACATGTTTTGACAGCACATGAGAATAGTCTCCTAAGACAACATCATTTATATTTTGTACGAATAATAGCAATATTGTCGAGCCCTCTTGCGGAAAGCGATACAGAGTGATCACAATGACGTCCAGGTGTCCGTGCGTATTTTTAATTGTTGACAGTATTATCACCGAAAACCGGCGATGTGACATGGAATGAACTGTCGAACCTAGCCCATAGTCATTGGGGAAATTGTTAGACCGGGCAAACGTTCGACACATTCAGAAATATAATTTGTGTTTCTCGAATCGGGTGGAGAGGAAATACGATCGAGGGGTAAAATTTACGTTCGTTCACGGCGAGTAAACAAAATGAAATGTCGTGATGGAATGTACGGTCAACTCCATTCAATCACATGATGTACAAAGTAGTAACACAGTGATTCGTCGGCAATATGCCGAGTCATTTTGTTGATGTACAAAGTAGTAACACAGTGATTCATCGCATTTTGCTGAGTCATTGTGTCAATGTACAAAGTACAGGCCCGTAGCCAGACCTGTTTGAAGGGGGGGGGGTCGTTTCAAAGGCCCAAGGGGCCTGAGGTATCTAGGGGGGTTTAAAAAGTGACCTCGAGACTGGGCGGGGGGGGGGGGTCGTCTGTCCGACCGCTCCGACCCCCCCCCTGGCTACGGGCCTGAAGTAGTAACAGTAACAGTGATTCGCCGCAATTCGCCACCTCGCAGCACGTCCACTTTTTGTACATGGCTGCTTTGACGATAGTGCGCTTGCGCAAACAGAAAGATTCGCTACCCTGCAGTTTCTCGTCTAGAGGTTTCACACCTTTCCCTAAGGAAGTTTCGGTACCCACGAACGTGTATGAGGTGCGAAATGTACAGATAGCGAACACGCAGGTAGCGAAAGCGAAACCATCGTAATTCCGAAAAAAGATACCGTCAAATTGGCCCATGTCAACTCGGACCCGGGGACGATTTAAATTTATTTCACCTGCTAAATAGCCACCTTGATTTATTTCACCCTAGGAAGATAGACCCACGATGCACACAATTCAATTTTTGGAAAACCCCACCATGCACAAAATTCATTTGTTGGAACACCCCACCACCCATCCAAATTTAAATCAGTTGCCGTCCAACCCCCCCATACCAAACATTCTGGAAAAGCCCTGAGGGGATAAGCTTCGCTTAACAGTCATTTCTTGTTTATTTTACTTTAATGTTTGATTGGCTGAGTCTGAGCACAGAGTAACCAGAGATAGCTATTATGGGACTTGCTCAGCATATAGTGCATTCTCATGCACAATATCAATATGTTTGATTGGCGGAGTCTGAGCTGTACTCAGTCTCGATGTGCTCATACTCGGCAAATCAAACTACCTGATTTCAAGTATGAATTTGTATGATTATGAGCCAATTTTCTGCCGTGGATATCATATACAATTTGCTGATTGATGAAGATAACAACTATTAATTCTACATGAATGGCTTGTCTACCCTTGTTACCTCAAACTCTTTTATGTCACTCTACAATGGAACCTGTCTGAACCGGACACCCTGGGGAACACCCTCCCTGGGGAACACCCTGGGGAACACCCTGGGGAACACCCTGGGGAACACCCTGGGTGTCCGGTTCAGACAGGTTCCATTGTAAATCAAGTTTGTGATCACTGTGACACTGCTTAGTGCTTTGCAATTATGAACACACGTTATAATTAAAGCAATATTCCAGTGAAAACCATTCAAATTAAATACTCAGATTTTTCTAAATGTCCGGTTTAGAGGTGTTTCACTGTACTGATGACTCAAATTCAAATTTTTGGTTCCAAATACATGTTTCTTATATAATAACTTGTTTGTTAACTCAAACATTTTGTTTACTCAAAAGTATTTTCTTCAGTCCCCTGGAGTTTGAGTAAACAAGTGTATACTGTGTATACGATGAGCACACATGAACAGTTTTATATTTATGAACATGCATTTGGGGTTATTAAGATAAATTACAGTGAAACACATCAAAATTAAACCCAAAGTTGATCACCGTGACGTTCATGTATCCGTGCATGCATGCATCCATTGTCCGTGCATGCGCGAGTCCATTTGGCTGTCAGAAATATGTGTTTTTAACCCTCAATACGCTGGAGACGGAAATTGTATTTTTGTCTTAATTCTTAAGAAAAAAGCATTTTTACAGCACATGAGAATCGTCTCCAGTGGAGACGATTCTCATGTGCTGTCAAAACAGGTGTCAAAAAATATTGAAAATAAAACATTTCCGGCAGACGACAAAATTTAATTCAGCGTAAAAGGGTTAAATCATTTATTTATCTGCAACCATTAGTCGGATAGACATACAACAACTTCCTATGCTTCTTTATCAGCAGCGATATTTTGGACATAGCGGTCACAATTACGACTTAGACAACATCGTCGTCGTCCTAGTAGGCGGCAACATTTATGGAGCTACCATATTTATTCTAATAGTAGCCCCTCCCATATTTGCATTCTAAATAAGATATTTTTACATTGTTTTAAATGGCTTTTATATGTGAAAATAACATATCTTGATCCTATTTTCCACATTTTGATCCCCACGAATTGCATAGCTCCGGCTCCGTTTATTAGATTAAATATGGTATTTCAAAAAAGTTGAATACCTCATGATAATGTTGGTCGGATGTTTATCAACTTTCCATTTGTGACTAACGACCCGGTGTCATTCTGGTGACCTTGACCTTCATGGGTGAGATGCTCACCGGTGATGTCTTGTTATTTGGAGAGAACCACCTGTCTAAACAACAAGGCCATCACCAGCGAGTGTCTCACATGATTTACTGTGTTTGTAATTGCAGGTTTTAACGAAGTGCACTGCACCACCTCAGAGTATAATGGTGTCGCAGGCGGGAATGACAACTTCAAATGGTACCTGTTGGAGAATGAAGATGGCTGTGACAGCCTGTGTATGGACAATGACCTTTGTGCTGCCTCAAGTCTCACCAGGAATGTCGCCGACAACACGTATAAATGCCAATTATTTATGGCTGGAAAATACCAAGTAGAAACGGATTCCTCCAGCACACTCTGGGAGAAGAAATGTGAGCGAGGTACGTTATATCAGACAAGCTATGTGATTTTGTACCCAAGAAGAGGTGCAATGTTTTTGTCGCACCGGCTTGCAGACAGCGCGATACAGTCAGCATGTGTGTCCGAGTTTGTGTTAATGTTTGTAACTACACTATATCACTGAAATCGCTGCACCGTTTAACTTTAAATTTTACATGGGTGTTTATCATGATACATATTGTCATTCTACATGCCACACCCTTACAGCCCCTGTGCCCAATGTCAAGGTCAAATTTTGTTATGCCACCGGGTTTCAAAGAAACGGGTGGCATATAGTGTTTGGACTGTCCGTCCGTCTGTCTGTCTGTCCATCCGTCCGTCCCCGTCCATCCGTCCGTCCGTCCGTCCGTCCGTCAGTTCGTCCGGGCACACATTAGGGTACTTATGGGGTAGGGGGCGTGGCCTAAGACAATAGAAGACAATGGAACTGATTCCGTACCCCGTAAGCCTATTGTGTCTTACGGGGTATTTCCTTTGATCTTTTATATAGCAAGTACCCCCTAAGGTCCGAAATGTAAGTTCGTCCGTCCGTCCGTCCGTCCGTTCGTCTGTCCGTCACACTTTTCGATTAACCACTTTGTCACAGTTTCTCAAATATGCTGCAGGTGGCATCCGCGTTCGACAGACGCATTTCTTGTTTGATTTATGTTAAAAAGTTTTTAAGAACACTATATCTCTGAAACCGCTTTGCCAATTCACTCAAAACATCACAAATGTGTTTATCATCATCCATATTTTCATTCTATGCCCAACCCGTGCGGCCCCAGGTCGAATTACCTTAAAGTTTTTATGAAAATTTGGTTAAAGTTTTTACATATACTACATCTCTGCAACCGCTTCATCGATTTAATTCGAACTTCACATCGATGTTTATCAACATCCATATTTTCATTCCACGCCCCACCCATGCCGCCCTGTGCCCAATGTCAAGATCAAATTACTTTGCAGTTTACTTTAACATTTTTTGGATTGCGATTAAAATTTTGCTTTGTACTATCAAATGCCTCGGTCAGCACGACATGCGGGCCGCAGCCATTTAGTCTTGAAAAATATTTACAGAAACTTTTCAATAGCAAATGTGGAATTCTATTTGATGTGTTTGGAGAATATACTGAGAAAGTGATAGACACTGATAAAGACAAAAGATGACCTGCTTTTATATTTGTTGTAAAAAATGGCTCTTTTTGTCGTGCCCGCTTGCGGACAGTGATATATACCCGGTAGTCTGCACATTTGCACGTGCGTCTGGTTAAAGTTTTTGGTAAAGGTTTTTGGCTAAAGTCTTTTGGTATACTATCATAGCCTCGGTGTGCACGACATGCGGGCCGCGGCGTCTAGTTGTTAGATTGACGCCCATTTATGTATAGTGGTGTCTGATCCACATGTTCAGTTTGAGAGTTGTCCCTTTATTCTTGAATTTATGACAACGATTTGTGCTCATTTATTTTTATCAACATAATATCCCCAAATATTTGGACACTATTCTGGGAAAACACTTATAAATGAGACACGCCATTTGATTTTGTACCTTCGAACAAATGTGTAATTTCATTAAATACTTTTACAAAATTTACAATATTTTTCATAAATAAAGTCAAAAGTTGACGAAATTTTCAGTTCAGACTACATGTGGCATAGAGTTTGTGTTTGTATGACATCACATTCCTTAGTTTAAACCAAGTTACTTTATGTAAAACAGACAATTTCAGCTAATTCTAACGATGGTGACGCCCCGTAAGTTGTTCCAAAGGTAGTTACCTAAGTTCTGTAACCTATGAGACGAGGCATGTTAATTTTGTACCTATACAAATATTTACAGAAACAATGATATTTTTGTCTCGCCCACAATAGTGGAAAGTGAGACATAGCAGTTATAATTCTGTTGGCGTCATCATCGGCATCATCTTCTACAACTTTGGTGGATGTAACATTTTGACGTTGTCCAAATTTCGCATTGATCCGTTAATCGGATCCTTACCTAACTTAATCAATAGCTTCCTCACATTCATAGCTATTCATCCAGTGTCATTCGGGTGACCTTGACATTTGTGACCTTGACATTGGTGTCAACAATTTTGGATGTACATCCAAATGTTTAATATCTCTTGATCAGTTATATAGTCGGATCATTACCAAACTTCATCAATAGCTTCCTCACTTTCATAGCTATCCATCCAGTGTAATTCGGGTGACCTTGATATTCACATTGATGGCTATCAACACTGTGTCGTTCGGGTTACCTATACCTTGGTGACCATGACATTGGTGTTAACATTTTCAGACATACATCCAAATGTTGAATATCTCCTGATCCGTTAGTCGGATAAATATTCTATAGGTTTCACTCTGTCTGTCCATCTGTTCGTCTGTCCGGGCAAACATTGGCGGTTTAGGGGCTACTGGGAGGAACCTAAGACAATGTAATACAATAGACTTATTCCGTATAGCTCCTAATCCTTTGTAGTTTAGGGGCTATTCCTTTTGATCTTTTAAAGAACAAATAGCCCATAAACCCAAAATGTTAGTACATCTTTCTGTCTGTCCGTCCTTTTATTTTTTGAAAGTTTTTGTTAGAGTTTCTCAAATCACCTATAATTTCTGTTTGCCTTCATCTAATATCTTCATATTGCACACATGCATTACTTAGTAACAATACATTATTCCACATTAATACAATTACCTTCGCTACTGATTGTACATCCGTCTGTCTGTTTATTTTTTTGAAAGTTTTTGTAAGAGTTTCTCAAATAGTGGCCCTAAGTGCGTCGACAGACCACATTTTCTCGTTACCAAACTTCATCAATAGCTTACTCACATTCATAGATATCCATCCAGTGTCATTCAGCTGACCTTGACCTTCACTTTGGTGACCTTGACCATTGTGTCAATAAATTTGGATACACATCCAAATTTTGTATATCTCTTGATACATGTATGTTAGTCCGCTGTTCGCCAAACTTAATCAGTTGCTTCCATACATTGATACCTAACCACCCTGGGTCATTCAAGTGACATTGACGTACTTTTTAAAAAATAAAGGTCATGTCCGTCAAACTGTGGATGTACGTCCAAATATCTCGCATATAAGTTCATTAGTAGCTGCCTCACATTGAGAGCTAACCGCCCTGGGGGCCGTTTCACTAAACTTTGTGCAAAATTATTATTGTCTGTAAATTTCACATTAACAATATTTTCTTGTAAACAATCATTGGATTTACATTTATTGGGTATAGGCTGCATATGCAGCCTATGCTCAATATATGTAAATCTATCAATTTAAATTTCCAGACGATCTTACAATTGCACTTATGAACATGTTAGTTGTACAAATTAAGTTTAGTGAAACGGCGCCCTGATTGAAACTACCAGACGATACTAAATTTGCACTTACAAACATTTAGTGAAACGGGTTCCTGGGGTATTCAAGTAACCGTGAACCATTGGAAGTGGGTAAAACACTCACCAGTGACCACCTTGTCTGTAAATTACAATGAATGTTGACAAATTGTCATAGCAAATGTGGAATTCTATTCCACATTTTGCTAGGCAGGGTACCGCCACATTCCGCTTGCTACTACTGCAGCGGACCCCGTCCCTAAATGACCTTCACTGTTGCTGGGACGTTAACCTTTAGAATGCGGGAAACGAAAATTAGCGTCTGTTGTTGTTTCATACTTTGCCTTTTTCTCAATAAAATATGGCTTGACATCACCTTAGAATCATTTCCAATGATTCTGAAGTGTTGTCAAAACATGTTTTTGTGAGAAATATAACAAATAAAAAAATAAACAGCAGATGACATTATTCAATTCCGCATTGCAAAGGTTAAACCCATTCACCTTCACTTCCTACAGCCGATGACCCTGATCAATCCTGTAGCATGCGGAGAGAGCCAGGCCGCTATGGTGGCAGTCGCACCATTGACCAGCCACGGGTTCGATCCCTGGAGGAGTGTGACCTGGCCTGCTTGTTTAACCGCGACTGTGTTGTGGCCAGCTACAATGAGGTGCCCTCGGGTGGACATTGCTCACTGTATGACTGGGAGAGCTACGTACCCACGGACAGTAGCTCCAGTACCAGCATGTACAAGAAATGTTCCACAGGTGCAGTGAAATTCTCTGTCTGACACTCACCATTAATCGTTATGACAATGTTACAAACAATATGGCAGGAATAATGATGTAAGGGCATGAGCTAGGAAACAAACAAAATGTATATCGTTTTGGCTTCCCTGTGGCGCCCATTTTTTATTTTTGTTTTCTGTATCCGTCTCCTTGCAAGAACTAGAGTTATCTCCCTTTGTTTCTGACAATCCTTTGACAGGTTTATAGTGTTCCCTCACTTGACACGTTGGCATTAAGAATTGGTCGCAATATCGCCTCTAAAATAACAGGCAAACATGAATACTTTTATTTAGGTTACTTAATATCTGGCTGTCATTGGATAAATGGGACTTATGGAATATGTGGCCAGTGTAGCTCATGATCAAATTAGCACGCTCCTGTAGCCTAATAGGGATCTATATCGCTTGTCAGAAGCATGACGGGTGTTTCAATGATGGAATCGCTGATCTGGATGTACACTGGTTGCAAAACCCATAAGCCCCATTTCTCCAGTCACAGTCACATATCAGAATCACTGTTTTCACTTATTGACACTATACTCGTAATATGAATGAGAAAATGTATGTTTTTGTACCTGATCAAACACTATCTGTAAACATTGCAGGTCATCGATGCCTTTGTCTGTTACACTGCCAAATATTTACGGCTGTATAATTGTTTTTGTTTTTTATATAAAATCATTATTGGACCAAATTTCATGAAATAAAATACTTAATATTTATTTCTTCATATAGTCGAAAAAATTGGGCAGCATTTGGTGAAAATTGGGCCGTTGCTGGTAATTGTTTAAATGTGATTATATTGTAGATGGAGCACAGTGCAGTTTGGAGGTGAAGCAGGACAAGTTTGGGGGCAATGATTACCACTACAAATTTTCTGCTGATACGGCGAAAGAATGCATTCTGTATTGTTATAAGGATCCTTCATGTGATGTTATTGTATTCACCAAGCTTCAAGGTTCGTACAATTAGTATGTGACTTGCTTAGAAAACTGCGATGTCGTAATAACCCTAACTATTCGGACACAATTTGTTTCGGTGAAACCCAAAGCAAATTGTATCCAAATACATTGTTATTGTGATAAGCCAGTACAAGAATATTAATCCTTAGAATTCGGGAAATGGAAATAGTCGTCTGCTGTTGTGTTATATATTGTCTTCTTTCTGAATAAAAACATGTTTTGACGGCACTTTACAATCATTTCCATTGGAAATGACTCTAAAGTGTTGTCAAAGCATGTTTTTGACGAGCAAAATGGAAGATAAAAAATAAACAGCAGACGACAAAATTTAATTCAGCATGCAGTTTATACAGGGTGTTTGTGTGAAACCAGTAGCCGATTTCATCAAAATTGCAAAGTATACTTACATTATTTCATATAGAACTAACGACTGCATATATTTGATGATTAAATGTATGCAGAATTATTAGACTGAATTTATTACATTTTCACAGCCAAAATGGCTGTGATAATGTAATAAATTCAGTATAATACAAATTAATAAATTTATCCTTAAATTGAAATTTTCTCCCTCAAAGTATACTTTGCTACATAAGTATACTTTGCAATGTTGGCAAAATAGGCTACTGAAGCAAACGTGGTCCAAACACCTGTATTCTGTAATTCTATTAGCTAATCAAATCCATGTTTTCCCTGGTGCAAGCATTTTCAAATATGTTGTCCAATTTTTTACCGAGTTCAAACCGTTTTCTGGTTTTCTTATCCAATGAAAATGCTGTTTTTTCATGACGAAGCATTTCCTCTAAAAGCTCTGTGCATGCTTCCCGAGTCTGTGAACCACCGGTCGTGGTTATTACTCTATATACAGGGTGTTCCTATAGAATCAGTGAACCGTCGGTCGTGCTTATTACTCTATATACAGGGTGTTCCCATTGAGTCAGTGAACCACCGTTCGTGCTTATTACTCTATATACAGGGTGTTCCTATAGTCAGTGAACCGTTCGTCGTGCTTATTACTCTATATACAGAGTGTTCCCATTGAGTCAGTGAACCACTGGTCGTGCTTATTGCTCTATATACAGGATATTCCCATTGAGTCAGTGAACCACCAGTTGTGCTTATTACTCTATATACAAGGTGTTCCTATTGAGTCAGTGAATCACCGGTTGTGCTTATTGCTCTATATACAGGGTGTTCCTATAGAATCAGTGAATCGTCGGTCGTGCTTATTGCTCTATATACAGGATATTCCCATTGAGTCAGTAAACCACCGGTCGTGCTTATTACACTATATACAGGATATTCCCATTGAGTCAGTAAACCACTGGTTGTGCTTATTACTCTATATACAAGGTGTTCCTATTGAGTCAGTGAACCACCGGTCGTGCTTATTGCTCTATATACAGGGTGTTCCTATTGAGTCGTGAACCAACGGTCGTGGTTATTGCTCTATATACAGGGTGTTTCTATTGAGTCAGTGAACCACTGGTCGTGCTTATTGCTCTATATACAGTGTGTTCCTATTGAGTCAGTGAACCACCGGTAGTGGTTATTGCTCTATATACAGGGTGTTCCTATTGAGTCAGTGAGCCACCAGTCATGCTTATTGTTCTATATACAGGGTGTTCCCATTGAGTCAGTGAACCACCGGTCGTGCTTATTGCTCTATATACAGGATGTTCCTATTGAGTCAGTGAACCGTCGGTCATGCTTTTTACTCTTTATACCGGGTGTTTCCATTGAGTTACTGAACCACTGGTCGTGCTTATTGCTCTATATACATGGTGTTCCCATTGAGTCGGTGAACCACCGGTCATGCTTATTGCTCTATATACAGGGTGTTCCCATTGAGTCGGTGAACCACCGGTCGTGCTTATTGCTCTATATACAGGGTGTTCCCATTGAGTCAGTGAACCACCGGTCGTGCTTATTACTCTATATTCAGGATGTTTCCATTTAGTCAGTGAACCACCCGTCGTGCTTATTACTCTATATACAGGGTGTTCACATTGATTCAGTGAACCAACAGTCGTGGTTATTGCTCTATATACAGTGTGTTCCTATTGAGTCGGTGAACCACCGGTCGTGCTTATTGCTCTATATACAGGGTGTTCCCATTGAGTCGGTGAACCACCGGTCGTGCTTATTACTCTATATTCAGGATGTTTCCATTTAGTCAGTGAACCACCCGTCGTGCTTATTACTCTATATACAGGGTGTTCACATTGATTCAGTGAACCAACAGTCGTGGTTATTGCTCTATATACAGTGTGTTCCTATTGAGTCAGTGAGCCACCGGTCGTGCTTATTACTCTATATACAGGATGTTCCCATTGAGTCAGTGAATCACTGTTCATGCTTATTGCTCTATATACAGGGTGTTCCTATAGAGTCAGTGAACCGTCGGTCATGCTTATTACTCTATATACAGAGTGTTCCCATTGAGTCAGTGAACCACCGGTCGTGGTTATTACTCTATGTACAGGGTGTTCCCATTGAGTCGGTGAAGCGTCGGTCATGCTTATTACTCTATATACAGGGTGTTCCCATTGAGTTAGTGAACCACCGGTCGTGGTTATTGCTCTATATACAGGGTGTTCCTATTGAGTCAGTGAACCACTTGTCGTGCTTATTGCTCTATATACAGGATATTCCCATTGAGTCAGTGAACCACCAGTTGTGCTTATTAGTCTATATACAAGGTGTTCCTATCGAGTTAGTGAACCACCGGTCATGCTTATTGCTCTATATACATGGTGTTCCCATTGGGTCAGTGAATCACCAGTCGTGCTTATTACTCTATATACAGGATGTTCCCATTGAGTCGGTGAACCGTCGGTCGTGCTTATTGCTCTATATACATGTTGTTCCCATTGAGTCAGTGAACCACCGGTCGTGCTTATTACTCTATATACAGGATGTTCCTATTGAGTCAGTGAACCACCGGTCGTGCTTATTACTCTATATACAGGGTGTTCCCATTGAGTCAGTGAACCACCGGTCGTGCTTATTGCACTATGTACAGGGTGTTCCCATTGAGTCAGTGAACCACCGGTCGTGATTATTGCTCTATATACAGGATGTTCCCATTGAGTCGGTGAACCACCGGTCGTGCTTATTGCATATACAGGGTGTTCCTATTGATTATATACAGGGTGTTCCCATTGAGTCAGTGAACCACCGGTCGTGTTTATTGCACTATATACAGGGTGTTTCCATTGAGTCGGTGACCCACCAGTCATTATACCCCAACAAACAAAGTTTAAGGGCGTATATAGGAGTCAGCTTGTCTGTCGGTCTGTTGGACATTCCCTTCCGCTCTATATCTTCTACACCCATGCATGGATTATAAAATGGCTTGGCACAAAGGTTTCTCATGATGAGAAGGTGTGTCGCGATTAATAACCACGCACCTACGTCCACGGTCAAGGTCACAGTTGAAGGTCAAAGGTAAAACCTATCGAAATTCCCTTCCGCTCTATATCTTCTTCACCGATGCATGGATTATCAAATGGCTTGGCACAAATGTTTCTCATGATGAGAAGGTGTGTCGCAATCAATAACCACGCACCTAAATCCAAGGTCAAGGTCACAGTTGAAGGTCAAAGGTCAAACCTATCGAAATTCCCTTCCGCTCTATATCTTCTACACCGATGCATGGATTATCAAATGGCTTGGCACAAATGTTTCTCATGATGAGAAGGTGTGTCGCAATCAATAACCACGCACCTACGTCCAAGGTCAAGGTCACAGTTGAAGGTCAAAGGTCAAACCTATCGAAATTCCCTTCCGCTCTATATCTTCTACACCGATGCATGGATTATCAAATGGCTTGGCACAAATGTTTTCTCATGATGAAGGTGCATTGTGATCAATAACCACGCACCTATGTCCAAGGTCAAGGTCACAGTTGAAGGTCAAATGTCAAACCTATCGAAATTCCCCTTCCGCTCTATATCTTCTTCACCGATGCATGGATTATCAAATGGCTTGGCACAAATGTTTCTCATGATGAAGAATGTGTCGCAATCAATAACCACGCACCTAAATCCAAGGTCAAGGTCACAGTTGAAGGTCAAAGGTCAAACCTATCGAAATTCCCTTCCGTCTATATCTTCTACACCGATGCATGGATTATCAAATGGCTTGGCACAAATGTTTCTCATGATGAGAAGGTGTGTCGCAATCAATAACCACGCACCTACGTCCAAGGTCAAGGTCACAGTTGAAGGTCAAAGGTCAAACCTATCGAAATTCCCTTCCGCTCTATATCTTCTACACCGATGCATGGATTATCAAATGGCTTGGCACAAATGTTTCTCATGATGAGAAGGTGCATTGTGATCAATAACCACGCACCTATGTCCAAGGTCAAGGTCACAGTTGAAGGTCAAATGTCAAACCTATTGAAATTCCCTTCCGCTCTATATCTTCTACACCGATGCATGGATTATCAAATGGCTTGGCACAAATGTTTCTCATGATGAGAAGGTGTGTCGCAATCAATAACCACGCACCTACGTCCAAGGTCAAGGTCACAGTTGAAGGTCAAAGGTCAAACCTATCGAAATTCCCTTCCGCTCTATATCTTCTACACCGATGCATGGATTATCAAATGGCTTGGCACAAATGTTTCTCATGATGAGAAGGTGCATTGTGATCAATAACCACGCACCTACGTCCAAGGTCAAGGTCACAGTTGAAGGTCAAATGTCAAACCTATTGAAATTCCCTTCCGCTCTATATCTTCTACACCGATGCATGGATTATCAAATGGCTTGGCACAAATGTTTCTCATGATGAGAAGGTGTGTCGCAATCAATAACCACACACCTACGTCCAAGGTCAAGGTCACAGTTGAAGGTCAAAGGTCAAACCTATCGAAATTCCCTTCCGCTCTATATCTTCTACACCGATGCATGGATTATCAAATGGCTTGGCACAAATGTTTCTCATGATGAGAAGGTGCATTGTGATCAATAACCACGCACCTACGTCCAAGGTCAAGGTCACAGTTGAAGGTCAAATGTCAAACCTATCGAAATTCCCTTCCGCTCTATATCTTCTACACCGATGCATGGATTATCACACTATGCCCAGGGTCAAGGTCACAGACTTGATGCGTTTGAAACCTTAACGTTCGGCTAAATGGCTTATAATCAAAAATGCCTCGTTTTCTTTGGCTGCCAATGGGGGTATTCGTGTGCCGACAGGCCACATTTGTAGTTTTTATTGCAATTGATATAACCACAACTGACCACAAGTGCTGTAAGTCCTATTCTATTTCTACAGTTACTGTGAGATTTATGTTTAGTGTTTGTATCTGCAGGTTGTCTGGTTTAACGAAATCGGTAATGAATGTGCTTCTCACCAATGTGGCACGGGTTCGATCCTTGACCATGGCAGTATGTGAGATGGTATGGTAGTTGGTGGGTTTCTTCTGGGTGCTCCAGTTTTGTCCCACATTACGCATGATCCTTATGCCTCCATCTGTGCCAACGAAAGGATTTGTACAACTGCTGTCGCACTTGTTTGTAATCATTATAAAATAAATATCAACCTAACCTTATCTGCAGGGAATGACTACTGTATGGTATACAGGACAAGCGAATACCAAGAAGTGGACGAGACGGACAGACCGAGCACTGCTTATGTCACATCCTGCTATGGCCCGGGTTAGTTAGTATGCTGCTAAATATGTTTAACCTTTAACCCTTAGACCGCTACACACAACAATTGTCGTCTGCTGTTGCTTTTATATCTTGCCTTATTTCTCAATAAAAACATGGTTTGACAGCACTTAAAAATCATTTCCAATGGAAATGATTCTGAAGTGCTGTCAAAGCATTTTGTAAATTATTCTAAAGTGCCGTCAAAGCATGTTTTTGATGATAGAAATGGAAAATAGAAAATAAACAGCAGATGACAACAGATAGCGGTGTAAGGGTTAAAATTTTCGCCCCTATTAAAGTAACTAACATGGACTATTTCATGTTTCATGTTAAGTCCAAGACTGGTACATTATGCAGAAAATAGGGTCATTTTATAGAAATTAAAAAATATCCACAAATGGTGCAGATCTTGATGAGATGCCTCATTATGAGCTGGCTCATATGATCTATGCAACGTTTGCAAATATTAGGAAAGAGGTCTCCAGTGTTGAAAGAGTTAGGGCAGAAAACAAACATTATTATGCCCTCTATGCGATAGCAAGCAGGGCATACTGCTTGGCCCTCTAGGTTCTGTCCATCCGTCCTTGTACATTTACGTCGAAAAGTTTCTCAAACATGAATGATCATTCTGTATAGTTTGGAACACCAGCCTCTCATTTTAAAATATTGCAATCATGATTTCCACTTCGGGTTCATTTCTTTACTATTCTGTTTACCAAAAGTGCCAAGAGCTGGAGTGATACTTAGCAGCCATCTTCAATATCCCAAATCGTCCAATAGTAAGAATATTACATGGAATCATTCATTTTTATAAATAACACATGCACTAATAACAAACGGGAAGCAAATTAAATATAAAATTTATTTAAGTTATTTAACACAGATTTACTGCAAGTTATCTAAACGTACTTCTATGTACGTAAATGCATAAGGTAAGTACCAAACGCCATATACATGTAATAATAAAGTCAGAGTATATTTAATGGTACATGCCCACTCAGTAGGCACAAAATGTTATTTATATCGGAGACATCTTTCGAGACATTGTCTGGCAAAATAAACATTCATTCACCATTACCACACAAATTGATTGGCACTATTATGCATTGTATATCAGACGTAAATTTTCACACTGATATCAGGGACGATTACCAAGTTTCCTTAAAACGTTAACGGACATTACTATTTATCTCTGTATTTATTTTTATGCCCCCGGTCTTGGTAGAGCCAGAGGCATATAGTGTTTGGACAGTGTGTCCGTGTTTTCATGTGTCTGTGTGTGTGTGTGTGTGTCTTGGTAGAGCCAGAGGCATATAGTGTTTGGACAGTGTGTCCGTGTTTTCATGTGTCTGTGTGTGTGTGTGTGTGGTCTTGGTAGAGCCAGAGGCATATAGTGTTTGGACAGTGTGTCCGTGTTTTCATGTGTCTGTGTGTGTGTGTGTGTGGTCTTGGTAGAGCCAGAGGCATATAGTGTTTGGACAGTGTGTCCGTGTTTCCGTGTGTCTGTGTGTCCGGCACATTAAGAAGATCACCAGAGTTTCAAAATTCTGTTATAAACTTCTATATCCCTTGAAGGATTACTTAAATATTTCAACACAATATACTTGTGGACAAATGCTACACATTCATGCTGCCCTTAATATGACCTTGACAACTTTGAACTTTTTCCCACATTTAGAAGTTCGCCGGAGTTTCTGAATTCTGTCAAAGCTTCTATATTCCTTGATTGATTACTTAAATATTTCAACACGGCATACTGGTGGACTACTGCCACACATCCATGCTGGCCTTCATATGACATTGACCTTTTTTGGCCTCACATTAATAAGTTCGCCGGAGCTTCTCATTTCTGTCATAACTTCTATATCCCTTGATGGATTACTTTAAAATTTCAATACTTGTTGACAAATGCCACATATCAACACTGCCCTCACTATGACCTTGACCTTTTGACCATCATAAATGTGCTTGTGAATACTTATATCATTTTGGTTAATTAACTATGCCACAGTTTCTCCAATCTGCCACCAGGGGCATTCGTGTACCGACAGGCCACATGACTTGTTTGATGTACAATGATCGTACTTTATAATTGTCAAAAATATTATTTTTCAGGTGACACATTTAATTAGTATAAATTATTAAAAAATATCATGCCTCATTTGCATATGAAAATAGCCTGATACCACCGCGAGTCACTATCAGTCAAATAAATATTACTAAATATATGTATAGCGGGCACTCATAATTTTTAAGATTGGTGGAATAGTGACACAATTATACACTTATTTAATTCCTATAAAGAACAGTGGACATGTACCGTTAAGACAAAATTTTGATACCTGGCGGCCATCTTGAAAATCAGAAAATACACAACAAGTTGGACCACCCACAAAAGCAATTTGTTTGTATATGTCCCATGAAACAATAATCAACAATTAAACCAGCGTTTATCAGTAGCCGATTTCACCAACATTGCAAATTATACTTATCTAGCAAAGTATACTTTGAGGGAGAAATTTTCAATTTTAGATTAAATTTATTAATTTTTATTATACTGAATTTATTACATTATCACAGCCATTTTGACTGTGATAATGTAATAACTTCAGTATAATAATTATGCATACTTTTAATCATCAAATATATGCAGTGGGTAGTTCTATATGAAATAATGCATTTCGGGAAAAATAAATGATTACTCCCTCAAAGTATACTTTGCTAGATAATACTTTGCAATTTTGATGAAATCGGCACCTGATATTTCAAGCACGTTATGCACATACATGTCCATCCACTGATATAAAATATGTTTTGGAACTCATTTGACCTCTTTGCACTTAATGACCCCAAAAGTGACCTTGTCCCGCCTAATTTGATTGACCGACACCGGATTCATGTGCGGGAATGTATGCTCTATCAATCTAGCATAGTCGTTGCTTTTGCTCTCTTGGGTTGAACAGAAGTCGTTGTTAAGGCATTTCTCGTTAAAGTGCCTTTCCACAATTAAATTAGATTTAAAACTGTGTTAGGGATGTTGGACATCTTGGATTTTTGTCCCGCCTGCTTTAGCAGAAGCGGGACATAGGCATAGCTTTTCCGTCGGGGGCGTCGGCGTCGGTGTCGGCGGCGGCGTCAACATTTCACATTAAGTTTTTACGTTTAGCTCAGTTTCCAGAAAACTGTAACTCCTACGACCTCCATACTTGGTATACATCAACACTGTGGTGTAACCATCTCACACAGAGGGAGCCCATGTGACCTTGACCTAGTTTTCATGGTTCATTGACCTACTTTTCACATGCATTCAACGTTAAGTTTTTGCGTTTAGCTCTGTTTCTAAAACTTAACGCTCGGGTTAATTAATTGTAACTTCTGTTTCCCTCAATGGAATGCTTTAATATTCCATACATGCATTTGTAACAACATCCCGCATCATTCTACAGAAAGCCCATGGTGCCCGCTAACACCAAAGGTCAAGGTCGCTGACTTAGAAATTTCAGTGTTTGGAAAAGTTAATGCTCAGTTTATGCTTTAATATTCCATACATGCATTTGTAACAACATCCCGCATCATTCTACAGAAAGCCCATGGTGCCCGCTAACCCCAAAGGTCAAGGTCGTTGACTTAGAAATTTCCGTGTTTGGAAAAGTTAACGCTCAGTTTATGCTTTGATATTCCATACACGCATTTGTAACAACATCCCGCATCATTCTACAGAAAGCCCATGTTGCCCGCTAACCCCAAAGGTCAAGGTTAATTTCCGTGTTTGGAAAAGTTAACGCTCAGTTTATGCTTTAATATTCCATACATGCATTTTAACAACATCCCGTATCATTCTACAGAAAGCCCATGGTGCCCGCAAACCCCAAAGTCAAGGTCGCTGACTTTGAAATTTCCGTGTTAGGAAAAGTTAACGCTCAGTTTTAACGCTCAGTTTATGCTTTAATATGCCATACATGCATTTGTAACAACATCCCGCATCATTCTACAGAAAGCCCATGGTGCCCGCTAACCACAAAGGTCAAGGTCACTGAATTAGAAATTTCCGTGTTTGGAAAAGTTAACGTTCAGTTTATGCTTTAATATTCCATATATGCATTTGTAACAACATCCCGCATCATTCTTTTGAAAGCCCATGGTGCCCGCTAACCCCAAAGGTCAAGGTCACTGAATTAGAAATTTCCGTGTTTGGAAAAGTTAACGTTCAGTTTATGCTTTAATATTCCATATACGCATTTGTAACAACATCCCGCATCATTATACAGAAAGCCCATGATGCTCACTAACCCCAATGTTATTACAAGCTCCTTATGTACAGTGGATATACCTAGGTTCTGGATAATAAGCCTTCGTTGGCCAGTTACTAGAGCTATAAGCATACAAAAACAATTATTCAAAACTTTTTAAAACAATAAACTTATCGTAAAAGTGCTGTGAAACCAGATTTATCTAAAAGTCCTGCTTGTTTCCATGTCGTCCATTTTGTTAACGTATCATCCAGGCGCTTGTAGAAAATAGACTGTGACCTTAGACTCTGGATTTTTGTTGTTGGGTTATTCTCATCCTGTAGTGTGGCGCACCATCGGGTCAGAGTAAAAAATGGTTATCTAAATTATCAGAGGAGTGTACAGTAAACAATTTTCCACCATTTCCTTTGCCAGTCATAACTGGCAATAATATTATCACAAGGCTAATAATCATAATGCAAGATGCTTTCAGATCACATTTAATTTTCATTTGTGGTACATGCTATTTTACCATATTCATTATGGTGCACACTACAGGCAGGACTTATACCAACAACACGATAATTACAATCTACAAACTGTAGACTATTATTCTGAGCATTTATATAATCAACAAAACAATAAATTATATAAAAAACACAGAGTTTATATCTACATCTGTGTAATCAAATATAATTCTGTGTTAGTTGTTTTATTGTTTTTCATATAAGACCCCCAGTATAATGAGAAGCTCTATTCTGGTAATTTGACAGCTACCAGTCTGTGTTTACATGACCTTGACTTCTCAAAATGGCTAAAGAATCCAGTGATGCAGACTGACAGAACCATGCTTTGTAAATCTTTTTCAATAATGATGTTTATGAGTGGACAAAAGTGGGAATAGCTGAAATACAACATTTTAAAGGTATTCTAACAATTTTGATTAAAACCTTACATGACCAAGGGCGATGTGGAATATTTTTCTCCATTTGACAGATAGGTGTCTTCTGCAAAAAATGTCCGAGAAACTGACCGTGAAAGTTTCCGTGATTAGAGACAAATGCGGTTTACGAAAATTCCCGACGCGGGGGTAATCCCGACAAATGGTTACGCTACAGTACTATCAAACTGCGCCAGGCAGGTCATTTTGCTCCGCGGAGCTCTTGTGTTATTTTATGGCGAAAGCTCACCTTGGACAGTTCGGGAGACCAATCAATGTTATTTTGGAGGTTGAAAACATGTTATCTAGATAGGTTTCATTTCTTTATCATGTTTGTCCACACAAAGCGTTAGAATGACTGGAGTAATAAATTAATAAATATTTTTAATTTAATGACATACAATATTTTCTAAATAAAACATTGACAATGGTAATGAAATAAATACAGTTATGAATACTGCACAATTTGAATCCTACGGAGCCTCACAAAGGATTTTTTTTGTTATTAATTTGTTACCAAGAAATAACAATTCCTCCCACGAATTAACAAATCGTTCCCTCAATTTAACAATTAGTTCCCACGAAATAACAATTTGTTCCCTCGGATACGAATTGTTAATTCGTGGGAATGAATTATTTTATCGTGGGAACGAATGGTTAAATTGACGGAACAAATTGTTATTTCATGGGAACGAATTAATAAAAAAAAATGCGGGGCTCCGTAGAATCCTCAAGTATAAACAGGTATTTGTTTGATAAGAAATATCGCATTTCTGTTCAAATAAATAATGACTCCTGAAATATACACTTAGGTTCATAAGTACTTATTGTTTGCCCTAGTTTCTCGATATATATACACTTAGGTTGATAAGTACTTATTGTTTGCCCTAGTTTATCGATATATATATACACTTAGGTTCATAAGAACTTATTGTTTGCCCTAATTTCTCGATATATATACACTTAGGTTGATAAGTACTTATTGTTTGCCCTAGTTTCTCGACGAATGAAACCACATAATTTCGTCTGAAATAATCGCATATTGTGACACTTTCGCCAATATATATTAAATTAATCATTAAATGTTGCAATACATGCAAAATTATATATAAGAAGAGATGTCCCACCTTGTTGACGTAATTTCCTGTGATGCGAAAGATGTCACCGCATCGATTTCGATGTAAAACCACCAATCAGTTGATAATATCGCAATTTGAAAACACTTTTATGGCACAGGCACCACATGTCAAGTAATGGAGTGTGTCGAATTATAGGACAGTTATAGTTCACATATTGAATTTTTTATAAACTCATTTATTGAAAATTCAATTTGTAAACTACAGTGGAACATCTCTAAACCGGACACTCTGAGAGATCCCCGGGCTGTCCGGTTTAGAGAGGCTCCACGGTAAAACAGACAGATGACTACTTCAAGACAAGTTTAGAGAGGTTTTACTGTATAACTATTACTTTTGATGAAACTGACTACAGATTAATGTCCACTGTAGGTGGTAGCAGCAGCCAGAGTATGTGCAGTGTGGCTTATGAGCCGGGCTTCTACGCGTGCGAGGTTTTCTACGCCAACGTGGAAGTGCAGTCCCGGGAGGAATGCTACGACCTCTGTGTTCGAGATGACCTTTGTTTGGCGTCCTCTCTTGTACAGCTTCGCGACACTCAACGCTGTTACCTCTACGACTTCCGTGACCAGCCTCTACTCGCTGCAGACTTTGCCACCCACATACACAAAATATGTTACCAACGTAAGATCTTTATTCATGTGGCATTGACTGTGGAAATGTGGCTTATGGAATTTGTGACCAGTGTAGCTCCTGATCAAATAGCACACTCTAGTAACCTGATAACGATCGATATTGCTTGTTAATGCATGAAGGGCGTTTCATTGATTGAATGGTGAACAGTGAAGATCCTGATCTGACTGTGTGGCTGCACAGGCTGATCTACACTGGTCGCAAAGTGCAAAAGACCGATTTCTCCAGTCACAGCTACATATCTGTAGCGGATTTCACCAACAGTGCAAAGTATACTTTTCTAGCAAAGTATTCTTTGAGGGAGTAATCGTTTATTTTTCCCGAAATGCATTATTTCAGATAGAACTAACGACTACATATATTTCATGAATAAAAGTATGCAATTTATTATACTGAATTTATTACATTATCACAGCCAAAATGGCTGTGATAATGTAATAAATTCAGTATAATAAAAATTAATAAATTGATCCTTAAATTGAAAATTTCTCCCTCAAAGTATACTTTGCTAGATAAGTACATTGTATACTGTGCAATGTTGGTGAAATAGGCTACTGATCATTATACATATCCTAACCTCAGATCATACTGTGCATCTGCTCTGTATGATCTGGACCACGTTAGGGCATTATTCTGTAGACAAATATTTTTACGCTTTTGAATGATATTGTGGTCAACATTCTGATTGTATTTTATGTACACATGGTGTCAGGATCTACACTGGCCACCTCAGCTGTTCACATCCAGTCGTTATAGTAACAGTATTGCTCTCCATATGGTGATTAACCCTTAGACCGCGGTCTTATTTTTTTTGTCGTCTGCTGTTTATTTTCTTTTTTCAATTTTTATCATCAAAAACATGCTTTTATAGCACTTTAGAATAATTTACAACATGCTTTGACAGCACTTCAGAATCATTTCCATTGGAAATGATTCTGAAGTGCTGTCAAACCATGTTTTTATTGAGAAATAAGGCAAGATATAAAAGCAACAGCAGACGACAATTGTTGTGAGTAGCTGTCTAAGGGTTAACTACAAATCATACTGTGTGAATGTGCAAGAGGAGCAATATAAATACGAGAGACGCCATGTGATTTTGTACCTTCGGACATCTGGTAATTTCATGAAATACGTTCACAAAATTTACAAAATATTTTCTGTAAATGGCGACAAAACCTTGTCAACTTTTTACTTTATTTATGGAAAATTTTATAAACGTATTTAATGTAATTACGCAGATGTCCGAAGGTACAAAATCGCATGTCATGTCTCATATGTGCAGAAATGGGGCTGATGTTCACTCCTATAGCTTGATCAGGATCTATACTGTTTGGTAGAAGCATGCCAGGTATTACACTGGCTGGCAAACAATGGATTTGCACAGTCTGTTCATGACGTATCTCTAATTGCAATCGCACATGAGACGAGCCATTTGACCTAAGATTGCTAAGAAAATTGACGAAATGTTCAGAGCAAATGAGGATTTTGTCACCACTTGACGTTATTTACAGAAAATATCACTGTTGCTGTAAACATTTTTTTCATGAAAAATCACACATCTTCTAAGGTAGAACATCACGTGGCTTGCCTGATATGCGACCAGTTATTTACTCTGTGTTTGTTTAATTTACATTCTGCTATACCTTTAGGGTAAGGAAAGTATTAAGTCTGTGTTAACCCTGTCAACACTACATACCTCTATAGTGGTGTTTGCAAACAGTGTAGACACAGATGATCTGGCTCGTGACGAGACGTCTCATCCCAATCTGCACTTTATGAAAGCAATTTTCATTTATTTTTTTTGTGAAAACTTTTAAGTACATTTCCTATATAATGACTCATAATGATCATTAACTAACATTTTTGTTAAATCAAAAAATATTTTCTTCAGTTCCCTGGGGCCCGTTTCACTAAACTTTATACGTCTAAAATGTTCATAAGTGCAAATTTAGGATCGTCTGGAAATTTCAGTTGATAGATTAACATTTATTGAGCATCCATAAATGTTAATCCAAAAATTGTTTACAAGAAAACCTAGTTAATGTGAAATTTACAGAATTCATAATTTTGCACTTACGGACATTTTAGTCGTACAAAGTTTAGTGAAATGGCCCCTAGGACTTTTGAGTAAACGAGTATAGACTGTATATTGAATGTTGCCAGCATTGGAAACCCCTGAGTGCTACATGACGGAGCGGAACAGGACGTCCGGGGGTGGGGAACCGACACACACACTGCAGCTGCCAGATGGCAACTGTGGCTCCTGTTTGGCTGTCTGCCAACAGTACGACTCGTGTCACCAGGTGACATGTACCCTTTCTGACAGTGCAGCCCTGTGTCACATGTATGGCAGGAACAGCCATTTTATGCCGACCTCTGATGAACAGTCCACTACATGGATTAAGGAATGCCCTGAAGGTATGTACAGTGGAACCTTTCTAAACCAGACATCAATAAAACACCTGTGAACTTATTTTTGATGAGTTTCTTGGGTCATTTATCTCAGGTAATGATATCTGTTCGCATAGCACACAACTATGGCTCAGAATGATCGAATGCCTGATTTACAGTGAAACCTCTCTAAACCGGACACTCTGGGGACCTCCATTTAGAGAGGTTTCACTGTATATATGGCTATGACTGGAGAAATGGGGCTCATGAGTTTGTGATATGTGTAGCTCCTGTAGCCGATTTCACCAACATTGCAAAGTATACTTTTCTAGCAAAGTATACATTGAGGGAGAAATTTTCAATTTGAGGATAAATTTATTCATTTTTATTATACTGAATTTATTACATTATCACAGCCATTTTGGCTGTGATAATGTAATAAATTCAGTATAATAATTCTGCATACTTGTAACCATCAAATATATACAGTCGTTAGTTCTATATGAAATAATGCATTTCAGGAAAAATAAATGATTACTCCCTCAAAGTATACTTTGCTAGAAAAGTATACTTTGCAATGTTGATGAAATAGGCTACTGATCAAATAGCACATTCCCATAGCTTAACTTCAATCTATATTGATTGTTAGAAGCATGACGGGTGTTTTATTGATGAAATGGCGAACAGTGCAGATCCTAATCAGGCTGCGCGGTTGTGCAGGCTGATCTGGATCTACACTGGTCGCACAACACATAAGCCCATTTAGCGGCAATCATGTGTATGTGACCTGCCATTAATCATGTCATCCCTGAATATCTGCCATCGAACATGCTCAGCTGATTTACCACTTACCACTAGTTCTACAGCTTCAATTGTTATATGCTGTCGGCGGGGGCATCTTTGTCCCTTGGGTACATTTCTAATTTATATCTCTGCAACCCTAAGTCACATAAACTGGATACTTTATCATGTGCCCACTACCAAATGGCTAAAAAAAAAATTCTTACATTTCAGCCGGTAGTTTACAGAAATCTAACGGTGAATTACACCTCTGGGCAGCAGTAGTTTACACCATCTCGCGTTTACCATATATGGAGAAATGATGTCTAGTAACGTCGCAATGACGTGTTTCCTTCGATCAATCAAATCACGTTCTCAGACACACCTCTGAATCGCGAGACAGTCGTCGTCACTACGGCCCGCCTCCAGAAATTAATTCACATAACTCTTGGCCATATTTTAAGCTTGATTCGCTTTGTTTGCATGAAATGTAAGAAAATGTATATTTAACCAGGTGAACTGATTGTCTAGAAATAATGCCCTTGTGATTGCGTCCTACCGCTAAACAAACTTGTTACGCTACGCTCACTCATTTGTTTAGTGGAAGGACCCAATCACTTGTGCATTATTTCACGATAATCAGTTCACCTGGTTAAATAAACGGTATATACATGTACTTTCTGTTTCCTTTCACGTAACTGCTTCAGATATCACACATGCATTCCTCTGATGGTCCTCTATCATGCTGTGACAAATCCACGATGCTTGGGTTCCCATTAAATCCAAGGTTAAGGTCACAGACTTAGTGCATTCAAAACCTTTCACATAACTGCAGTCTGCTTCATATTTTACACATACATTCCTCTGATAGTTCTGTATTATGTATGACAAATCCACGATCCTCGGCCCCACTAAACCGAAGATCAAGGTCACATACTTATTGTGTTCAAAACCTTAACACTCGGGTAAAATTCTTATAATAATGTCAGGTTGTCTGTCTGTCTGTCAGTGTGTCCGTCCGTCCATGTGTCCATCTGTGCATACGTCCGTGTGTCTGTCATTAAACTTAAAGGTACATGCCCACCCAGAAGGCTTAAAATATTATTTATAGGAATTAAATAAGTGTATATTTGTGTCACCATTCCACCAGTTCTAAAAATTACGAGTGTCCGCTATACAGATATAATAATTTAATAATATTTATTTTACTCATAGTGACGCGCGGCGGTATCAGGCTATTTTCATATGCAAATGAGGCATGATATTTTTTAGTTATTTATACTAATTAAATAAGTCACTTGAAAAAAATATATTTTCGACAGATTATAAAGTGTGATCATTGCACATCAAAAAATAAATACAGAGAGTAAATAGTAATGTCCGTTAACATTATAAGGAAACACGGTTATTGCCCCTGATATCAGTGTGTAAATTTTCGTCTGATATAAAATGTATAATAATGCCAATCAATACGTGGGGTAATGGTGAATGAATGTTTATTTTGCCAGAAAATGTCTCGGATGATGTCTCTGATATAAAGAACATTTGTGCCTACTGAGTGGGCATGTACCTTTAACATCAGAGAAATATGTTATAACTTATACTTCCTTCATCAAACAATTCTTAATATTTCACGCATGCATTCCTCTAAGGCTCTACTACCATGCTGTGACAAATCCACGACCGTCCAACTCCCGCTGATCCCAAGGTCAAGGTCACATACTTAGTCTCTTTACAAAACCTAATGTCAGAGAAATATGTTATAACCTCTCTTTCCTTCATCAAAAATTCTTAATATTTCACACATGCATTCCTCTAATGCTCTACTATCATGCTGTAACAAATCCACGACCGTCCAACTCCCGCTGATCCCAAGGTCAAGGTCACATACTTAGTCTCTTTACAAAACCTAATGTCAGAGAAATATGTTATAACCTCTCTTTCCTTCATCAAAAATTCTTAATATTTCACACATGCATTCCTCTAATGCTCTACTATCATGCTGTAACAAATCCATGACCGTCCAACCCCCGCTGATCCCAAGGTCAAGGTCACATACTTGGTCTCTTTACAAAACTGAACATTAGAGAATTATGTTACAGCTTCTGTTTCCTTCATCGAAAATTCTTAATATTTGACTCCTGCATCTAAGGGTCTACTATCATGCTGTGACAAATCCACGATCGTCAAACCCCCACTGATCCCAAGGTCAAGGATTGGATCTGCTTGATATTTCACACATGCATTGCTGTAATGGTCGTCTATCGCCCTGTGACAAATCCACGATCGTTCCAACCCTGCTAAGCCCAGGGTCAAGGTCACATAGTTGATGCATTCAAAACCTTAACGTTCGGGTAAATGTCTCCTTGCACAGATATGCTTGATATTTCACACACGCATTGCTCTAATGGTCCTCTATCGCGCTGGGAAAATCCCGCCCCAGCTAAACCCAGGGTCAAGGTCACATACTTGGTGCATTTGAAACTCGGATAAGTGTCTTATAATGTCTGTTTCCTTGCATGGATCTGCTTAATAGTTCACACTCCTATTGCTGTGATGGTCTGCTTTCATGCTGTGACAAATCCACGCTTCTCTGGCCCACTGTGTTTTTAAATGTGCCTCATTTTCTTTGGCTACCAGCGGCGGCATTCGTGTGCCGACAGGCCACATTTCTAGTTCACACATGCCTTCCTCTAATGGTTCTCTATCATGCCGTCAGACATTAAAAACTAAACCACCACCAGTTGCCTATTTCACCAATATTGCAAAGTATACTTATCTAGCAAATTTAAGGATAAATTTATTAATTGTTATTATACCGAATTTATTACATTATCACAGCCATTTTGGCTGTGATAATGTAATAAAGTCAGTATAATAATTCTGCATACTTTTAATCATCAAATATATGCAGTTGTTAGTTCTATATGAAATAATGCATTTCGGAAAAAATAAATGATTACTCCCTCAAAGTATACTTTGCTAGATAAGTATACTTTGCAATTTTGATGAAATTAGCTACAAGTGCGCTTCGTTATCTCCTGACAACACTTGTTTGCATTGTTATTTTTGTTTTTCAGAACCAAAGCTGACATGTTCCATGAAGCGACAAGAAGATATGTGTGGTGGTGACAATTTCTATAAATACACGAACGTTAAGTCTGATGTCGAGTGTGCCGCTACGTGCCTGTCTGACGACAAATGCTACCACTCAAGTTCTGTGTCCATATACGACTGGTATGTCTGCACATACTACACCGATGAGCACTTTATGCCGACCGAATGTAACGGCGAGACATTGTTCAACAAAGACTGTGTGCAGGGTAAGTACATATGGCTACCAAGCTGACAGAAGAGATGTTAAGGAACATTTCCAACAAATGTAGATCCTGATCATTCTGCAGGTACCGATCAGACTGCGCAGATATGTGGCTGTTGCCGGAAAAATGGGGTTTACGGGATTTGTGACCAGTGTAGCTCCCGATCAAATAGCACACTTGTGTAGCCTGATAATGATCTATATTGCTTGTTAGAAGCATGGCGGATGTTTCATTGAAGGAAATGGCAACCAGTCCAAATCCTAATTAGACAGTGCGGATACTTCATATGCCGGGGTACATATTTTTCCGTTCTGTGCAAAATGCCCCACCCTAACGTGACCCCAAGGTCAAGATCATTCACTTTTTTATGACTTTGTTGTCTTATGTTTGTAACACATAAACACACATGTAACAGTTTCTTCTAATTTCTGTTTCCTTTCGTCAAATGCTTTTATATTTGGCTGATGACTTATTAACTTCATCCTACAACATTCTACATGTGAATGATCTCGCCCTACCTTCGCCCCAAGGTCAAGGTCATCCGCGGGTGTCCGTGAACCACTGTTCACTTGCCCTAGTTTTTTCACGATAGCAAGAGGCAAGCTCAATTGTGAACATAAAATATTGTACACACTGTTTGCATAAATTTCATCATTTCTCAACACTATGTATATACCCTATCTACAGCGGACCCCCGGCAATGTAGAGCCAAAGACCTGTGTGACTTGCCGTGTGAACACGGCCAGTGTAGGGACAATCAGTGTTGGTGTGACCTTGGCTACAATGGCTACTACTGCCAACACAACATAGACGACTGTGCCTCATCTCCGTGCCTCCATGGATCATGTACCGACGCCACCGATGCCTTTATCTGTCGGTGTGATGATGGATTCACAGGTGACTACTATAAATACCTCACATATGAGACATGTCATGTGATCACTTTGGCAGTATTTCACGATATACAGCTGACCTGGTTGAATAAACAGTATTTAGTTTCACTCTTCGCATGCTAGCGATGAAAGTACTTTAATAGCATCCAACAAATTATGAGTATGTTTCTTATTTATCTCTGTAAATATGTCTTAGCATTTCATTAGAATTGCGTCGTCCGGACTGAATTCTAATGAAATTCCGCGACATATTCATGATATTTATAGGGAGAAATCAAAATAAATACAATTGTCATCTGATATTTTTTAACTATTTATAGTCCACAAATTTCAGAAGAGAGCTTATATTTACATTTACATTATATTTACCTTGCCCATATCGGTCGGTGTCATTTTGACGACATTAAAGATTTTCCATGAAAAATATTGCATAACACCATTAATGGTTAATGGTAATTCCCGATATGTATTCTGTGTCGTGTATTCAAATAGGCATAATACAATTCCACGTAAGTTATAAAACTCCATCATTAGCAAACTGTGTTTATACGATGCTCATTCGTCTAAAGTCACAAGTCAGCTGGCTGACTTCATACACACTGCGCTGTCAAGTTTTACCTCGAGTAAATTTCACCCCGCCAGATCAATACACGCGGTTGCTGACGTCGGTCTCGTATTCAACACTAGACTGGTACCCTGTCGGATGCATGCATAGTGAAACAATACTACCGGGAACCAGTCTAAAGTGACACGGCAAACATGTTTATGTGAATTTGATCCCTATCTCTGACAAATCCCAGACCAGGCGATGGATTCGCGTAGTCAGCCCTTGTTTTACAATGTTCGCCAATCTGTAATTAAAACATCAATAATTACGTCATCGGACAATGCAAATTCATCATAGGCTGCTTAAATATTTGGGTTGAATCAGGATATACATTGGACAGAAAGTGAGGCCGGGTTAAAACACAATAACAAAATAAGATGACATAACAAAATAAACTTAATTGACTATTTTTGTCGCGCCCGCTTGCGGAAAGTGCGATATAGTCGGCACATTGGCGTACGTAAGTTGTTTGGTTCAGTTTTTTGGTTAACGTTTTTGGTTAAGTTCTTTGGTTAAAGTTTTTGGTTAAGTTTTTTGGTTAAGTTTTTTGGTTAAAGTTTTTGGTTAAGTTTTTTGGTTAAAGTTTTTCCTTATACTATATCTCTGCAACTGCTTTGCCCATTACCTTGAAACTTCACATGGGTGTTTATCATCATCTATATTTTCATTCTACCCCCTCCCGTGCGGCCCCTGTGCCCAATGTCAAGGTCAAATTACTTTGAAGTTTTTGGTTAAGTTTTTTGGTTAAAGTTTTTGGTTAAGTTTTTTGGTTAAGTTTTTTGGTTAAAGTTTTTTTTGATGTTAAGTTTTTTGGTTAAGTTTTTTGGTTAAAGTTTTTCGTTATACTATATCTCTGCAACTGCTTTGCCCATTACCTTGAACCTTCACATGGGTGTTTATCATCATCTATATTTTCATTCTACCCCCTTCCCGTGCGGCCCCTGTGCCCAATGTCAAGGTCAAATTACTTTGAAGTTTTTGGATAAAGTTTTTTTCGCGCCCGCTTGCGGAAAGCGCGATATAGTCGGCAATTAGGCGTACGTACGTACGTACGTACGTACGTACGTGTGTCCGGTTAAAGTTTTTGGTTAAGTTTTTTGGTTAAATTTTTTCGTTATACTATATCTTTTTTTTTAGTGTCCATGCCTCGCCACAAGGCGCGACATGCAGGCCGCAGCCATCTACTTACCATTTTTATGCAATTTTTAATTGATAAAAAGCAGATCCACTCCATGATCGTGCAATACCGAATCGTCAGGTGGAAGTGTATACAGCTAAGGCGTTTTATATGCATGCATACAGTATAGATTACAATAGAATGCAAAATACATGACCGACTTTGTGAAACCGGGAATATGCTTGACCCTTGGAACAATGGCCACCTGTCAACAACGGCCATTCAGCTCATTTTTTAGGCCTCGTTGGAGTTCCGGTAGCAGGAGGTCCTTAACTTGTCGGACAAGTTCTGGGATGTCTTCCTTTGTCAGTGACATTGTTGGTGGTGCAGGATCAGCTATGGTCTCGTCTGCTGAACAGAAGGATGCCTCTGAGAGTCTATCGGTGTTCGATTCGGAGTTAACTGTCCGAAAGTAGCAGTCTATTTTACACTTCTTGTCCTCGAGCTGTTCGGACGGGGATGCTGGCGCAGCTGATGCTTTTTGTCTTTCGATGTTTTGATCCAGTAGGCATCTGTGTCGACAGATCGCGTTATGTGCATAGGATTCGTTCACTAGTAGCTGACACGTTTGAACGCAAAAGGCGCACTCGTCAGTTCATTCCCTTTGTGTATCACAAAGGCAGGAACCCACTCTTACCCAAGCACTTTCACAATACAATGTGAAAAATATTGCTTTTATCCAATATATACTTTCAATATTTTTTTCGATAATATTAAATTGAAAGATTTAAGAATGAGCCTTCTTTTTATTTCGTGAAATTTGGTCAAATATTGGTTTTATTACGAAAAATTGATTTCTCTATGGGAATTTAACATGGGGGAAAAAGAAGTAGAGGAGTTGTGGGAGGAGTAAAAAATGAAAAATTTGGGAAATTGACTCTGAAACCTAGCTAGATAGCTTGGAAATGATCTAACTAAGAAAACAAAAGTTAAATTTTAAAAATCGGTCCAGTATTTCTGAAATTCTAAAAAATTTCCCCATGTTAAATCCCCTATGTTAAATCCCCTATAGGCATAGACATCTTCACTCTGTGAAGATGTCTATGGGGATTTAACATGGGGAAATTGTTTTTCGCAATAAAATCAATATTTGACCAAATTTCACGAAATAAGAAGGCTCATTCTTAAATTTTCCTTTAATTTAATATTATCCAAAAAAAATTGTTTTTGAATTGGTTATATGGCCGCAAGATTTGGTCAGCTTTCGCGAAACAGAGTATATAGCCCGTGAGCCAATAACCGAAACCCTCCCCCCCCCTGTGGGTATTTTTGCAGACATATATTTCCTGAAACTACATTCAAGTATGAGTGTTAATCCGTTGTCTGCGCTCTGTAACCCGATGGATGAACATATGGCGCCATTTTCAAGTATGTCGCCCTCGGTATTTTTAGTATCTTGAAAAATCGCATTTTTTTATAAAAATTGCCTAACTTATATCCTTTTGTTCGAATAAGATGGTATTTTCGTACGTTTTCAGAGATTTTGAACACCATGGAATAGAATAATATACAATTGAAATAAATTTGACAATCTAGAAGTCATATTTTACAGGTTTTATTACCCCACCCACCCAATTTCAATGGTAAAATATACATGTTAATAACTATATGGAAAGTTGGCGTTTTTTTTTCATTTTATCAATGTCAATGTAGTCTAGTAGGGCCAATTGAACATATCCAATGTATATACGTCGACTATTTAGTGTCTACCACAAAATATACAAAGTGAATAATAACGTATTTTCGACCATTCCCCACCCACTAATTTTACAATGGCAATTTAACAGGTATGTAATATTATGCAATTTAACAACATTATAACCGCTTACTATGGATTGAAAATAACTCAAATATGTAACATTATTGTCCATACTTACTAAATATACTATGAGTCCGTGTTTTCGTCCGTCTGTACGGACATTTCTCAAATAAAAATTGACGGTACCGATTTTGAAATATATCCGAATATTCAAACATTTCGGGGCACTAGATCATTATCGGCAACAGTAGTTGATCTACAACATTAATAATCTCGTTATAGTGGCGAGACAATCCTCACAGCATCAGGCAAGATGAAACACAATAGGCAAAAAAAAAAGAATCCACATAATATATTCAATTCAAGCGGCAACATACATCAAGGTTTACAGTATTCAACTTGCAATACAAAAATAATACTACTGTTGTTCAAGTCAAAACATCGCACCTGTGGCCAGGCAATCCTCACAGCATCAGGCAAGATGAAACACAATAGGCAAAAACTTAATCCACATATAATACAATTCAAGAGGAAACACATGTCATGGTTTACAGTAATCAACTTGCAATACAAAATATTCTACATGTTGTCCAAGTCAAAACATCGCACCTGTGGCAAGGCAATCCTCACAGCATCAGGCAAGATGAAACACAATAGGCAAAAACGTAATCCACATATAATACAATTCAAGAGGAAACACATGTCATGGTTTACAGTAATCAACTATGCAATACAAGATATTCTACATGTTGTTCAAGTCAAAACATCGCACCTGTGGCGAGGCAATCCTCACAGCATCAGGCAAGATGAAACACAATAGGCAAAAACGTAATCCACATATAATACAATTCAAGAGGAAACACATGTCATGGTTTACAGTAATCAACTTTGCAATACAAGATATTCTACATGTTGTTCAAGTCAAAACATCGCACCTGTGGCGAGGCAATCCTCACAGGAGCATCAGGCAAGATGAAACACAATAGGCAAAAACTTAATCCACATATAATACAATTCAGAGGCAACATACATCATGTTTACAGTATTCAACTTGCAATACAAAATATTCTACATATTGCTAAAGTCAAAACATCGCACATGTGGCGAGGTAATCCTCACATCATCAGGCAAGATGAAACACAATAGGCAACAGCTTGATCCACATATACTACAATTCAAGAGGCAACATATATCATGGTTTACAGCATTCAACTTGCAAAAAAAAAGTATACATGTTGTTAATGTCAAAACATCGCATCTATGGCGAGCAACAATCATCACAGTATCAGGCAAGATGAAACACAATATACAAACGTTCCAGCCACATAATAACAATTCAAGAGGCAAAATACATCATGGTTTACAATATTCAAATTGCGAGTAGGTTAAGATAAATCCAGACTAGTCATACGCGTCATCAGTGTCAAACATGGCATCAAGTAGGCTCTCTGTTTCATCAGTATCAGGTACGTCATCCCGTTCCTCTATTAACAGATCAACCATTTCACTTGGCAGGTGATCTCCTTCTGTCCACTTGCATTCTAACAAGTCATTGTTAACTTCCCATCCATGTTCATCTGGTGGCGGTATGTCTGCATCACGTCGGTCAGCATTGTTCCAAATGAGCGTTTGATAGTTGGCTCTTGCTACATGCATTTTCAGTGACGATCTGCATGGTGGTAAAAGGCTCAGGTCAGCCCCATTGTACGTCGAAAGAAAGAATCGCCAGACCTGGGGCTACACTTTTGTAGAAATAGCTCCATTCGTAGCTTGTTGATATCTGTAATGTCTGATTTGTTGTACAGCAAGCATACAAAGTGTTTCAAGCGTTTGAAATAGCTTTTCATCAACTGACTGAGACATTCCTAACTTCTGGAAGGCTTCAATAAACTCTGGATGCCGCTGGAGTGTTTTCAAAGGAGTAACTTTACCACGCCGAACGAACAAAGCACTTGTGCTATCACAGCCTGTAAATGCATGGAGTGCAGGCAATGCCAAACACAGTTCAGTTCCTATGTCTCCAATGACACCATGCATGTCAACCAGCCGCTCTTGTTCCCAACTCCGGTATCTAACAGCAGTTGTTGTTTCAGCTTCTGTCCGAATTTCAACATCAAAACAAACACATCCGTGTCTGGGGATCTCACAATAATGGTGCTGTTCTCTGGTGTATGCAGTGCATGGTATGCACAATGCAGGATTAGCCGTGTATCCGCCTCCTCTTGCGATGAGTGCAACTCCTCTATCTCAACAGTTGTGTAGTCTTACCATCAGTGTTAGTTAGCTGCATACATTGCTCCCCGCTTACAAACTGAATAGTCTTGCGATCAGCTTTGGAGCGTACTTATCTTGCATCCATTCAGACATGAGAAGTCTAATTAGTTGTGTTTTGTTTGAATTGTTTGACAAGAACAGTTTCCAATCTCGTGGAACTTTTGTGAGAGTCCTTTTATAATGTATGTCTTTGATGTACCCCTGCGTAGTCGCTCAGATGCTTTTATTGACAAGTCTTGGTATGTATCTGTCACAAAATCTACACGCTCACCTTTCGAGAGCTATGATGATATGTTATCTACAAGATCCGCGAATGTGTTTGGCAAAGTGGTCTGCATGTGTAACAGTGCATTGCCGTCAATAATATAGCTCACTTGACCCGTCGGAGGTACATCAGCACTATGTGATTTTCCTTCAAGCTGGTGCATGAGTTTAGCTTTATCAGTTTTTGCTGGCGAGCCATCCGCAGTGGCGAGCGACCATGGCACAGGTCCCCAATGGGTAGCTAAGCACCTTTTCCATGTCAATGTTGTGTTTGAGAGCAAGTGAAATTAGCTGCCCAAATATATTTCGTTCAGCTACTAACTCCTTTGTCTTTCTCTGCGTACCAGTGAGCTTCACAGCTTTAGCGAGTGATGCAAATGTTTTCAGGCGCAACTGTTTTATTGGTGCATGAAAGCTGACTGACTTTTCAACAAACCGCTCCTGGACAAACCGCGCAAACCTTTGTTTTCCTGTCATTTCTGCAGACAGCAGATCGTCAACGACATCTTTAGGAGCTGGCGCCCCTGAAGATATGCAATAGAGCGATTCATCTGATACTTCAAACAGATCTATAAAATTTCCTATTGCATTGATAATTTTCTTGACGTCTGTTTCACTTCTGGATATTTACGAAGTTCGTTGTGTCCTTGTGTGAAGACTGTTCATGCGCGTTCATATCAGGCCAGTTCAAGCGTAGCATCCCATGTAGCTAGCTCGGAAGTGTCTCGTCATACACCTCTGTAGTATGCTGCATAATTGCGGCTGAAAACCTATGATACCTCCATGTGACTTAGCATGGCGATTGATGGTTTGCTCTATTGTGATATCCACGCCATTTCTGGATGACGGAACACTGGATCGGTTAACGCTGAATCCATTGTTCCTCAACAGCTCTTCCATCCCAGATATAACTGCTCTAAGTTTAACAAACTCAGCAGATATACTGTAGTATACCATGCATAGTTGGGATTGTCAAAGCTGAAGAACAATGGACACATCTTCTGAAGACATGCTATGTGAAGTCTAAGTTGTTTTCTTTGGTGGCTCGGAGAAACTGCAACACCGTATGCACCGAATCCATGTATCCCAGCCAATACTGTGCCATTTTCCCAAGTTTCTTCTTCACTAACCCCCGTCTCGAAACTCTGAGTATGATGACAATGCTTTCATGCATTTGTCATTTGTGTCATGAACTCCAATAATCTCCAAAAATACCCGAAAGGGCCATTATATAATACCTGTTTGGCGGCCATTTTGAAAATAATTACCGTTGATAGCACACCAGAAATAATGCAAATCGATGTGAAAAAGGATCTGCCATGTGAATATGTTGCTACTGACATGATTAAATTGTAGGTAGCTCATCGTGCGGTGGAAAAAAAAATGTTGCAAGCATAAACAATTAAGTATTTTGGGCGGCCCATTTTGATAATTGTGGCTATTTGAGGATGGTATCCAATATAAAACTTATTGTAAGTCATTCTATACTCAATTGGTGAAAAAATTATATCGCTTAACTTGGAAGAACGTGATTTAAATGACACATATCGGCCTGTTCTAAAACCACCCAGTTTTGTATGGCGGCTATTTTGGAAAATGGCCGCCATTTGTTCATCCATCGCTTTGTAGGGCGCAGACAATCAAGTTTGATAGACAATAGGTTACTGAATACCGAAAATCATACTGTCCAATCCCACAGGGGGGGGGGAGGGGGGGTTATTGGTGGCTCAAGGTCTAATAGGGGAATGTTTATAATAGCAGAACCTGTGTTTGACTAGGGGAATGTTTATAATAGCAGAACCTGTGTTTGACTAGGGGAATCCTTATAATAGCAGAACCTGTGTTTGACTAGGGGAATGTTTATAATAGCGGAACATGTGTTTGTCTAGGGGACATGTGTGAGAAGGACGTGATTGACTGCACGGAGGAGTTGTGTGACCGCGAGGGATCCAGCATCTACCTGCCATGTACAGACCTTAACCAGGGATTCCACTGCAACTGCAAGGATGGCTATGTCGGAACATACTGCAACGTGAGTTTTGTCTGAACACTACTGCTGCCGGAAACAAATGTTTGTTTACAGTTTCTTCATATGTAGCTGTGACTTGAGAAATGGGGCTCATGTGTTTTGTGACCAGTGTAGTGCCTGATCAAATAGCACACGCCTGTAGCCAGATAAGGATTATATTTCTTGTTATAAGGATGATAGGTGTTACAGTAATGGAATGACAAACATTTGTTCTCTACATCATCACTAGTAGAGCAATATTGAAATTATCCATTTCATTTTACAACTCGAGTTTTACCGACACAGTGCGGCACCGGCTTTGCCATCATAACGAATCTGCTATAAACCAGAAACTTGTCATATATATAGAAACTTGTCATATTTTTCGACCGACATTCTACCGGTAACTGGTAACACCGAGTACTGGAATGAATGAACTACACTTGTGTCAAGTGCCGATTAACCAATATTTATTAATAAACTGAGAACGCTATGCTGAGTTGAGTTTTCAATTGTAATTTTTGGTATAATCAATGTTGTATTAAAATTTCTAGCATTAAAATTATGATTCTGCAGAAATCTAAATTTCTTGTCATGTCCTGTCTGTTGGTCAAAGATCCACAGTTGTTTCTATGTGTGGACGGTTGGTTGGAAGCATGAGACGAGTACTTTAATGTTGGGTTCATCCTTGCAGAATCCTGAGATCCCTGGTGCATTTTTAGCTCACCTGAGCGAAGCTCATGTGAGCTATTGTTACCGCAATGTGTCCGTCGTCCGTCGTCGTCATCCGTGAACATTTTCAAACGTCTTCTCCTCGGTAACCATTGGGCCTATAGTCACCAAACTTCATGGTCATGGTCCTTAGGTAGGGGGATTACAAAATTGTTAAAATTACATCCTTACGTAATCCAAGATGGCCGTCATCTAAAAATAGCACAAATTCTTCAAAAATCTACTTCTCAAGAACCCCCAACCGGATTTCGACAAAACTTGTTAGGACTGATCAATGTACAATGCTCTTTCAAAGTTGTTAAAACGGTGACCTTGGGGTCAAAAATTGGCGTGGCCCGTGGGGTCAAATTGGGGTCAAATTTTATTTTTGACCGAATATGGTCTTGTCATATATCAAATCGAAGGTATCAACGAGGCGATCACTCTGGTGCATTGTCGAAATCGGATGGTTAGGCCATCCAAGATGGCCGCAGAAAGGTCAAAAGGTTGTTCTTTTATTAGAGATTTCAAAATTCTTCTTCACATGAACCGCTTGGCCCATGGTAGCCAAACTTAAAAGTTATGGTCCATGCATGGGTGAAGCATTTTCAGATTTGTTAAAATGGAGGTCATCGCTAATCCAAGATGGCCACCGTCTAAAAATAGCATAAATTCTTAAAAAATCTTCTTCTCATGAACTGATAGCTGGATTTCGACAAAACTTGGTAGGAATGATCGATGTACAATGCTCTTTCAAAGGTGTTAAAATGGTGACCCCGGGGTCAAAAATGGGCGTGGCCCGTGGGTTCAAATTGGGGTCAAATTTTATTTTTGACCGAATATGGTCATGTTATATATCAAATCACAGGTACATGTATCAATGAGGCGATCACTCTGGTACATTTTTTGTCAAAATCGGATTGTTAAGTCATCCAAAATGGCCGCCGAAAGGTCAAAAGGTCGTTCTTTTATTAGAGATTTCAAAATTCTTCTTCACATGAACCGCTTGGCCCATGGTAGCCAAAACCGCTTGCCGGATTTCGACTAAACTTGGTAGGAATGATCGATTTACAATGCTCTTTCAAAGTTGTTAAAATGGTGAGCCCCGAGGTCAAAAATGGGCGTGGCCCATGGGGTCAAATTGGGGTCAAATTTTATTTTTGACCGAATATGCTCATGTCATATATCAACTTGAAGGTATCGATGAGGCGATTGCTCTGGTGCAATATTTGTCGGAATCGGATGATTATGTCATCCATGATGGCCACCAAAAGGTCCATTTATTCAAGATTTTGAATGTCATTTTCTCAGGAACCACATGGCCGATGCTGGCCAAACTTCATAGGAAGTTAAGATCCTTGGGTGAAGCATTTTCAGATTTGGTAAAATGAGAGTCATCGCTTAATCCAAGATGACCGCCATCTAAAAATAGCACAATTTTTTTGAAACACATGAACTCAATGTCACATTCTCCTCTGGTGTTCATGGAGTCAGGTGAGCGAATTAGGGCCATCATGGCCCTCTTGTTTACATTCTGTTACGTGAGAGTTGAATCTGGTTATACTCATGATGAAAGTAGTAAGAATATTACTGATCCTATTACTTTTAGAGAGTAGGGCTAAGTGACTCTGGTGTGGTGAGGACCTGGCAACAGGTCGGGTTATTCTAATTTCAGGGCTGAATATTTTTTCTGTAAATATTCAGTTCAGTAGCCGATTTCATCAAAATTACAAAATATACTTATCTATCAAAGTATACTTTGAGGGAGTAATCATTTATTTTTTCCGAAATGTATTATTTCATATATAACTAACGACTGCATATATTTGATGATTAAAAGAATGCAGAATTATTATACTTAATTTATTACATTATTACAGCTAAAATGGCTGTGATAATGTAATAAATTCAGTATAATAAAAAATAATAAATTTATCTTTAAATTGAAAATTTCTCCCTCAAAGTATACTTTGCTAGATAAGTATACTTTGCAACGTTGGTGAAATGGGCTACTGATTTTGGGATTTTCGCCCCATCTGTACTGTTGAACTACGGGTTTCTACCCCATTAACCCGGCCTGAAATGACCTTAGTTAATCGCAGACAATTAACAATTAACAATTAATCACCATTACATACATAAAACTATTGCATAAAATAGGCTTCTGCAGTACAATAACACGGTGTATTAAAAATCATAATAATAAATATCATAATTAATAGTGTAATAAATATTCATGAAACTTGTTGACTGATTTCATAAGAAACGAGGCATAGCCTCGTTTCTTATGAAATCAGTGAACTTGTTTAATAAATATTATATTAAATCGTCACTCATGTAAGATCCTCTATATAAATATATTATTTCTAGGTGACACGTAATGAATGCGACTTGCGGCAACCTTGCCAGCACGGTGGGACTTGCATTGATGGGCCAAACTCGTTCACCTGCAACTGTACTGATGGTTGGACTGGCGAAGTGTGTAGTGAAACGACTAACCACTGCGAGCCCGAGAACCCATGTGAAAACGACGGCCATTGCATCACTGCTTCCAACGGTTTCTACTGCGTGTAAGTGCAGGGCGTCTGATTATGACACCTTTAAGAATATATGCAGGTTTTTTAATAATATTTTGTTGGGTTTCAATTGTGAGTTTAACTATAGAAATTGCTACTACACCCTGAGCCGGCTCATCAGGATCTGCAATATTTGTGAATTATTTTTTTATCTTTTAAAATATGCCCCTTTTTCTGATGAATGGAATTATCCATTGTTCAAAAAAAGCATAGAAATCCTAGTCAGTTCTTTAGAGGTGAAAGAGATAATAGATTATTATGTGGCTATGACTGGAGAAATGGCGGCTTATGAGTTTTGTAACCAGTGTAGATCCATGTCAGCCTGTGCATTTGGGGCTTGAAATGCAAAACTGACCCGTTTTTTCTTGTGATCCGTTAACCACCCAGGGACTGTACATATTTTGAGACAACCTGAATAACCTGATTTCAATGACTTTATGAACTTGCAGACAAATTTTGATAGAACTTTGTATATATAATTGACAGTCTGTGCCGTTTTTGATTTACTAAATTTTTAATGAGGATAATAATTTCAGGTGAGCGATACAGGCCCATTTGGGCCTCTTGTTTTAATTTAAAAAAATTTTTTTGAGGTGACGTGATTTTTGTTCATGTCGCCAGATGCGTATATTTTCTGTAAAGTTACTACAACGTCTTTAGACATGCAAAATAACCATATTTTTGTCAGACATGATTGGATTTAACATTTAAAATATTTGTTCACGGTTGTGTTTTTATCGATCTTTTGGCGAATTTGCAGTGCACTTTTATTTCTCCATGACGTTTCTGACTCGGGGATATCTGAGAACCAACGTACTTTTTATATGGCCTAACGTCAAACAAATTCACCAAATTTCAACATCCAGGATGTCATGCAAGTTGTTTCATCAAAGTCAGTTACACTACACACTTGCATTCTCAAAGTCCAGGGGCCCGTTTCACTAATCTTCGTACGACTAAAATGTTTGTACGTGCAAAATTATGATAGTCTGTAAATGTCTGTAGATGTCCGAAGCAAAAATCACATGTCATGTCTCATTTATAAGACTGTTCCACATATTGTCCATGTCCAGGTGTGTGCCGGGCACGCAGGGCGACACGTGTACATCTGCGGCGGATATTTGTGACATCGTAGACCCGTGTGGAGACGGAAATGGCACCTGTGTATCCAAACTGACGGCCATCTGTAACTGCTCCGATGCTTGTAAGTCATTTTACCTTATAAATGATTTACTATATATTGCAATACTGGGGCAATATATAGTAAATATATGGTTAGTGTCGTCAAATATAAAATATATTCGGTTGAGCCTTAGACAGCTTTATTGTAAAGTTGTCGGGACTACGTAATTCAAAGCAAAATGGCGGCGTTCACGCTAGGTAGATTCGGTATTGTATCTGATTAAATCTCTGATTTATTTACGATGAGCTTCAATATTGGCTGGCTTCAGACTACACAGTTGTAAAACAAAAGGCATTACAGTCATTATGTACATGTCCGTGCCATTGGTTACATCGCATATACTGTAAGAATGGACAGCGGTTTAGATTTTAAAATCCACTGCCATCTTGATTTTGTTGTTGAGACTGACCAATCAGATGCTGCAATTAGAGGTCAAAGGTGAAAAAATAACGGCACTTAGTGGTATATTAGGTTTCAATGTACTTCAAATATCAACAGCATTTATTCAACCATCTTGCTACATTATGCTACATGGAGCAATTGTTGGGGTATAAAATAATATATTGGTCCTGTGTTTACGCCCATTATTTCAATGCCGTTGATCACTGAAGTTGTTTGAATTTGCATAATTTGTTTATCATTTGCTCTAAAGTCTGTGTCAAACTTTCCGATAATACTTGCAGAAATACGTGCATGTTTCATTAGGTGTGATCTAGAAAACTGCTTATTATACCCCCGGCATACAATGTAAGTCGGGGGGTATATAGTTTTCATAATTCCGTCCGCCCGTATGACTGCCGCCCGCCCGCCTGCCCGTAAGATTTGTGTTAAAAAAATTATTTGTCGGTCCAGGTGGCAGCTGGGGGTATCCGTGAGCCTCTGCTCACTTGCCCTAGTTTATAATTGAAGGGGTCAGTGGAAGGAGAAGGTTACGTCCCTAATGGACTTATTCTTATGGGTTTAATCATTCTTCCATTGACCCTTGAATTGCAAGCCTTATGATGTGTGTGACCATCTTATGTTGTTTGCCATTCAGTGAATCACATAGCCATGTGACATCAGCAAAATAACTAGATCTTCCTCCTACTATGCGACTGTAAATGATCGGGATATGCATTTGTTATCCCCAATGAACAAATGATAAAAAAGTAAAACAAATTAAAAAATTAACTTATTTGAGCTGCAACTAAGTAAATTTTTAACTTTATTACAGTATTTTCACTACTAAATTTGAAAATCAATGTGTATTTTCACTTTGCTGTGAGTATTTTGTGCTCCCACGTTTGATCATCAATGCATATTCTGCTAAAATAAGTGCGTATGATACGCCAATACATACCTTATCTGGAGCTCTGTCCCAGGGTGCACTGGCATTTTAGGACAAGAATGCTGTAATACTTATAGCATAGAATGGGCTTTCACAGTTTAATAATAATACAGTGTATTAAAACTTTTAATACACCAGTGTAATAAATATGCAAGTGAGCCCACTGCAGAGAACATGTTAGGTAATCAGTACAGCTTCAAATCATGATGATGTGCATATGCAATAAATAGAATCTCACATTTGTGTTTTGTGATTTAATATGATATTTTTGTCGCGCCCGCTTGCGGAAAGCGCGATGTGGTCGGCCGTTTGGCGTACGTACATACGTACGTACGTACGCGTACGTACGTACGTACGTGTGTCCGGTTAAAGTTTTTGGTTAAGTTGTTTGGTTCAGTTGTTTGGTTAAGTTGTTTGGTTAAGTTTTTTGGTTAAAGTTTTTGGTTAAGTTCTTTGGTTAAAGTTTTTGGTTAAGTTGTTTGGTTAAGTTGTTTGGTTAAGTTTTTCGTTATACTATATCTCTGCAACTGCTTTGCCCATTACCTTCAAACTTCACATGGGTGTATCATCATCTATATTTTCATTCTACCCCCCTCCGTGCGGACCCTGTGCCCAATGTCAAGGTCAAATTACTTTGAAGTTTTTGGTTAAGTTTTTTGGTTAAAGTTTTTCGTTATACTACATCTCTGCAACTGCTTTGCCATTACCTTGAAACTTCACATGGGTGTTTATCATCATCTATTTTATTTTCATCACCCCCCTCCCGTGCGGCCCCTGTGCCCAATGTCAAGGTCAAATTACTTTGAAGTTTTTGGTTAAGTTTTTTGGTTAAAAGTTTTTGTTAAGTTTTTTGCTTAAGTTTTTTGGTTAAAGTTTTTCGTTATACTACATCTCTGCAACTGCTTTGCCCATTACCTTGAAACTTCACATGGGTGTTTATCATCATCTATATTTTCATTCTACCCCCTCCTGTGCGGCCCCTGTGCCCAATGTCAAGGTCAAATTACTTTGAAGTTTTTGGTTAAGTTCTTTGGTTAAGTTTTTTGGTTAAGTTTTTTGGTTAAAGTTTTTGGTTAAGGTTTTTGGTTAAGGTTTTGGTTAAAGTTTTCGTTATACTATATCTCTGCAACTGCTTTGCCCATTACCTTGAAACTTCACATGGGTGTTTATCATCATCTATATTTTCATTCTACTCCCCTCCCGTGATGCCCCTGTGCCCAACGTCAAGGTCAAATTACTTTGAAGTTTTTGGTTAAGTTTTTTGGTTAAAGTTTTTGGTTAAGTTTTTTGGTTAAGTTTTTTGGTTAATGTTTTTGGTTAAAGTTTTTAGCTCGACTATTCGAAGAATAAGTAGAGCTTATGTTGTCACCCCGGCGTCGGTGTCGGTGTCGGTGTCGGCGTCACCGTCACGTCACGCCTTGGTTAAGGTTTTTAGTCAAGCTTGTATATGGAATACTACTGGCCCTACACTCACCATACTTGGACAACTTCATCTCCTAGTGATGTACATCAATAACCCCTGATCTATATTTAACCTGGACCTACATTTCCTCTTGAATTACTTAGTTAATTCCCCTTGGTTAAGGTTTTTAGTCAACCTTGGTTAAGGTTTTTAGTCAAGCTTGTACATGGAATACTATTGTGCATACAGACACCATACTTGGACAACCTTTTCTCATAGGGATGTACATCAATAACCCCTGGTCTATATTTGACCTTGACCTACATTTCCTCTTCAATTACTTAGTTAATTCCCCTTGTTTAAGGTTTTTAGTCAAGTTTGTATATGGAATACTCCTGGCCCTACACCCACCATACTTGGACAACTTCATCTCCTAGGGATGTACATCAGTAACCCATGATCTATATTTGACCTTGACCTACATTTCCTCTTGAATTACTTAGTTAATTCCCCTTGGTTAAGGTTTTTAGTCAACCTTGTAGATGGAATACTCCTGGCCCTACACCAACCATACTTGGACAACTTTATCTCCTAGTGATGTACATCAACAACCCCTGACCTATATTTGACCTTGACCTACATTTAACCTTGAATTACCTAGTTAATTCCCCTTGGTTATGGTTTTTAGTCAACCTTGGTTAAGGTCTTTAGTCAAGCTTGTACATGGACTACTATTGTGCATACAGACACCATACTTGGACAACCTTTTCTCATAGGGATCTACATCAATAACCCCTGATCTATATTTGACCTTGACCTACATTTCCTCTTCAATTACTTAGTTAATTCTCCTTGGTTAATGTTTTTAGTCAAGCTTGTATATGGAATACTCCTGGCCCTACACCCATCATACTTGGACAACTTCATCTCCTAGTGATGTACATCAATAACCCTTGATCTATATTTGACCTTGACCTGCATTTGACCTTGACCTACATTTCCTCTTCAATTACTTAGTTAATTCTCTTTCGTTAAGGTTTTTAGTCAAGCTTGTAGATGGAATACTCCTGGCCCTACACCAACCATACTTGGACAACTTTATCTCCTAGTGATGTACATCAACAACCCCTGACCTATATTTGACCTTGACCTACATTTAACCTTGAATTACCTAGTTAATTCCCCTTGGTTATGGTTTTTAGTCAACCTTGGTTAAGGTCTTTAGTCAAGCTTGTACATGGACTACTATTGTGCATACAGACACCATACTTGGACAACCTTTTCTCATAGGGATCTACATCAATAACCCCTGATCTATATTTGACCTTGACCTACATTTTCCTCTTCAATTACTTAGTTAATTCTCCTTGGTTAATGTTTTTAGTCAAGCTTGTATATGGAATACTCCTGGCCCTACACCCATCATACTTGGACAACTTCATCTCCTAGTGATGTACATCAATAACCCTTGATCTATATTTGACCTTGACCTGCATTTGACCTTGACCTACATTTCCTCTTCAATTACTTAGTTAATTCTCTTTCGTTAAGGTTTTTAGTCAAGCTTGTAGATGGAATACTCCTGGCCCTACACCAACCATACTTGGACAACTTTATCTCCTAGTGATGTACATCAACAACCCCTGACCTATATTTGACATTGACCTACATTTAACCTTGAATTACTTAGTTAATTCCCATTGGTTAAGGTTTTTAGTCAACCTTGGTTAAGGTTTTTAGTCAAGCTTGTACATGGAATACTAGTGTGCATACAGACACCATACTTGGACAACCTTTTCTCATAGGGATGTACATCAATAACCCCTGATCTATATTTGACCTTGACCTACATTTCCTCTTCAATTACTTAGTTAATTCTCCTTGGTTAAGGTTTTTAGTCAAGCTTGTATATGGAATATTCCTGGCCCTACACCCACCATACTTGGACAACTTCATCTCCTAGTGATGTACATCAACAACCACTGACCTATATTTGACCTTCACCTATATTTAACCTTGAATTACTTAGTTAATTCCCCTTGGTTAAGGTTTTTAGTCTACATTGGTTAAGGTATTTAGTCAAGCTTGTACATGGAATACTATGGTGCATACAGACACCATACTTGGACAACCTTTTCTCATAGGGATGTACATCAATAACCCCTGATCTATGTTTCACCTTGACCTACATTTCCTCTTGAATTACTTAGTTAATTCCCCTTGGTTAAGGTTTTTAGTCAAGCTTGTATATGGAATACTCCTGGCCCTACACCCACCATACTTGGACAACTTCATCTCCTAGTGATGTACATCAACAACCCCTGACCTATATTTGACCTTGACCTACATTTAGCCTTGAATTACATAGTTAATTCCCCTTGGTTAAGGTTTTTAGTCAAGCTTGTACATGGAATACTAGTGTGCAAACAGACACCATACTTGGACAACCTTTTCTCATAGGGATGTACATCAATAACCCCTGATCTATATTTGACATTGACCTACATTTCCTCTTCAATTACTTAGTTAATTCCCCTTGTTTAAGGTTTTTAGTCTAGCTTGTATATGGAATATTCCTGGCCCTACACCCACCATACTTGGACAACTTCATCTCCTAGTCATGTACATCAACAACCACTGACCTATATTTGACCTTGACCTACATTTAACTTTGAATTACTTACTAAATTCCCCTTGGTTAAGGTTTTTAGTCAAGCTTGTACATGGAATACTATTGTGCATATTAACAGCATACTTGGACAACCTTTTCTCATAGTGATGTACATCAATAACCCCTGATCTATATTTGACCTTGACCTACATTTCCTCTTGAATTACTTACTTAATTCTCCTTGGTTAAGGTTTTTAGTCAAGCTTGTAGATGCAATACTCTTGGCCCTACACCAACCATACTTGGACAACTTCATCTCCTAGTGATGTACATCAATAATCCCTGACCTATATTTGACCTTGACCTACTTTTATCCTTTGGTTACTTTCTTATTTCCCCTTGGTTAAGGTTTTTAGTCAAGCTTGTATATGGAATATTCCTGGGCCTACAGCAACCATGCTTGGAAAACTTCATCTCCTAGTGATGTACATCAATAACCCCTAACCTATATCTGACATTGACCTACATTTAACCTTGAATTACTTACTTAATTTCCCTTCGTTAAGGTTTTTAGTCAACCTTGGTTAAGGTTTTTATGCAGGCCGCAGCCACATTGACCTACATTTAACCTTGAATTACTTACTTAGTTTCCTTGGTTAAGGTTTTTACTCAACCTTGGTTTAGATTTTTATGCAGGCCGCGGCCACCTTCTTTGTCAAGCTATGTGTACATCGACAACCCTCGTAGTCGAGCTATGCTGTTCTCCTACAGCTCTTGTTTGTTATACTATATCTCTGCAACTGCTTTGCCCATTACCTTGACACTTCACATGGGTGTTTATCATCATCTATATTTTCATTCTACCCCCCTTCCGTGCGGCCCCTGTGCCCAATGTCAAGGTCAAATTACTTTGAACTTTTCGGTTAAGTTTTTTGGTTAAAGTTTTTGGTTAAAGTTTTTTGGTTAAGTTTTGTGGTTAAAGTTTTTGGTTAAGTATTTTGGTTAAGTTTTTTGGTTAAAGTTTTTTGTTATACTATATCTCTGCAACTGCTTTGCCCATTACCTTGAAACTTCACATGGGTGTTTATCATCATCTATATTTTCATTCTACTGCCGTGCCCCTGTGCCCAATTTCAAGGTCAATTCAAGTTTTTTTGGTTAAGTTTTTGGTTAAAGTTTTTGGTTAATTTTTGGTTAAAGTTTTTTCCATTAATAGATAATTTTTTTGCAAAGTTTTTTGTTATTCTATATCTCTGCAACTGCTTTGCCCATTACCTTGAAATTTCACATGGGTGTTTATCATCATCTATATTTTCATTCTACCCCCCTCCCGTGCGGCCCCTGTGCCCAATGTCAAGGTCAAATTACTTTGAAGTTTTTGGATAAAGTTTTTGGTTAAAGTTTTTCGTTATACTCTATCTTTTATTTTAGTGTACATGCCTCGCCACAAGGCGCGACATGCAGGCCGCGACCATCTAGTTTAAATGTGTTGACCGATTTCATAAGAAACTTGGCATAGCCTCGTTTCTTATGAAATCAGGAAACTCATTTAATAAATATCATATTAAGTCAGCACTCATGTAAGACCCTGGCACCAGGTCAGGTTATTCTAATTTCAGGGCTGAATATATTTGTTCTCGATGTAAATATTCCGTTCTGATTTTGGGATTTTCTCCCCATTGCAGCAGGTTAAAACGGGATCAAACCCGTTTGCCCAACCTTACATGACCGTAGCTGTTGATAGGCCATTAAACACCAATAAACAAACAAACAAACTGGTGAGTGGATGTAAGACCCCAAGTAATCAAACTGACACATATGTGGCTGTGACTGGAGAAATGTGGCTTATGGGTTTTGCGACCAGTGTAGATCCAGATCAGCCTGTGCAGTCTGATGAGGATCTTCACTGGTCGCCATTCCATTAACAAAAGAAGCTAACATGGAATACAGGTTGTTGTCAGGCTACAAGAATGTGCTATTTGATAAGGAGCTACACTGGTCACAAATCCCGTAATCTATGACACATATATTGCCTGTTTCAGCGTTTACCGGCAAGTCGTGTGAGCTGCTGATTGATCCTTGTGCGGAGACCATGGATGGCCCGGTGTGCCGGAATGGTGGCTCCTGCACCACGTGTACCACGGCAACCAGTGGCTACAAGTGCACATGTCCTCCCGGTAAGGACACAGATACACTATAGGCTGCGCTCATCATCTCAATATTTGTCAATCCATTGCTTGAAATCAAGCAACTTGATTGGTTGAGCCTGATCGGTTCTACAACTGGGCTCAGTCAATTAAATTGCTTGAATCAAGCAACTTTATTCGCTGATCCTGATATAATGCTTCAGGTATTTGTTTCAATGCAATAAAAAATGTTGTCTCTGCCACTACTTCTTTGGAAGAAATGTTTTATCAAATACTGATTTATATTTATTTAACTCTTTGCATGCTGGGAAACTTGTGGGCTATAAATAGTTCAAAAATAGCAGACAATAATCATCATATTTTCTTTTATTTCTCATTGTAAATATCATGAATATGTCTTGGAATTTCATTAGAATTGAGTCCTGAGGAAAAAATATACAGTCCCACCTCCCCTAACGGCCACCTCCAACCAACGGCCACCTCGCTTCAAAGGCCAGTTTGAACCCCCCCCTGTTATATTTAGCGTTATTTAACCTCTGTGCAGCGGTCAGCTCCCTACTCCGGCCAATGGCCACGTGAATTTCAACAAAAACCGTCATGAACGGCCAACATATTTTGGCCAACATTTTTTCGCCAACGGCCACGTGAATTAAAAAAAAAATGGCCATAAACCTCTCTGAATGATCGATTAACAAAATATTTTTTGCCAACGGCCATGTCGATTAAATGAAACGGTCAACATAATTAATCTCATCAACGGTCACGTTTATTTAAAAAAAAAAAAAAAAGGCCTTAAACGTCTCTGAACGGTCAACATAATGTCGCCAACGGCCACGTCAAGTTTAAGTTTAAGCCAAAAACATCTGAACGGTCACCATATTAAATTGACATTTGAATCTTGTCAAAACAATATTCCAATATAGCCCAGGGGTATGAAATCAAGCGCGCCACATAGCGTCTAGTGGCAATCGGATACCTTCGGCGATAATCGGTCGATAAATGATGTGTAAACAAAGAATGCTGTGTATTGAGATTGACCACACATCTGTCATATCTGACCATGCCGACAGCTTTTTTGACACTGTTTGAAGTGGATTAAACAAACCATTTATCCAAAGGTAATTAAGTGTTGTTTGTGGACGACACAGACAGCGATAGTGATGACGACGATGTACATGTATAACAGACAGTGTGCAGTATGACGGACGTAACTGGTTCATGGCAGAGATGAAAAAGTTTGCTGTTGAGAAGGGTCATGTGAAGTTTTTAAATGGAGTAATGGAACTTTCGTCAATTGCATCTGAAATGCAAATGAGCCTTTGTTGCAAGCAAGCAAAAATAACGGACCTGTTCAAGAAAGTTTGTCACGGTGTCATCGGTGGATGACATGTGTTCAAAGTGAAAATTGTTAATTCCTTTAAACATTTGGATTACTGATTACCATGGTTACTGGATTATTTTTTCAAGCCAAATTGTATTTCTTGTTTCAAATTTCTATTTTTTTCATTGCAAATATATTGGGTGACTCACCATTTGAATGAATAATTGTTATTGGTCACTTTAGACATTCAATAAATAATTTTTCTAAATACATGATGTTTTGTTTTCTGTGAGATTGATGACTGTCCGTTGGTGGCCCCTCTCTCCAACAGCCACCTCTCTACAACAGCCAATTTTAGTCCTTCCGGCTATTGGCTGTTGTAGAGAGGTTGGACTGTACTCCTAATTTGTTTGGCGGATATTTTCACTGCTAGCATGCAAAGAGTTAATTGTGAAATATTTTTCTAGGGGAATTTAACCCTTAGACCGCTACACACAACAATTGCCATCTGCTGTTGCTTTTATATCTTGCCTTATTTCTCAATAATAACATGATTTAACGGCACTTCAGAATCATTTTCAATGGAAATGATTCTGAAGTGCTGTCAAAGCATCTTGTAAATTATTCTAAAGTGCTGTCAAAGCATGGTTTTGATGATAAAAATAGAAAATAAACAGCAGACGACAAAAAAATAAGATAGCGGTGTAAGGGTTAACTCTTACAACAGTACAGACCTCTATAACAGTGTTTGCTATCAGTGTAGATTCAGATGAGCCGGCTCAAGATAAGCCGACTTGTCAGGATATGCACGTTTGCAAGTAATTTTCATACTTTTTCAGAACAAGAAACACCCACCATTTTATAAATGGACTAGTCTGAAAATCATTTTGTGATGATTGGATTGGTTTGAAAATTAACATATCACAGTCTATTCCAGTCTATTCAGTCTATTCCAGTTGTTCATGGTTGAAAGGTTAAACAGGCAGAATTGAAGGAGAGTGGTTACCCGGTGTGAAAGACAAAATGATTTGAAACCTGACACTTCCATACCACACCCATGCGGCCTTCATGTCCAAGGTCAAGGTCAAATTACCAGGGGTATACGGGAGCCCCTGCTCACTTTCTCTAGTCTTTTAAAAAATCTGTTTTTAGCCCCCATGTTAATTGCCATGAAAATATGATTTTGAGCAATAAAATCAATTTTTCATGGAATTTTATTAAATAATTTTTTTAGAGCTGGTAACATTTTTATTATTTCGAAAAATGTACTTATATTTTGATAATATTGAGATTGAAATAGTTTAATAGCCCAGACCCTCATCTGCAGCCTTTACATGAAACAGACAGTAGCATTCACAAAAACCATAAACATGCTAGCTATTTTTCAATATTTCAGTGGAACCTCTCTAAACCGGACACCAAGAAAACACCTGTGAACTTATTTTTGATGAGTTTCTTGGTCATTTATCTCAGGTGATGATGTCTGTTCGTGATCGCATAGCACACAACTATGGTTCAGAATGATCAAATGCCTGATTTACACTAAACCTCTCTAGGCCGGACACCCTGGGGACCTCCCATGGTGTCCGGTTTAGAGAGGTTTCACTGTATCAACATATTTTTTTTTTACCAGACCCCAATTCTTATCGGTATAATTGGGCTGAGAAATACGATACAATTCACAATGAAATTATTTGTTAATAATCAATGTCATCTCCGAATATTGTCGTCTGCCCAGTTTTCGTATTCGCCTAACTTCTTAAAACAGCAATATATCGCACAGACTACAAATCTACACATTTAGGGGCACCTGGGCCCGCACGGGGGGTATTCTGTAAGCCTTGCTTACTGGCAAATTTATTGTTTACTAAGAAAAAAAAAAGGAAAAAACAGACAACAGAATGTAATTGCCTGTATATTACAGGCTACGCTGGAGATCACTGTGAGACGGAGATTAACACCTGCCAGTGCCCTGAAGATGCCACTTGTCTGCAAACAGAATTGGGAACCTACTGCTACTGTCCAAGGGGTACAGAAGTGGTCGGCGGACAGTGTAAAGGTAGTGTTATAATGAATGTTATTATCCCCTCGCCGATAGGCATGAGGGCATATAGCGTTAGGCCATGTACATACGTACGTGCGTACATGCATACATTAATAACACCTTTCATTTTTAGCTCGCCTGCACTAAGTGCATAAGAGCTTATGGCATACCCTCGGCGTCGTCGGCGTCCACAAACTTAACGTTGGGGTAAATGTCTTATAACTTCTGTTTCTTTTCATGGATCACCTTGTTATTTCATACATGCATTCCTCAGATGACCCTCTATCATGCTGTAGCCATGGCCCACCACCCAACCCTTACCCCAAGGTCAAGGTCACAAACTTAGCACATTCATAAACTTAACGTTGGGGTAAATTTCTTATAACATCTGTTTCCTTTCATGGAACGCCTTGATATTTCATACATGCACTCTCAGATGACCCTCTATCATGCTGTAGCAAATCCACGACCCACCCACCCAACTCTTATCCCAAGTCAAGGACACAAACTTAGCATTGTTCATAAACTTAAAGTTGGGGTAAATGTTGTGTAACTTCTGTATTTACAGGGAACGCCTTCATATTTCATACATGCATTCATCTGATGATACTCTATCATGCTATAGCAAATCCATGACCCAGCCCCCACCCCTTTCCCCAAGGTCAAGGTCACAAACTTAGCACATTCATAAACTTTAATGTTGGGGTGGTTAAATGTCTTATAACATCTGTTTCCTTTCATGGAACGCCTTGATATTTTACATACATGCATTCCTCAGATGACCTCTATCATGCTATAGCAAATTAATTATCCCACCCACCACCCAACCCTTACCCCAAGGTCTAGGTCACAAACTTAGCATGTTCATAAACTTTACGTTGGGGTAAATGTTGTGTTCGGTAACTTCTGTTTCTTTCGCGGGGATGCTTTGATATTTCATACATGCATTCATCTGACGATCCTCTATTTTGCTACAGCAAATCCATGACCCATGTTTCAGTGGACCCCTTTCCCCAAGATCAACAACATAAACCTAACGTTGGAGTAAATGTCTTTTTATAACTTCTGTTTCTTTACAAGGAACGCCTTGATATTTCATACATTCATTCATCTGATGATCCTCTATTGTGCTACAGCAAATCCATGACCCACCTCCCACCCCTTTCCCCAAGGTCAAGGTCACAAACTTAGCACATTCATGCATGCATTCCTCATGTGAATAGCTATCATGCTGTAGAAAATTACCAATAGTGGGTTCATAAACTTAACGTTGTATTAAATTTTGTTTTACTTCTGTTTTCAGGGAGCGCATTGATATTTCATACATGCATTCATCTTCATATGCTATATTATGCTATAGCAAATCCACTACCCACCTTCCACCACTGACCTCAATGTCAAGGTCCACCGCACACCCCTTAACCCAAGGTCAAGTTATATAATATTCATGTTTTTTATACAACTGTGCCAAGTTTGAGTGAAGGCTACCAACAGGCGGGCTTTGTTGACTTCTGACAACTCTTGTCAATAACTCATGAACCATTTCACTGATTTTTGGCCACAATGTGTGTCTATGGATGGTGCTTTGTTTTGCATATGACACATGTCTGACCGAGTGTAGGACAAAATCCCCCCGGACATAATCCCCCCCATGATTTTTTACACTGGAGGACAAAATCCCCCCCCCACCCCGTCTAAAATCACAGGTAGGACATAATCCCCCCCCCCCCCCATCAAAATTCAAGATAGGACAAAATCCCCCCCGTTCAGAATCAAGGTAAATCATATTCATACACATTTCTTTTCACACAATCAAGCACATCTAATAAAGTATTTTCAGTTGCACAATAAACGTCAAACAAGAATATGTATGTATCGTTTGTACATTTGTATACTGATGTTGGTCCCAAACCATATTGTTTTTTATGCCCCCGCTACCGAAAGGTGCGGGGGCATATAGTGTTACCAGCGTCCGTCCGTACGTCCGTCCGTCCGTCCGTCCGTCCCGTCCGTCCCGTCCGTACATCCCGATATTATATTCTTTAGTAACTTCTACATGGCTTCACATATTATGTCAATATTTATACACGTCATGCATATGAACATCCCTTACACACTCCACCCCCCAGTACTTCGACCTTGACCTTTGGCCTTGACCTTTTCCACTTTAAATGTTTGCTTGGCACTTTGGGACAAATCTACGTGCACGTTTCTCACTCCTACAATAACTTCTCAATACTTTTGCCAATCGCTTAAATATTTATACACATGATACTATGAACATGCCCTACACACTCCACCACCCAGTACTTCGACCTTCACCTTTGACCTTCACCTTTTCTACTTTAAATGTTTACTTAGCACTTTGGGACAAATCTACGTGCACGTTTCTCAATCCTACAATAACTTCTCAATACTTTTGCCAATCGCTTAAATATTTATACACATGATACATATGAACATGCCCTACACACTCCACCACCCAGTACTTCGACCTTCACCTTTGACCTTCACTTTTTCTACTTTAAATGTTTACTTACCACTTTGGGACAAATCTACGTGCACGTTTCTCAATCCTACTTTTGCCAATCCCTTAAATATTTATACACATGATACATATAAACATGCCCTACACACTCCACCAGTACTTTGACCTTCACCTTTGACCTTCACCTTTTCTACTTTAAATGTTTATTACCATTTGGGACAAATCTACGTCTTTCATTCCTACAATAACTTCTCATAACTTTTGCATCCTTAATATGTATACACATACTACATTTAAATGAACTCCCTACACACACCCCACCAGTATTCGACTTCTTTGACTTACCTCTACTTTAAATGTTTATTAGCACTTTGGGACAAATCTATGTGCACGTTTCTCAATCCTACAATAACTTCTCAATACTTTTGCCAATCGCTTAAATATTTATACACATGATACATATGAACATGCCCTACACACTCCATCACCCAGTACTTCGACCTTGACCTTGACCTTTTTATGCCCCCGCAACCGAATGGTGAGTGGGGAATATAGTGTTACCGGCGTCCGTCCGCACTCGGGTAAATGGCTTCTAATCAAATATGCCTCGTTTTCTTTGGCTGCCAGCGGGGGCATTCGTGTGCCGACAGGCCACATTTCTAGTTTAATTTTGATGGGGGGGATTATGTCCTACGTGTGATTTTGGATGGGAGGGGGGGATTTTGTCCTGCCTGCATTTTAGATGGGGGGATTTTGTCCTCCTGTGTCAAAAATCATGGGGGGGATTATCTCCGGGAGGGATTTTGTCCGTATCTCACCTTTCCGTCTGACCACCCAAGGTGAAGGTCACTGACGACTTATGTTCACCTTGTTTCTAAGGCAAAATGTCAAGGTCACTGAGGACTTGATTTTTAAAACAAATAAATTATTAAGGCTCTTAGCTAGGGGATTAGCTTCATTTAACAACGATGCCAGTTCTTGTTTATACAGTGAAATCGCAATGGCTCTAAATGCCACGGGACTGCACATTTTGTTCGAGTGATCGCATCTTTCGAGCCATCGCATCTTTCGATTTTGTTATATTTACCGACTACTGTACCCATCGGATTTAGGAAATAAACAAAGCACAATAGAATGTATCCATGTTTTAGATGATTATAATATTTATTCGCAGATTAGTTATCATGCGAAATTAAATAAACTACATATATTTACAAAACTGTCTTTATTTCAATTATTATCAATATCTAAAAGGAGAAAAGGTCCAGTATTCACTATAAATAGCGACGCACATGCAGTGCAGCAGGTGGTTGTGACGTCACTCGAAACAGTGGTCTTTTCAATGGGTGTTTTTCGTTGTAACTCCTGGGTAGCCTCTCGAATAACACGGGAGTTAAAACGAAAAAACGGCCAATAACTTACGACAGACTCTATTAAATACTCCGAGTGGACAAAACCCAGAATATTTAATAAATCACCGTATGCCGTTGAGCTGTTGTGGGACACAAAACAACAACACCAAATTAAGAATACAATAACTTTTATTTCACAAATAATGTACAAGCATAACAATAAATAGAGTTTCCACAAATTATGTTGAAACTTTCCGAATAATCTAATATAGAATTCACAAAATGATCGCCATCAACAACGTTAACGATCAAATTGCACCACTTTAGGCAATTAACTGCACTTGAAAAGAAATCACATTTCACAGACAGGTAGAGTGCGGCTCGGCCTTTGATCGTAATAAGTCGGACGTGGAGGTGTGAAAATTAGCCAAACACGAACTTCGACATTAATTTTGAGTCATCGTATAGCAAAATAGCGAGAAATTTGTCTTCGGGACTTAATAATTGTTTCGAGCGATCGCATTTTTCGAGGAATTGCATTTCGAGCCATCACATGTAAAATACATTAAACATATAGGGAAAATTATCGGGACTGCGACGCCATTTCGAGCGAGCCCGACATTACGAGCCATCGCATTTCGAGCCATCGCGATTTCACTGTATATGAATTTCATTTTACTTATTTATACTTTACTTAGTTTGTCTTTGAATTGGGCTCAATTTGATCGAAAGGTTCAAATAGTCACATGTTAACCCTTTTAACATCACAGGCCTGTATAGTGGTACATGTATTGGCAAATAGAAGGTAAAGAAGATTGGTAAAGAAGGCACTGAATTGTCTAAATTGACATTGATATTCATATTTCTAATTTCATGCTGTCATTGATATTTGCTCTGTGTATGTATATTAATGGATGAAATATGCATGTAAAATATCTAAGGTTTTCAATCGTTTGGTCATTAATTATTGCAATTTGAACTTAAACACAGTTCTCAGCAAAAGTTTTCATACAGACGTTGGGGCTAGATGCTCCCATCTGATCTGTGTTGCTGCTGGTATAAATAGAATTTGTTTGGTATACCAGGAGCTCTTGTAGTCTATGATACAATTTGCATATAGGCCCTAATTAAGGTTTTGGTTGCACCCCCCCTCTGCCCTTAGTTTTTTTGCATCATCTTCAAGGAAAATATGTCTACTATCAGAATCTGCTTGTTGCCAGCGAAAAAAAGTGTCCAAAATGGGTGGCAACAAGCTATTTATAGACACACCCTCGCATTTTCTGTTTTCCCAAAAAATGACATATTTTAATGAGACTTGACCAAGTTATATAATTTTAATCAAATCAGGTGGTATTTTTACACATTTTGTGAGAGGTTGGGAACTATGGAATAGTATAATGTACAATTAAACAAAAGCCAAAATCCAAGATGGCCGCCAACTAAGACATATTTCCTACAATATATTGTTAACTGAGCCAGCTATTCACTTGATTCCAGAGGATATGACTCTTACAGCATCTGAGAATCATATGGTAATGATACTACTCTAGAAAAATACAGTTTGACATCCATATTGCATTTATTGCATTTCAAACATGGTGATAATACCAATACAATCTGACAGCTATTATGAAAGTCGTAGTTACATTTTATTGCATCAAAATAACAGTTCTATGTTGATTCACAGCAATTCTGACAACTGTGCATTCCACAATGCTCTTTCATAATGTCTCCAATGCATGTCTGTAAATACTATGTTTTGATCAGTCACTGATTTTACCAAACATTGAAGGGAACACCATCTGCTGAATATTCATGCATTAAAGCTGTTGACTCTACTAGTTTCTGCGCATAAAAAACCTGACCGGTGTTAGATGTGCGCATTTGATCCACAGAAACTACTGTAGCCAATACCTTTATTGCTAGAATAAAAAATGCATTGTCTGGTGTTCTAGTCATACTCATCAGTAGAGTCATCACTGGTAAGTGTAACTAGATCGGTACGATTTTTACATTGTTCACTGCATTTACAAGCATCAGTGCAGGGTAACTGATTTGATCGACACGAGCACCTATTATTTGTATCGCAGCTACCCTTACACCCACAACTCAAAAGCTGCATTACAGCTTCTGGTGCTGGCGGAAGTGTCATCCAATCAATGCGAAGTATCCCATCCATCCTTGATTGTCCATCCATTGCCGTCTGGACTTGGCACATCAGATTGTGGTTCAAGGGATTCTCGCCATATCGCCGCCTGGTAGTTTGCTCTCTTTACGTGCTTCACTAGAGCATCGGCAGTCGGCGGAAGTCTATGTGTTTGCATATTCTTGTGACATAGTAACGAATATCTCAGCTCATTAACATCTGTTCCAGTCCTTCCATATATGTCACAAACAAAGGCTTCACATGATGCGACCAGTTCATCATTCACGCTGAACGAACCACCAGCAGTTGCATTGCATTACACATGGTTTCTCTGGTAGACACAATGTCAAATGCCTTTTTCTTGCCTCGACCGGCGAATGAGCTAGTAGAATCACAGCCGTGAAAGCATGTAGACCGGGTAATGCATTGCACACGTCAACACCAAGTTTTTCTGCCATTACATTAATATCGACATATCGAGCACGATTCTTTGTCCCTGTGTGGATGATGAGGCGTGCTGGTATGTGTCTGCATAAATAGCAGGCCAATATTTCAATGTCTACATCAACGGTTCTGATTACTACACAGTCATGTCCATGGTTTGCTGCATGAAAGAGCATGCAGAAACATGCGAGTGTCCGCCTCTTCATGGTGGGAATACAACTCCAGAATGTCCTCAGTCTGCACATGGCCTTGAACTGCACTCAGCTTTCGACATTGCTCTCCATGCACAACATAGAGGTCAACCGCTTCCAGTGTGCACGCGAAACGAGGATCCGACCATTCTCTTACAAGGAATTCAACGAGTGCTGTCTTGTTTTGTCCATCAGAGAAAGAAAACTTTTCCATTGACGCGGGCACTTCTGAGCACCGTTGGTAATTCGAAACACTAGTGTACCCCCACGAGAACGTCGTAGCCTTTCAGTGTTCTTGATCGATATGTCGGGATATTGATCAGTTACGAAGTCCACGCGACAATTTAATGTCAATCCATATGTGATTATGCCGAATAATACTGTCGCCAGTTCAGAAAACGTAGCGTGAATATTTGTCAGTGAATGTAAGAGCACCATACCATTAATTATTCTAGCTGCATTACTAGGAACATGTTCGACTGGCTCAGTGTCTTTCTCAATCAAGTCCATCATAGTCCGACTTTGTAGTTTTTGCCAATGAACCATCAACAGTGGCAATTGACCATGGGTACGGACCCAATTCATGTTTCATAACCTCATGAAGATCCAAAGAGCGGGCTTGTGCAATAACAAGTAGCCTTGCAAACAGATTTCGATCTGCTTTCATTATACTCTCACGGTCTGGTATTTTACTACCTGTTGAACGTATCTCACTAGTGAATGTTTTCAACTTCATTTGAGGAGCGGAGCATGGAAGTCAGTAGTGTTTGTCTGAATGCGATCAGCTACAAATGTCTCATCTCATGCTCTCCTTTCACATATGCGTCTATGAGATTGTCGCGCAACGACTCAGATGCAATCACGCCGGAAGCAACATTGTACAACTCGTTAGAGGGTTCAAATGGATTTGTCCAGTTATTAAACACGGCCGACACACGTTGGACGTCTGTTTCATCTAGATTTACCCTATGTTGTGATGCCTGTTTGTGTATTCTATCATCATCTTTCAATCCTGCCATGATACGGCAATTCTGAGTAATAGCGGCCCGTGTGTGTGCAGTTATCATCCAACGTTGCACTGCCCCCTTTTTCAAGCTGAATCCGATTATTCCACCCTTGGTCTTTGTATCCCTGTTAAGTGTTTGCTCAATTGTCTGATCGACTGGAACTTGTCCAAACCCATTGTTAGTACTGCGCTGCACAGCAAATTCTCCATTTAATAGATTATGAATGTGCTTCAGGGTGGGTGTTCTCCAACAGTAGCATCTGTGACAGGTACACGGGAGTGTATCTAACATAGTTTGTTCGATCATACGCGAAGAACCAAGGAATCATGGTTGCGAGTGTGGACAGATGGGATTCCCAGTCTCCTTCACTTGTGGAACGGATGAAACGCAATAACAGCGATACCATGTCGATGTACGAGTTCCAGAATAGACACATCGGATCGGTCATGCCCTGTACAAAGTCGTATATGAGTCGATCAGGTTGTGAAGTCCGGTAAGGCTCTCAGCTCATCAAATGTCTCAGCAGAACAGGCAGACCGTACGTTCTGGACACCGTCAATGATTTTCTGCTGGTCTACTCCTGGAATTGATTTTGAGTCTGTCATGTGTTGACCATAGCTCTGTCAGCGCAAACGAAGGAGTGCCTCCAATACAATTTTGTGCACACGCACCGCCCTATTATAGTGCCTGCCATCAAGTACGCCTGATAATTGAGCCAGTTCCAACGATTGTGGACTCTATGAGTACATCTGCTAGCCCAGCATCTCCAAATCGCTTGCCAATTACAGATAACATTGTACACGCAGTGTGAAAAGCTCCCATACGAAGCACGACCCTGTCAAATTCAACAGGATTCTTCAAGACAACATCAAGAGCTTTTTGCATAGATCGCTTGATCGAAGACAGCAACTACATCGTTCAGCTCCAGTTTGTCAGCCATTTCCACAGACCTTTGAGTACAGTGTAAAACAGTCGCCATATCAGATGGACTGGCATCAATCACTTGACAATACCCTACTCTGCTCAGTCGTGGAGCCATGTTCTCTCTCAGTTTTGCATTGAAAGGTGTCCAACCAGCGATGCGTTGTAATTCCTCATCATCCATTCAAACAGTGATTCACATACGTTCAACCGCGTAAGAAACCAAGCAAAGTCCTTTTCCATTGCTGGTTCCTGACATTCCATCGTTTGTCCGAACCTTAGGCATGCAATACGCCTCAGAAAATCATGGTTTATGTAGTTGTTTCGTCGAACAGCAGACGAAGCATGTTGACATTTTTTGTTGTTGTTGTTGTAATCCTCCGCTGACTTTTGCTGCTCCATTGAATTGTTAACCCTTTCAACCCTACAGTCCTGTAAAGCGGTTTTGGCAAAATCTGTAGATCCAGATGAGCCGGCTCGTGACGAGCCATCTCATCAGGATCTGCACTTTTTGCAAGTAATTTTCATATTTGGGGACGAAAAACACCCCCACCCCCTTTTCAAAATAGACTAGTCTGGCTGCCATTTTGTGACCATTTGATTGACTGCAAAGTAACATATCACAGTCCATTCCATTTATTTAGGAGTGAAAGGGTTAATACCGATAGATTGTTATGTGTAACCTTCCCATCATTTTCGAGCCACTATTTTGCTGTACACATAACGATATTATCACTCTGGCGGCCATTTTGAAATTGACAAATATTATCCGCTGCTAGTGTAAGCACTATTATTATATATATAAGTAGTCGGTTGTACATATCACCCACTTAAAAGCATTTGCCATTGCAAAAATATTGAATGCCAGTGAAGTTACCATTGTAAAATTAGTGGGTGGGGAATTGTAAAATATACGTTGTTTTTCACTTTGTATATTTGACGATAGACACCAAATATTGAACGTATATGCGCTGGATATGTTTAATAGTCACTACTAGATGACATTGAAATTGATAAAGTGAAAAATTACCATGTTTTCATGAAGGTATTACCATGTATATTTCACCATTGAAAATGGGTGGGTGGGGTAATAAAGTGAAAAAATTATGACTTTTGGATTGTCAGCTTTTGTTTAATTGTACATTATACTATTCCATAGTTCCCAACCTCTCACAAAATGTGTAAAAATACCACCTGATTTGATTAAAATTATATAACTTGGTCAAGTCTCATTAAAATATGTCATTTTTTGGGATAACAGAAAATGCGAGGGTGTGTCTATAAATAGCTTGTTGCCACCCATTTTGGACACTTTTTTTCGCTGGCAACAAGCAGATTCTGATAGTAGACATATTTTCCTTGAAGATGATGCAAAAAAACTAAGGGCAGAGGGGGGGTGCAACGGAATTGAAAAAATTGGGTCTTGTATCATGGACTATTGGGAATAAATACATTACAGAATTCACCCTTTCACCCTAAGTAACTGGAATCGATTCCTACTCGTTTCCTAGCCTTGCCTGATAAACTTGATATCAAAAGACACTCACCTGGTATTCTGTATTTGTCAGCTTCTACCATACATTTCAGAGCCTTCGACGGACTACGACCTGCTATTTACTGCCTCCACTGCCGGGGCCACCCTCATTTCTCCATTTAGGATCAATACACAGCAAATGTCCATCATCTTTTGGATAAGGACTATAACTTCAGGCACCGTATTTAACATAATGTGAGTATAAACCAGGGTATACAACTTTCATCAATGTTTCTGGATAAAAATATTGTTTGCCAGTTTCGGTATCCAATGCAGATGATGATGATATGATGGCAAAACATAATTGTTGTCACACCCGCTTGCAGACAACACAATATAGTCTGCACATTGGCGTACATACGTATGTGCGTCTGGATTAAAGTTTTTATACAACTGTTTTTTGCTCGCCTGCACGAAGAGCTTATGGCATACCCCCAGCGTCGTCGGCGTCGCGTCGTCCACAAACTTAACGTTGGGGTAAATGTGTTATAACTTCTGTTTCCTTTCATGGAACACCTTGTTATTTCATACATACATTCCTCAGATGACCCTCTATCATGCTGTAGCAAATCCATGACCCATCGCCCATCCCTTACCCCAAGGTCAAGGTCACAAACTTAGCACATTCATAAACTTAACGTTGGGGTAAATTTCTTATAACATCTGTTTCCTTTCATGGCACGCCTTGATATTTCATACATGCATTCCTCAGATGAGCCTCTATTATGCTGTAGCAAATCCATGACCCAACACCCAACCCTTACACCAGGGTCAAGGTCACAAACTTAGCACTTTCACAAACTTAACGTTGGGGTAAATGTCTTATAACTTCTGTTTCCTTTCTTGAAATGCCTTGATATTTCTTACATGCATTCCTCAGATGACCCTCTATCGTGCTGTAGCAAATCCACAACCCACCACCCAACCCTTACCCCAAGGTCAAGGTCACAAACTTAGCATGTTCATAAACTTAACGAACGTTGGGGTAAATGTTGTGTAGCTTCTGTTTCTTTCAGGGAATGCTTTGATATTTCATACATGCATTCATCTGATGATCCTCTATTGTGCTACAGCAAATCAATGACCCCCCCCCCCCCCACACTCTTTTCCCCAAGATCAACATCATAAACTTAACGTTGGAGTAAATGTCTTTTTAGCTCACCTGAGCGAAGCTCATGTGAGCTATTGTTACCGCAATGTGTCCGTCGTCCGTCATCGTCGTCGTCGTCGTCGTCCGTGAACATTTTCAAACGTCTTCTCCTCGGTAACCATTGGGCCTATGGTCACCAAACTTCATGGTCATGGTCCTTAGGTAGGGGGATTACAAAATTGTTAAAATGACGTCATTACGTAATCCAAGATGGCCGCCGTCTAAAAATAGCACAAATTCTTAAAAAATCTTCTTCTCAAGAACCGCCAACCGGATTTCGACAAAACTTGGTAGGAATGATCGATGTACATTGCTCTTTCAAAGTTGTTAAAATGGTGACCCTGGGGTCAAAAATGGGCGTGGCCCATGGGGTCAAATTGGGGTCAAATTTTATTTTTGACTGAATATGGTCATTTCATATACTCAAATTGAAGGTATCAATGAGCGATACTCTGGTGCATTTTTTTGTCGAAATTGGATTGTTTATTGTATCATCCAAGATGGCCGCCGAAAGGTCAAAAGGTCGTTCTTTTATTAGAGATTTCAAAATTCTTCTTCACATGAACCACTTGACCCATGGTAGCCAAACTTAAAAGTTATGGTCCATGGGTGAAGCCTTTTCAGATTTGTTAAAATGGAGGTCATCGCTAATCCAAGATGGCCGCCGTCTAAAAATAGCATAAATTCTTAAAAAATCTTCTTCTCATGAACCGCTAGCCAGATTTCGACGAAACTTGGTAGGAATGATCGATGTATATTGCTCTTTGAAAGTTGTTAAAATGGTGACCCCGGGGTCAAAAATGGGCGTGGCCCGTGGGGTCAAATTGGTGTCAAATTTTATTTTTGACTGAACATGGTCATGTCATATATCAAGTTGAAGGTATCAATGAGGCGATCACTCTGGTGCATTTTCTGTCGAAATCAGATTGTTATGTCATCCAAGATGGCCGCCAAAAGGTCAAAAGGTCGTTCTTTTATTAGAGATTTCAAAATTCTTATTCACATGAACTGCTTGGCCCATGGTAGCCAAACTTAAAAGTTATGGTCCATGGGTGAAGCCTTTTCAGATTTGTTAAAATAGAGGTCATCGCTAATCCAAGATGGCCGCCGTCTAAAAATAGCATAAATTCTTAAAAAATCTTCTCATGAACCGCTTGCCGGATTTCGACGAAACTTGGTAGGAATGATCGATGTACATTGCTCTTTCAAAGTTGTTAAAATGGTGACCCCGGGGTCAAAAATGGGCGTGGCCCTTGGGGTCAAATTTTATTTTTGACCGAATATGGTCATGTCATATATCAAATTGAAGGTATCAATGAGGCGATCACTCTGGTGCATTTTCTGTCGAAATCGGATTGTTATGTCATCCAAGATGGCCGCCGAAAGGTCAAAAGGTCGTTCTTTTATTAGAGATTTCAAAATTCTTCTTCACATGAACCGCTTGGCCCATGGTAGCCAAACTTAAAAGTTATGGTCCAAGTGTGAAGCCTTTTCAGATTTGTTAAAATGGAGGTCATCGCTAATCCAAGATGGCCGCCATCTAAAAATAGCATAAATTCTTAAAAAATCTTCTTCTCATGAACCGCTAGCCGGATTTCGACGAAACTTGGTAGGAATGATCGATGTACAATGCTCTTTGAAAGTTGTTAAAATGGTGACCCTGGGGTCAAAAATGGGCGTGGCCTGTAGGGTCAAATTTTATTTTTGACCGAATATGGTCATGTTATATATCAAATCGAAGGTATCAATGAGGCGATCACTCTGGTACATTTGTTGTCCAAATCGGATTGTTATTTCATCCAAGATGGCCGCAGAAATGTCAAAAGGTCGTTCTTTTATTAGAGATTTCAAAATTCTTCTTCACATGAACCGCTTGGCCCATGGTAGCCAAACTTAAAAGTTATGGTCCATGGGTGAAGCCTTTTCAGATTTGTTAAAATGGAGGTCATCGCTAATCCAAGATGGCCGCCGTCTAAAAATAGCATAAATTCTTAAAAAATCTTCTTCTCATGAACCGCTAGCCGGATTTCGACGAAACTTGGTAGGAATGATTGATGTACAATGCTCTTTAAAAGTTGTTAAAATGGTGACCCCGGGGTCAAAAATTGGCGTGGCCCGTGGGGTCAAATTGGGGTCAAATTTTATTTTTGACTGAATATGGTCATGTCATATATTAAATTGAAGGTATCAATGAGGCGATCACTCTGGTGCAATATTTGTCGGAATCGGATGATTATGTCATCCATGATGGCCACCAAAAGGTCCATTTATTCAAGATTTTTAACGTCTTTTTCTCAGGAACCACATGGCCGATGCTGGGTGAAGCATTTTCAGATTTTGTAAAATGAGAGTCATCGCTTAATCCAAGATGACCGCCATCTAAAAATAGCACATGAACTCAATGTCACATTCTCCTCTGGTGTTCATGGAGTCAGGTGAGCGAATTAGGGCCATCATGGCCCTCTTGTTATAACTTCTGTTTCTTTACAGGGAACGCATTGATATTTCATACATGCATTCATCTGATGATACTCTATCCTGCTATAGAAAATCCATGACCCACCCCCACCCCTTTCCCCCAAGGTCAAGGTCACAAACTTAACACATTCATAAACTTATCGTTGAGGTAAATGTCTTATAACATCTGTTTCCTTTCATGGAACGCCTTGATATTTCATACATGCATTCTTCAGATGACCCTCTATCATGCTGAAACAAATCCACAACCCACCACCCAACCCTTACCCAAAGGTCAAGGTCACAAACTTAGCATGTTCATAAACTTAACGTTGGGGTAAATGATGTGTAACTTCTGTTTCGTTTGAGGGAACGCTTTGATATTTCATACAATCATTCATCTGATGATCCTCTATTGTGCTACAGAAAATCCATGACCCCCCCCCCCCACCCCCCCCCCACCCCTTTCCCCAAGATCAACATCATAAACTTAACGTTGGAGTAAATGTATTTTTATAACTTCTGTTTCTTTACTGGGAACGCCTTGATATTTCCTACATGCATTCATCTGATGATACTCTATCGTGCTATAGCAAATCCATGACCCACCCCCACCCCTTTCCCCAAGGTCAAGATCACAAACTTAGCACATTCTTTTAACTTAAAGTTATAGGGTAAATGTCTTATTATGCCTCCGCCACCGAATGGTGAGGGGGGCGGGCCTATAGTGTTACCGGCGTCCGTACGTACGTACGTACGTACGTACGAAACCTTAACGCTGGGTAAATGGCTTATAATTTCCTTGCTCGGATCTGCTTCATTTCACACACGCATGCTCCAATGTCCTCTACCGCCCTGTGACAAATCCACATTTGTCCCGCCCGCTAAGCAGGTCAAGGTCACCAAGAAACTTGTGCTTTCGACCTTAACGCTGGGTAAAATGGCTTATCATCTGTGCCTTGCTCAAGGATCTTGCTCACACACACGCGTTGCTCCAATGGTCCTCTGCCACCCTGTGACAAATCACATTGTCCCGCCCCCGCTAAGCCCAGGGTCAAGGCCCACGGGTGCTTTCGAAACCTTAACGCTGGGTATGGCTTATCATTGGTCCTTGCTCGGATCTGCTTCAAACCTTAACACACCGGCTGGTCCTCTGCCAAACTGTGACAAATTCACATCGTGCCCCGCCCCCCGCTAAGCCAGGGTTTCTACAGTTTGTGTGTTTCCGCCTTAACGCTGGGTAAATGCCTTATAATTTTCTGTGTTCTTCTTCGATCTGCTTCATTTCACACACGCGTTGCTCCAATGGTCCTCTGCCACCCTTGGACAAATCAACATTCGTGCCGCCCCGCTAAGCCCAGGGTCAAGGTCACAGACTTGGTGCGTTCGAAACCTTAATGCTGGGTAAATGCCTTATAATTTCTGTTTCCTTGCTCGGATCTGCTTCACAATTCACACACGCATTGCTCCAATGGTCCTCTGCCACCCTGTGACAAATCCACATTCGTCCCGCCCCTGCTAAGCCCAGGGTCAAGGTCACAGACTTGGTGCGTTCAAAACCTTAACGCTGGGTACACCTTATAATTTCTGTTTCCTTGCTCGGATCTGCTTCACATTTCACACATGCATTGCTCCAATGGTCCTCTGCCACCCTGTGACAAATCCACATTCAAATATGCCTTGTTTTCTTTGGCTGCCAGTGGGGGCATTCGTGTGCCGATAGGCCACATTTCTAGTAACATCTGTTTCCTTTCATGGAACGCCTTGATATTTCATACATGCATTCATCTGATGATACTCTATCGTGCTATAGCAAATCCATGACCCACCGCCCACCCCTTACCCCAGGGTCAAGGTCACAAACTTAGCACATTCATAAACTTACCGTTGGGGTAAATGTCTTATAAGTTATAACATCTGTTTCCTTTCATGGAACGCCTTGATATTTCATTCATGCATTCCTCAGATGACCCTCTATCATGCTGTAGCAAATACAGAACCCACCACCCAACCCTTACCCCAAGGTCAAGGTCACAAACTTAGCATGTTCATAAACTTAACGTTGGGGTAAATGATGTGTAACTTCTGTTTCGTTACAGGGAATGCTTTGATATTTCATACATGCATTCATATCCTCTATTGTGTGCTACAGAAAATCCATGACCCCCCCCCACCCACCCACACTCCTTTCCCCAAGATCAACATCATAAACTTAAGGTTGGAGTAAATGTATTTTTATAACTTCTGTTTCTTTACAGGGAACGCCTTGATATTTCATACATGCATTCATCTGATGATACTCTATCGTGCTATAGCAAATCTATGACCCACCCCTTTCCCCAAGGTCAAGATCACAAACTTAGCACATTCTTTAACTTAAAGTTGGGGTAAATATCTTATAACATCTGTTTCCTTTCATGGAACGCCTTGATATTTCATACATGCATTCATCTGATGATACTCTATCGTGCTATAGCAAATCCATGACCGACCGCCCACCCCTTACCCCAGGGTCAAGGTCGCAAACTTAGCACATTTATAAACTTAACGTTGGGGTAAATGTCTTATAACATGTTAAATGTCTTATAACATCTGTTTCCTTTCATGAACATGGACGAAACTCCTGTTACAGAAAAGATTGTTTTATATCTTACAATGCTCTTTATCAGATTTGTTTTTTATTGAAAAGTGAGCTCGTGTTCAAATATCGGCATAGCCCGGGTGGTTAAACAGGGGTCAAATTTAATTTTTTATAAATTGCTTATGTTTTCCATTTCTTTTCTTGAAAAGCAAAACTGACCTGTTTTTCTCTGTGATCCGTGTATGGACTGTACCGGTTTTGAGACAATCGGAACAATTATTCAAATTATTTTTTATAATGACTTGGTATATTTAATTGACAGTCTGTGCCATTGTTGATGAACTGTATAATGGGGATAATCATTTCAGGTGAGCGACACAGGCCCATTCGGGCGTCTTGTTAACTTTTTAACTTAGCCATTTTTCTGCATTTTTGTATGCAATTCTATATAGGGTACAGAGTTTGTGTACACTACTCCTCTAAAACCTGGCCCATCTTTGGTCTGGCCCATCTTCGACAGGTGTATTTTGTGACTTATGGCACTCTTGTGGCCTCTAGATCTGTAGCCGATTTCACAAAAATTGCTAAGCATACTTATCTAGCTAAGTATACTTTGAGGGAGTACCGGTAATCATTAATTTTCCCGGAATGCATTCTTTCATATAGAACTAACGACTGCATATATTTGATAATTGAAAGTATGCAGAATTATTATACTGAATTTATTACATTATCACAGCCATAATGTAATAAATTTTATATAATAAAAATTAATAAATTTATCCTTAAATGTAAAATTTCTCCCTCAAAGTGTACTTAGCAAGATAATTATACTTTGAAATTTTGTTGAAATCTGCTACAGTTTACTGCCCTGTTTCTGCTCACAACAGTAAGCCATTTACCACCTTACTGTTCTCGCTTCTGCTCTGCATTCTCCAGCTGATGCCATCTTTGTTTTCAGGCAACATGGAAATAACCCCACCTTCGATTTGAGCATGTCAACTGAGGGACTCTCTACGGGTCAATCGTATATTGATCTGTCCGATAAGAACCTGGCTGATGGGAAATGGCACTATGTAGCTGCCACGTGCGCTGTTAATGGCGACGTCACTGTTGTCATTGATTCTGTCTCCCAGATCCACACCGAGCAATTCTATGTCCAAGATGGCCTGTAAGTTCTTGTATGTGGCTGTGACTGGAGAAATAGGGCTTATGGATATTTGCGAACAATGTAGATTCTGATCAGCCTGTGCATCCGCACAGTCAGATCAGGATCTGCACTGTTCGCCATGCCATCAATGAAACACCCAATATGTTTCTAACAAGCAAATTAGATCATTATCAGGCTACAGGAGTGTGCTATTTGATCAGGCGCTACACTAATCACAAATACCGTAAACCCCATTTCTCCAGTTACATACAATGTGATGATCACACTATATGGTGGTGTGAAGTCCTGTGAAATAATTGTTTCTGCTCCTGTAATTATAACATGTGTGTGTTGCATGCAAGTTCTTTGAATTCATCGTTTTATCATCTGGGTACTTTAATCGGTAACCGAAGATATCCGAAAGTTATTTCATTTCCGGTCGTTCTATATCTACTGCATTATATACACACATGATACAACAGGTGCAACAATAACATGTAAATCAAGCCGAACGCATCGTAGTTTGAGGCTGCAACAGCCACAACATGAAGGAAAGAGACCTCTGCTTCTCACAGTTCAGAGATATGAAAAATAATAACAAAAAAATGTGCTAGCAACTGGTGTAATGTTAACTCGATTCCAACCGAAAAATTCACCCACCACAACGGCACACGCCCACCCCAGCCCCGACCTACCTGTTAGCAAATCCAGAAGTAACAAATCAGTAATTAAGAATTAACACAATAGAAATTAGAATTAATTTTCAATAGTAATAATGGCCGCCGCCGTAAGCGTGAGATAATTGCCCGTCGATAAAAACACACGACCCAGTGTCAACGTTCAAGTGTCAGGTGCTACAATCAAGAAAATGGAGGACTATTAATTGGACAGAATCAGGAAAATGAGGAATTAAATGTTAAATTGGTATTTCTTTTTTAAAAAATGCTGACATTTATATAATATCTTTGACTTTTCGTACATTGACTCTGCAATGCTTTGCAGAAATGTCAGGTAAGCATACTCGTTTTGACAATTTCAAGATGAATTCTTTGTTTGACCCCTGCCATAATCATTTACACGCGTGTGTAGCTACGCTCGAATGGATGCCGCCGGATTTCATTAATAAAGGTGTACTCGAAAATCAACGAAGCCACACATTGTCTATGCTGATTGGTTGAATCCACTTTTTTTTATCTACTTATTTGTTTCAAATAAACAGAAAATTATTGGACATAATGTCAAAAATAAATAGCTTGGTCCGATATGTGGCTGTGACTGGAGAATGTGACTTGTGTGATTTATGACCAGTGTAGGTCTTTATCAAAGTAGCACACACCTGTAGCCTGAAAACGGTATAGATTGCTTGTTAGTGTGTTTCAGTGATGGAATGGCGAAAAGAGCAGTTCCTGATCAGACTGTGCGGTTTGATCTGGATTTACACTGGTCTCAAAAGCCCTATAAGCCACGTGTTGTGTTTGGCCTTCATGTCGCAGTGTCCGGGGCCTATTACTCGCTCTGATAAGTACGGCGGATGTTGACACAAGCTTAAAACAATTGCCCGGGGTGATGTTCTGTCACTGGCCCTCCAGTGCACCCCATCCCCGTGGCAATTAGAGTGACTAATTTTCCCGCAACTGGCCCCTCATAATGACCCAAAAGAAGTACCTTATGGCATTTTGACCAGCATATAGCACCAGGTCCATCTACGCATCTGATAGCTATGACACGTGTCTACTCGGTTACCCGCTTGTCACTTGGACCATACATACAATCATTATGCTCATTTTAAAATGACACATAAGATTCATAGCCCATCAAAGTACGATATACTCCTTTGAATTGACGAGTCTTTGTTGGGAACAATTTCGGTAACTAATTATGTACCGGCGTAGTTAGTGAAGACTGGTTGATCAATGTAATCCTTGCATGCCATTTCATTCCGATAAACATACATGTTATAATTAATTCATTATTATTAAAATAAAAAAAATATATAGCCCAATTCATCCAGAAACATAGAATACAGTAATGTATGTGTTTCTGATTCATGACAAGTTTTCGCTAATACATTATGTGATGTGGGGGGTCGGTGTGTGTGGGGTGGGGGGGGGGGCATTTCAATCTTAATCTGCACTGTTACTACATTATTATTATATACCGAACGGCCATATATATACTGGTAAGTCATTTATACAACGGACGGCAATAACGTTTATGTGCCCAACACTGATTTAACTATTATATGTGCGAAAATGTTGGACAAATATCACTGGAGATAACACTTTTTAATATGGCGGTGCTTTTGTGGTCACCTACTGTCATGGCAGACTGTTGCTAGGCGGTGCTTTTGTGGTTACCTACTGTCATGGCAGACTGTTGCTAGGCGGTGCTTTTGTGGTCACCTACTGTCATGGCAGACTGTTGCTAGGCTGGCGTTTACTGACTGGAAGTGTGTCATGCAAATGCAGTGAATTGGTACTAAAAATTAATAATTCTAGCACAAAATGTTTACACAATTCCCTAACATTTGATTGGCCCGTAGCAAGTCTCTGTCCAAAATTTATATCCCAGTAAACTCCCACGGCAAACTACTTTCCATAACCGTGAAGTGCAGTTAAAATAATTCTTAAGAAAACAGGAAAATAAACACATTTTCTTGATGAATTTATTTCAAATGCTGGAATTATAAGGATTGAATGGCCTTTTCGTGGAATTTATCTGGGATATAAACTTGGAAAAGTCGCGGGGATACTGGACGAGGCCTTCCGGCCTTTGTCCAGTATTCCCGCGACTTTATTCCACAAATAGGCAATTCATTCCTATAATGATTGTAATTGGCATGTACAGATATAACCAGTAAACTTGTTCAATTTCAGATTTACCATCAAATTTGGTGATAATTTCATCGGAGAGATATACAAATTGGAGGTATACAGCACTCTGTTGTCGTTTGATGACATTCTACATAGTTGCGCTGCTGTTTCGTGGGTGGGGGAGGCTGTGCAGGGTTTGGTGGAACTAGTTGGGCTGGGGCCCTGACATGGCAGCAGCGTATGAATGGGATGCGAACGAGCGTCCAGACTCAATCATGGCGTAACTATCATGTGGTGGGCGTATACATTATGTGCTGCTGCTGGCGTGGTCGTGTGGGAGCTGGTGCAGGGTGGTGGAACTACGTTGGGCCCTGGGTGCCGTAGACAGCAGCAGTATAGAATGGGAATGGACGGAGGCAGTTCATCAGAGCCCCAATCTGGTGACATAATACATAAGGTGGGGGTATACATTAATACATGTAGGGTGGTGGGTATACATTAACACATTTAGGGTGGTGGGTATACATTAATACATGTAGGGTGCTGGGTATACAGTAGCACATGTAGGGTGGTGGGTATACAGTAACACATGTAGGCTGGTGGGTATACAGTAACACATGTAGGCTGGTGGGTATACAGTAACACATTTGGGGTGGTGGGTATACAGTATCACATGTATGGTGGTGGGTATACAGTAGCATGTAGGCTGGTGTGTATACAGTAACACATGTAGGGTGGTGGGTATACAGTAGCACATGTAGGGTGGTGGGTATACAGTAACACATGTAGGGTGGTGGGTATACAGTAGCACATGTAGGGTGGTAGGTATACAGTAACACATGTAGGGTGGTGGGTATACAGTAGCACATGTAGGGTGGTGGGTATACAGCAACACATGTAGGCTGGTGGGTATACAGTAACACATGTGGGATGGTGGGTAAACAGTATCACATGTAGGGTGGTGGGTATACAGTAGCATGTAGGCTGGTGGGTATACAATAGCACATGTAGGCTGGTGGGTATACAGTAGCACATGTAGGCTGGTGGGTATACAGTAACACATGTAGAGTGGTGGGTATACAGTAGCATGTAGGCTGGTGGGTATACAGTACCACATGTAGGCTGGTGGGTATACAGTAACACATGTAGAGTGGTGGGTATACAGTAGCATGTAGGCTGGTGGGTATACAGTAGCACATGTAGGCTGGTGGGTATACAGTACCACATGTAGGCTGGTGGGTATACAGTAACACATGTAGAGTGGTGGGTATACAGTAGCATGTAGGCTGGTGGGTATACAGTAACACATGTAGTGTGGTGGGTATACAGTAACACATGTAGTGTGGTGGGTATACAGTAACACATGTAGGCTGGTGGGTATACAGTAACACATGTAGGGTGGTATGTATACATTAGCATGTAGGCTGGTGGGTATACAGTAATACATGTAGAGTGGTGGGTATACAGTAGCATGTAGGCTGGTGGATATACAGTAATACACGTAGGCTGGTGGGTATACAGTAACACATGTAGGGTGGTGGTATACAGTAACACATGTAGGGTGGTGGGTATACAGTAGCATGTAGGCTGGTGGGTATACAGTAATACATGTAGGCTGGTGGGTATGCAGTAATACATGTAGGGTGGTGGGTATACAGTAACACATGCAGGCTGGTGGGTATACAGTAATACATGTAGGGTGGTGGTATACAGTAACACATGCAGGCTGGTGGGTATACAGTAATACATGTAGGGTGGTGGGTATACAGTAACACATGTAGGGTGGTGGGTATACCATAACACGTGTAGGGTGGTGGGTATACAGTAACACATGTAGGGTGGTGAGTATACAGTAACACATGTAGGGTGGTGGGTATACAGTAACACATGTAGGCTGGTGGGTATAAATACTGTAGGTGGTACATTAATACATGTAGGGTGGTGGGTGACAGTAACACATGTAGGGTGGTGGGTATAAAGTAGCACATGTAAGGGTGGTGGGTTATACGTAATCATGTAGGCTGGTGGGTATACAGTAACACTGTAGGTTGGTGGGTATAGTACATGTAGGCTGGTGGGTATACATTAATACATGTAGGCTGGTGGGTATACATTAATACATGTAGGGTGGTGGGTAGACAGTAACACATGTAGGGTGGTGGGTATAAAGTAGCACATGTAGGGTGGTGGGTATACAGTAATACATGTAGGCTGGTGGGTATACAGTAACACATGTAGGGTGGTGGGTATACAGAACACTTTAGGCTGGTTGGGATACATAAATGGTAGGCTGTGGGTATACATTAATACATGTAGGGTGGCTGGGTAGACAGTAACATGTAGGGTGGTGGGTATAAAGTAGCACATGTAGGGTGGTGGGTATACAGTAATACATGTAGGCTGGTGGGTATACAGTAACACATGTAGGGTGGTGGGTATACAGTAGCATGTAGGCTGGTGGGTATACAGTAGCACATGTAGGGTGGTGGGTATACTAGTAGCACATGTAGGTGGTGGTTATCAGTAATGCATGCAGGGTGGTGGGTGTAATAGGGTAGTAACACATGTAGGTGGTGGGTATACAGTATACAGTAGGTGTGGGTATACTGTGGGTACGTAACAGTAGGGACACGTAGGTGGTGGGGATATACAGTGTTAACACATGTAGGGGTGGTGGTATCAGTAACACATGTAGGGCTGGAGTGATACAGTTAATACAGTAGTGGGTGGGTAGATATGGTGGTTGGGTATACATACACATGTAGGCTGGTGGGTATACTGTAACACATGTGATGGTGTATACAGTAAACACATGTAGGGTGCATGGGTATAGTAACATTGTAGGGTGTGGGTATACAGTAGCACATGTAGGCTGGTGGGTATACAAGTCATATGTGGGGTGTTGGGTATACAGTAACACATGTAGGGTTTGGTGGGTATACATTAAGCATGTTGGGTGGTTGGTATACAGTAACACATGTAGGCTGGTGGGTATACAGCAACACATGTAGGGTGGTTGGTATACAGTAACACATGTAGGGTGGTGGGTATACAGTAGCACATGTAGGCTGGTGGGTATACAGTAACATATGTGGGGTGTTGGGTATACAGTAACACATGTAGGGTTGTGGGTATACATTAACGCATGTTGGGTGGTTGGTATACAGTAACACATGTAGGCTGGTGGGTATACAGCAACACATGTAGGGTGGTTGGTATACAGTAACACATGTGGGATGGTGGGTATACAGTAACACATGTAGGATGGTGGGTATACAGTAACACATGTAGGGTGGTGGGTATACAGTAGCATGTAGGCTGGTGGGTATACAGTAATACATGTAGAGTGGTGGGTATACAGTAGCATGTAGGCTGGTGGGTATACAGTAATACATGTAGAGTGGTGGGTATACATTAGCATGTAGGCTGGTGGGTATACAGTAACACATGTAGGGTGGTGGGTATACAGTAAGCATGTGGCTGGTGGGTATACAGTAACACAATGTAGGTGGTTGGTATACAGTAGCATGTAGGCTGGTGGGTATACAGTAATACATGTAGAGTGGTGGGTATACAGTAATACATGTAGGGTGGTGGGTATACAGTAATACATGTAGAGTGGTGGGTATACAGTAGCATGTAGGCTGGTGGGTATACAGTAATACATGTAGAGTGGTGGGTATACATTAGCATGTAGGCTGGTGGGTATACAGTAATACATGTAGGCTGGTGGGTATACAGTATGCATGCAGGGCTGTGGGTATACAGTAATACATGTAGGGTTGCTGGTGGGTATACAGTAACACATGTATGGACGGTGTAGGGTATAGTAACACATGTAGGGGTGGGGGTATACATGTAACACATGTAGGGTGGTGGGTATACAGTAACACATGTACGGGTGGTGGGTATACAGTAACACATGTAGGGTGGTTGGTTATATGTAACACATGTAGGGTGGTGGGTATACAGATAGCATGCAGGGTGGTGGGTTTTATATACAATTAAAGGATGTAGGCTGGTGGGTATACAGTAACACATGTTATGGCGGTGGGTATATAGTACACATGTAGGGTGGTGGGTATACTCAGTAGACATGAATAGGGTGGTGGGTATACAGCTAGCACATGTAGGCCTGGTGGGTATCAGTAAGCACATGCATGCAGGGTGGTGGGTATACAGTAATGCATGCATGTAGGCTGGTGGGTAGTACAGTAACGTACATGTAGGGTGGCGGTGGGTATATAGTAACACATGTAGGTGGTGTATACAGTAACACATGTAGGGTGGTGGGTATACAGTAACACATGTAGGTGGTGGGTATACAGTAACACATGTAGGGTGGTGGGTATACAGTAACACATGTATGGGTGGTGGGTGGGTACGAGTAACACATGCAGGGTGGGTTGGTATACATTAATACATGTAGGCTGGTGGGTATACAGTAACACATGTAGGCTAGGTGGTTATACAGTAATAACACATGCAGTGGGTGGTAGGGTATACAGTAACACATGTGGTGGGTGGTGGGTATATAGTACACATGTAGGCTGGGTGGGTATACAGTAACACAGTGTAGGGTGGTGGGTATACAGTAACTACAGTACACATGATGGTGGTGGTTTTAGTATCAGGTAATACATATAGGGTGGTCGGTGCTTTCAAAGAGTTTCAGGAGCACCCGCTTTGCGTTATTTGTGACAGTAGTGTATATGCGCAAAGATTTTTGGAGGAAATGCTATGTCTTGAAAAAATAAATGCTATTGGCGATCAATGACAGAACACCAGAAAATCTAAAACAGTTTGAACTTGGTAAAAAGAGGAAAACTCATTTTCAAACATTTGCAAATGGGAGAATGGGGTTTGATTGGCTGATAGGAATACATGAAACACACATTTGGACCAAGTTTGGACCACATTCACTTCAGGTTTCCAAGTGAAACACAAATGTGGCTGTGACAGGAGAAATGGGGCTTACGGGTTTTGTGACCAGTGTAGCTTCTGATCAGATACCACACTCCTGTAGCCTGATAATGATCTATATTGCTTGTTACAAGCATGACAGGTGTTTCATTGATGGAACAGTGCAGATCCTGGTCAGACTGTGTGGATGCACTGTCTGATCTGGATCTACACTGGTCGTAAATCCCATGAGCCCTATTTATCCAGTCACAGCCACAAATGATAATGCTAATGTAGTGTGGCCAGTGTAGAGCCTGATCTGCTAACACAGTCTTGCAGCTAGAGCATGGTCTATACTGTTTGCTACTAGTATACTGATCATGTTGAGTCTGGTCATGGTCGATAATTCTCGCCCACCAAACTATTCACTAACCATACCTCATTTCTATCTAGTTATGGTGTTTGATTGTACATCCATCCATCTGTCTGTATATTTATTTGAACCTTTTTGTAACAGTTTCTCCAATAGGGGCCCTAAGTGCGTCGAAGGACCACATTTTCTAGTTTGTATCTAGTTTTGGTGTTTGTCATTGCACAGTTGACAGAGCTCCGCCGGGCGTAGACATGTGTGACCAGAGCACGTTTATATCCACAAGTGCTGAATTGGAGGTGGTACTGGATGGACCCCGGGCCAGAGCGGTCTTCTCTGGCGCTGACACTGTCTTCTCCTCTCTTCCCAGAGGTCAGTAAATATGGCAAAATATTCTACCAGACAGAAGTTGTAGTGCTACTCTTTCCACCCCTAAGTAACTGGAATAGATTTTGATATGTTAATTTTGAAACCAATCCAATTGTCACAAAATAATTTTCAGACTAGTCCATATATGAAAAGGGAATGTTTTTGCTCTCAAAAATATGGAAATTACCTGCAAAAAGTGCAGATCCTGATGAGACGGCGCTTAAAGAGCCGGCTCATCTGGATCTACACTGTTTGCCAATACCACTATACAGGCATGTGATGTTGAAAGGGTTAAGTTAAAATATTTACACTGTCCTTATCTTTGGCTCTTTTGTTACCTGGGAGTTGAATTTGGTTATTGCCCATTATAAAAGTAGTAAGATTAGTACTGATCCTACTGCTTTTGGGAGGGGCCAAGTTATTCTGGTGTGGCGAGGATCTGGCATCAGATCAGGATTATTCTTATTTCAGGGCTGAATATATAGATTTTTATTGTAAATAAAAAAGTTCTGATTTTAGGATCCCCCCCCCCCATTTGTACAGGTAATATATGAGTTTAGTACTAAACCCATTGACCCAGCCTTAAATTACCTTAGCTGTTGATTTGTCGTTAAACCCCAACAAACAAACAAAGATATATAATATCCATAAATTCATAATAGAAACGCCCATTCAACGTATTGCATTTATATCCTAGTAAATTACATTATTGATTCATTAAAGTTTGTTTGACGTCATTAAAATACATGACACTCATCAACGTCGCTGTTCTATCAATTTTGTTATTTACATTGTTGTAACTATCCGAAAATGCATATGTAAATATAAGTAATAAAACCATGGGCAGTTGCGTTTACTGTAGAATGAAAACATTCGGACTCCACACACTTTAAACAGACCAAATGTTATTCATACTACAGTAAATGCAACAGCCCATGGTTTTATTCCCTAACTGAAAGGGTCACTGGAAGAAGGGAAAACAGTCCCTTATGGACATTGGCCCCTATTTACCGTGACCCTTTCAATTATATTTGTAAGGGTCCAGTTAAAATGTACATTTAAGTGTTTATTTCATTAGAAAAAGATACATTTGCAAACAGCGTGGCACCTTATCAGCCTGCACAACATTCTGTTTCGCATATATATTAATGAATGGCCTATTGAAGAATGTGGGCACCTGTGGTGAGGTATTAGCGGGATGAGGGTGGGATACTCAAATTCCATTTTAAGACAAAAGTTGTAATTTGGTACTAGTATATTAAATGCATGTACATGTATTAATGAAACACTGTCATTGACTGAAAGTTTCAACCCAACCAACCAATGAACTTCAAATATAAGCCTACCAGCACATTGTTTTACTACTTAGTCAAATGGCATTAAATGACATTACCAAATGACATCGGTTTTATGACGAAACGTAAACAAGTCCACATAATGTCATTCATTCCAACGAAAACCATCTTTGCCATGCGTCTAGCACAAAACGTTACCTGATAAATAAAATATCATGCTAGTCTTTTTATATCACATCATATGTGGCTGTGACTGGAGAAATGTGGCTTATGGGTTGTGTGACCGGTGTAGATCCAGATCAGCCTGTGCATCTGCACAGTCCTGATCAGGATCTGCACTGTTCACCGTCCATCAATTAAAAAAACACCCATCATGCTTCTTATAAGCAATAATGATCAATGTCAGGCTACATGAGTGTGCAATTTGATCAGGAGCTACACTGGTTACAAAGCCCGTAAGCCCCATTTCTCCAGTCAAAGCCACATTTCGGGCTCGGCTCGAAACGGTGCACATTTCATAGCCTTGCATACTAAACTTGATATCAAAAGACACCATCCAGTTGCCTATTTCACCAACATTGCAAAGTATACTTATCTAGCAAAGTATAATTTGAGGGAGAACTTTTCAATTTAAGGATAAATTTATTAATTTTGATTATACTGAATTTATTACATTATTACAGCCAATTTGGCTGTGATAATGAAATACATTCAGTATAATAATATGCAGTCGTCAGTTCTATATGATATAATGCATTTCTGGAAAAATAAATGATTACTCCCTGAAAGTATACTTTGCTACTGGTATTTTCTATATCCATTCGTCTCAGCTTAGAAATGGTAGAAATATCTCGGAAATCTTGGAATTCCTACATGATTCATAAGCCTTGCATACTGAACTTGATATCAAAAGACACCATCCAGTAGCCTATTTCACCAACATTGCAAAGTGTACTTATCTAGCAAAGTATACTTTGAGGGAGAAATTTTCAATTTAAGGATAAATTTATTAATTTTTAGCCAGGTTATTTGAAAACAAATCCAGGCTATTGGATTGGCGAAAGCCGGGCGGGCGGGTCGGGCGGGCGGCGGGCGGGCGGTTGCGCGGGCGGGCGGCGTCCACAATCAATGTTTAAGTTTTCGTGTTTGAGTCCATTTCTTTGTTACTGTACCACCTAGGACCACCAAAACTTTCACAGCTTCATAATCAAGGGGTGCCCACCACATATCACTATCCAACATGTTACTTTTTTTTTAACTTGACCCATTTTTTCCGCGCAGTCGACTTAGCCATTTTCAATGTTAAGTTTTCGTGTTTACAATGTTAAGTTTTCGTGTTTAAGTCCATTTCTTTTGGTACTGTACCACCTAGGACCACCAAACTTTCACAGCTTCATAATCAAGGGTGCCCACCACATATCTATCCAACATGTTACTTTTTTTTTAACTTTACCCTACCCATTTTTTTTCTGCGCAGTCGACTTAGCCACTTTCAATGTTAAGTTTTTGCTTTACAATGTTAAGTTTTCGTGTTTAAGTCCATTTCTTTGGTACTGTACCACCTAGGACCACCAAACTTTCACAGCCTCATAACCAAGGGGTGCCTACCACATACAACCATCCAACATGGCATGTGACCATTTATTTTTACCTTCACCTATTATTTCTACGTAATTGACCATTTTCAACGTTAACTTTTTAACGTACGTCTGGTTAAAGTTTTTTGGTTAAAAGTTTTTCGTTATACTATATCTCTGCAACTGCTTCGCCCATTACCTTGAAACTTCACATGGATGTTTATCATCATCCATATTTTCATTTTAACCCCCAACTGTGCGGCCCCTGTGCCCAATGTCAAGGTCAAATTACTTTGATTTATTTTGTTAAAGTTTTTTTGTGTACTATATCTCTGCAACTGCTTCATCCATTACCTTGATACTTCACATGGGTATTTATCATCATTGTCGCACCCGCTTGCGAAAAGCGCGATATCGTCGGCATTTTGGCATATGTCCGTCCGTCCGTACATCCGTACGTCCGTGTGTCCTGTTAAATTTTTTTTTTCGTTAAAGTTTTTCCATCTACTATATCTATTTTTTTAGTGTCCATGCCTCGCCCCAAGGCGCGACATGCAGGCCACGGCCATCTAGTCTACAAAAAGTGGGTATAATTATGTTATCCAAGTGTCTATGCTTGGAAAAAACCTGGCCTTCGTGGCTTTGCCTCGTTTCTTGTTATTATACTGAATTTATTACATTATCACAGCCAATCACAAGTCACTAGCCTGGTATTCTCTGTCTTTTATTTACAGATAATGTTTATACACGAGGTGTGCACCGTGCTATGTTTGTTGCCATGGACACCAACAACAATTTTGCGACATGTGACTTCCAAATCATAAACGCGTACCCGGGTATAATCATCAAACGCAATAGAGGAGTATTCGGGCCGCTGGTTATATGAGGAGTACCAGGGTCCCTGGCTATATAGAGGAGTACCCAGGCCCCTGGTTATATAGAGGATTACCCGGGCCCCTGGTTATATAGAGGAGTACCCGGTCCCCTGGTTATATAGAGGAGTACCCGGGCCCCTGGTGATATAGAGGAGTACCAGGGTCCCTGGCTATATAGAGGAGTACCCGGGCCCCTGGTTATATAGAGGAGTACCCAGGCCCCTGGTTATATAGAGGAGTACCCGGGCCCCTGGTTATATAGAGGGGTACCCGGGCCCCTGGTTATATAGAGGGGTATCCGGGCTGCCGGTTATATAGAGGAGTACCCGGGCCTCTGATTATATATAGAGGAGTACCAGGGTCCCTGGCTATATAGAGGAGTACCCGGTCCCCTGGTTATATAGAGGAGTACCCGGACCCCTGGTTATATAGAGGAGTACCGGTCCCCTACCGGTTCCCCTGGTTATATAGAGGAGTACCCGGGTCCCTGGTTATAGATAGGAGATACCCGGGCCCCTGGTTATATAGAGGAGTACCCGGGCCCCTGGTTATATAGAGGAATACCCGGTCCCATGGTTATAAAGAGGAATACCCGGTCCCCTGGTTATATAGCGGAGTACCCGGGCCCCTGGTTATATAGAGGAATCCGGGCCCCTGGTAATATAGAGGAGTACCCGGGCCTCTAGTTATATAGAGGAGTACCCGGGCCCCTGGTTATATAGAGGAGTATCCGGGCCCCTGGTTATATAGAGGTATACCTGGGCCCTGGTTACATAGTGCCCTAAAAAACCATAAGGGCTCATCTACATATTTTAACATTTCAAGATAATGAAGGTTAAAGATTGCAACTGACTTTAAAAATCAGGTTAATGCATATGATCATTCATCTTGCACATGTGAGTAGGTATCCATATAGAGATTATATACATAAACTTTCATGTACATGCGGCTTCAATTATGTCGTAATTGGACACCTTTTGTAGATGAGCCCTTGTGGCACTACGAAAAAATTATTATTTTCGGTACATTTTACAATGCCATAAGGACTCGTATATAGTTATGCCATCAATACTACTGAAATAAGCACACACATTTATTAATACAATAATATATAATATGTCTCTCCGGTTGTGTAATGCATGGTAAAGAATACCCATTGACCACTTCAACCAGTGTAACCTGATAACACCCCTTCATGGTAGGAAAACAATTAGATCATTACTTTTTTTCTATTTTGCATTTACAATATCGCAGCCTGATCGTGATATTCCTTTGCCACATTTATGTTATATGCACATTATCTCAACTTATGTTTTAAATGAACATATAACAATCGTGCCGTAATTCTAGATGTATTATGCAAACAGTCGCATTTATATGAGAATAGCTCAGATCTGGAATTACCTCCATTACCGCAATATGTTATGTAAACGACATAGAAAGTTGACATAATATTCAAAGTTCATGCGGAATCAAATTTTCCAAAGTTCAAAGTTCATGCGGAATCGAATGTTCGATGTCATTTAGGAAAAATATGATGATTGGTTTCCGCATCAGTATTGGTGATGTGATAAAGGGTGGTAATTCCAGACCCGGGTTCAATTATAGTCAACTGCTACGCTGGTCAGTTTATTCACTGTCTGCTTCCTCCTCCAATGTGTCCGGCATGGGAAGGCTGTCTCTTACATGTACTACCTGGCTGGTTGTTTACGACTGATAGAATGGCTTGTACATGGGTGGGATTACCAGACTGTCACAGAGCGATAGTAAGTCCTTCTTTTTAGCAACGGAAATTGGAAGCTTTGGAGTACTTCTGTCGTTATAGATGCTATGACGGCAGTTTGCAATCATCATCACTCGAAAGTTTTGGTCAGCAAAGCTTTCCTTGATGAGTACAGAGTCTGGTGCTGATTTAGTCACACGCAACACCTAGATCTTCAGCCAGTTGACTCTGTTTCCATTGTCGTCTACGTTAAAGCCTTGATACAGTTTTTTTGTGATTTTCCAAGTCAAGGAAGTTATCATACCGCATAGGAATTACAACGTACGGTTTGTTTCTTCTAGCCATGTGTACAACCGTATCCCTCTGATGTGGTATACAGATAGATGTCGCTTTCTTAGCATGGAATCACATTCCATCTGAGTGTGTCCGCATTCCAGAAACTTTTGTTCAATTGTTTCCAGCATTGGGTGATTTATAACGGTATTGTAAAGACCTGCTGCTAAGTACTGGTTGCGAGTTTGTCCTGAAAAGCAGTCGGAAAAAAGAATAACATGTTTCACTGTCGGCTTATGTTATCAAACAAGTTCCAATTTCAGATGATCCTCGTTGTCCTTGTGTCTCGTCTCATAAATAGCATGTCCCCTTTCTGTCTGCCAGCGAAAGAACAGACATATTGTAACAGTTCAATTTTCGCTTATAAAATACTTTACTAACGTTTGAACATGGTGTGTAAAGTACCACCTAGCCTGTGAAAAGAAAGATTGAATTCTATGCAAAATATATGTTGATATACAGATGATACACAGGTCTTTTCATTTCTTCATGACATTTCTCTTTGTACAGATCATACATCTTGTTCACACTAATATCTTGTCCAATAAAATGCCTATGGGTTTCCCGGCGTTTGTAATGAGATTCGATAACGGGGGTTGGGAACGATTCAATATGCTTTTTCACATATTCTATGTTTTCATTTGAAGTTCTATTTCCTGGTCTATGTTTGCCACGGTTATCATGTCCTTTAAATGTCCCATGCTGTTTTTTTGGCAAGAGTACACCGAATTAATTTGTCACTTACTCCTAATGTCGATATGAAAAAGGGCTTACACACACAAATTTGTGCATGTTCAGATGTTCTGTGAGAATTCGGTGCACTGTCCCGTAGCCTTTCCCGGCCATATCACATATGTCTCTCACGGTAACGCGGCGATCATGAATAATGACGTCTTTAATGGTGTCGATTAACGTTGAGTCGATTTCAAATTTCCGTCCTCGTCCGGCGTCATCATGCAAGTCTTCTCTTCCGTCTTTAAACCTCCGGTGCCATTTAAAAACTAAGGCCCTCGAGACAGCTGGCTTTATCGATGATTTCTCCATCATCTCCCGGGTCTGAGTGGGTGTTTTGCCAAGATTTACACAGAACTTTATGACTGCGCGATGTTCGGCGTATTCAGTTGACGTCATTTTTGTCTCAGAAATGGTAGGCAACGTTTGTTTACTTTGAATGATAACTTCGCAGTTGAAACGGTTATGATGTTGTACGCTTACATTTTCACGTCACGAACGTTATTTGTACATCAGACAAATTCGCGGCAAAAATGACGCCAATGATACGAAGTTATGATGTATCTAAAACCTAAAGAAATAACATGCGTGCCCCGCCTCCGTGTTCATGTGTTGCTATGGTAACATGTAGAACTAAGGTACTTAGCTGTGATTGTGTAAATCAATGTGTCTTTATTAGAGAAATGTTTGATGATCATTTTTATGTTGATTTCATGTGTCTAAATATATAAAATTTATATTGAGTCAAACGTTTAATATATCATACCAATATTTCTTTATATTGAGTCAAAAGTTCATTATATCATACCATTATGTTGTTATATTGAGTCAAAACTTTAATATATGATATCATTATACCCACCGCAATGAGTTGTGGGGGGGTATACTGGAGTCAGGTTGTCCGTCCGTCCATCTGTCCGTCCGTGTGTACGTGCGTCCGTGCGGGCACACATTAGGGTACTTATGTGGCTAGCCCCACAGGGTTATGGACTTGTTAAAGGATAGGGTTGGTTACAATTAGCCACCTAAAAAATCGTTTTATGTGGCTAAAAATCGTTTTATGTGGCTAATATTTAACATGTGATAATCCACATAAGTACCCTAATGTAAGAATGTCCGTCTGTGCGTCCGTGCGTCCGTGCGTCCGTGCGTCCGTGCGTCCGTAAACTTAACATCAGAGAAATATTGTTATAACTTCTATTTCCTTCATCTAAAATGCTTAATATTTCACACATGCATTCCTGTAAGGCTCTATTACCATGCTGTGCCAAATCCACGACTGTCCAACCCCCGCTGATCCCAAGGTCAAGGTCAAATACTTAGTCTCTTTACAAAACTTAACATCAGAGAAATATTGTTATAACTTCTATTTCCTTCATCTAAGATGCTTAATATTTCACACATGCATTCCTGTAAGGCTCTATTACCATGCTGTGCCAAATCCACGACTGTCCAACCCCCGCTGATCCCAAGGTCAAGGTCAAATACTTAGTCTCTTTACAAAACTTAACATCAGAGAAATATTGTTATAACTTCTATTTCCTTCATCTAAAATGCTTAATATTTCACACATGCATTCCTGTAATGCTCTACTACCATGCTGTGCCAAATCCACGACCGTCCAACCCCGCTGATCCCAAGGTCAAGGTCAAATACTTAAACTCTTTACAAAACTTAACATCAGAAAAATATTGTTATAACTTCTATTTCCTTCATCTAAAATGCTTAATATTTCACACATGCATTCCTGTAAGGCTCTACTACCATGCTGTGCCAAATCCACGACCGTCCAACCCCCGCTGATCCCAAGGTCAAGGTCAAATACATGGTCTCTTTATAAAACTTAACATCAGAGAAATATGTTATAACTTCATCTAAAATTCTTAATATTTCATGTATGCATTCCTGTAAGGCTCTACTATCATGCTGTGACATATCCCCACTGATCCCAAGGTCAATATCACATACTTAGTCTCTTTACAAAACTTAACATCAGAGAAATCGGTTATAACTTCTATTTCCTTGCTTGGATTTGCTTCACATTGACGTTCGTGCTGCCCCCGCTAAGCCCAGAGTCAAGGTCACAAGCCCACTCACATGGAAAATTGTACATATTTAGGGGTACGTGGGCCCACGCGGGGGGTATTCCGTAAGCCTCGCTTACTGACCAATCTAGTTTGTCTTTATATTAAGTCAACATTTCAATGTATGATTTCATAATGTATTTGTATTGAGTCGAAACATCAATATATTATACCATTATGTCTTTGTATTCGGTCGAAACTTCAATATATGATGTCTAGTCCATGATACAAGACCCAATTTTTTCAATTCCGTTGCACCCCCCCTCTGCCCTTAGTTTTTTTGCATCATCTTCAAGGAAAATATGTCTACTATCAGAATCTGCTTGTTGCCAGCGAAAAAAAGTGTCCCTTATGGGTGGCAACAAGCTATTTATAGACACACCCTCGCATTTTCTGTTATCCCAAAAAATGACATATTTTAATGAGACTTGACCAAGTTATATAATTTTAATCAAATCAGGTGGTATTTTTACACATTTTGTGAGAGGTTGGGAACTATGGAATAGTATAATGTACAATTAAACAAAAGCTGACAATCCAAAAGTCATAATTTTTTCACTTTATTACCCCACCCACCCATTTTCAATGGTGAAATATACATGGTAATACCTTCATGAAAACATGGTAATTTTTCACTTTATCAATTTCAATGTCATCTAGTAGTGACTATTAAACATATCCAGCGCATATACGTTCAATATTTGGTGTCTATCGTCAAATATACAAAGTGAAAAACAACGTATATTTTTACAATTCCCCACCCACTAATTTTACAATGGTAACTTCACTGGCATTCAATATTTTGCAATGGCAAATGCTTTTAAGTGGGTGATATGTACAACCGACTACTTATATATATAATAATAGTGCTTACACTAGCAGCGGATAATATTTGTCAATTTCAAAATGGCCGCCAGAGTGATAATATCCGTTATGTGTACAGCAAAATAGTGGCTCGAAAATGATGGGAAGGTTACACATAACAATCTATCGGTATTAACCCTTTCACTCCTAAATAAATGGAATGGACTGTGATATGTTACCTTTGCAGTCAATCAAATGGTCACAAAATGGCAGCCAGACTAGTCTATTTTGAAAAGGGGGTGTTTTTCGTCCCCAAAATATGAAAATTACTTGCAAAAAGTGCAGATCCTGATGAGATGGCTCGTCACGAGCCGGCTCATCACGAGCCGGCTCATCTGGATCTACAGATTTTGCCAAAACCGCTTTACAGGACTGTAGGGTTGAAAGGGTTAACAATTCAATGGAGCAGCAAAAAGTCAGCGGAGGATTACAACAACAACAACAAAAAATGTCAACATGCTTCGTCTGCTGTTCGACGAAACAACTACATAAACCATGATTTTCTGAGGCGTATTGCATGCCTAAGGTTCGGACAAACGATGGAATGTCAGGAACCAGCAATGGAAAAGGACTTTGCTTGGTTTCTTACGCGGTTGAACGTATGTGAATCACTGTTTGAATGGAATGATGAGGAATTACAACGCATCGCTGGTTGGACACCTTTCAATGCAAAACTGAGAGAGAACATGGCTCCACGACTGAGCAGAGTAGGGTATTGTCAAGTGATTGATGCCAGTCCATCTGATATGGCGACTGTTTACACTGTACTCAAAAGGTCTGTGGAAATGGCTGACAAACTGGAGCTGAACGATGTAGTTGCTGTCTTCGATCAAGCGATCTATGCAAAAGCTCTTGATGTTGTCTTGAAGAATCCTGTTGAATTTGACAGGGTCGTGCTTCGTATGGGAGCTTTTCACACTGCGTGTACAATGTTATCTGTAATTGGCAAGCGATTTGGAGATGCTGGGCTAGCAGATGTACTCATAGAGTCCACAATCGTTGGAACTGGCTCAATATCAGGCGTACTTGATGGCAGGCACTATAATAGGGCGGTGCGTGGTGCACAAAATTGTATTGGAGGCACTCCTTCGTTTGCGCTGACAGAGCTATGGTCAACACATGACAGACTCAAAATCAATTCCAGGAGTAGACCAGCAGAAAATCATTGACGGTGTCCAGAACGTACGGTCTGCCTGTTCTGCTGAGACATTTGATGAGCTGAGTGCCTTACCGGACTTCACCATCCTGATCGACTCATATACTGACTTTGTACAGGGCATGACCGATCCGATGTGTCTATTCTGGAACTCGTACATCGACATGGTATCGCTGTTATTGCGTTTCATCCGTTCCACACGTGAAGGAGACTGGGAATCCCATCTGTCCACACTCGCAACCATGATTCCTTGGTTCTTCGCGTATGATCGAACAAACTATGTTAGATACACTCCCGTGTACCTGTCACAGATGCTACTGTTGGAGAACACCCACCCTGAAGCACATCATAATCTATTAAATGGAGAATTTGCTGTGCAGCGCAGTACTAACAATGGGTTTGGACAAGTTCCAGTCGATCAGACAATTGAGCAAACACTTAACAGGGATACAAAGACCAAGGGTGGAATAATCGGATTCAGCTTGAAAAAGGGGGCAGTGCAACGTTGGATGATAACTGCACACACACGGGCCGCTATTACTCAGAATTGCCGTATCATGGCAGGATTGAAAGATGATGATAGAATACACAAACAGGCATCACAACATAGGGTAAATCTAGATGAAACAGACGTCCAACGTGTGTCGGCCGTGTTTAATAACTGGACAAATCCATTTGAACCCTCTAACGAGTTGTACAATGTTGCTTCCGGCGTGATTGCATCTGAGTCGTTGCGCGACAATCTCATAGACGCATATGTGAAAGGAGAGCATGAGATGAGCACATTTGTAGCTGATCGCATTCAGACAAACACTACTGACTTCCATGCTCCGCTCCCTCAAATGAAGTTGAAAACATTCACTAGTGAGATACGTTCAACAGGTAGTAAAATACCAGACCGTGAGAGTATAATGAAAGCAGATCGAAATCTGTTTGCAAGGCTACTTGTTATTGCACAAGCCCGCTCTTTGGATCTTCATGAGGTTATGAAACATGAATTGGGTCCGTACCCATGGTCAATTGCCACTGTTGATGGTTCATTGGCAAAAACTACAAAGTCGACTATGATGGACTTGATTGAGAAAGACACTGAGCCAGTCGAACATGTTCCTAGTAATGCAGCTAGAATAATTAATGGTATGGTGCTCTTACATTCACTGACAAATATTCACGCTACGTTTTCTGAACTGGCGACAGTATTATTCGGCATAATCACATATGGATTGACATTAAATTGTCGCGTGGACTTCGTAACTGATCAATATCCCGACATATCGATCAAGAACACTGAAAGGCTACGACGTTCTCGTGGGGGTACACTAGTGTTTCGAATTACCAACGGTGCTCAGAAGTGCCCGCGTCAATGGAAAAAGTTTCTCTCTGATGGACAAAACAAGACAGCACTCGTTGAATTCCTTGTAAGAGAATGGTCGGATCCTCGTTTCGCGTGCACACTGGAAGCGGTTGACCTCTATGTTGTGCATGGAGAGCAATGTCGAAAGCTGAGTGCAGTTCAAGGCCATGTGCAGACTGAGGACATTCTGGAGTTGTATTCCCACCATGAAGAGGCGGACACTCGCATGTTTCTGCATGCTCTTCATGCAGCAAACCATGGACATGACTGTGTAGTAATCAGAACCGTTGATGTAGACGTTGAAATATTGGCCTGCTATTTATGCAGACACATACCAGCACGCCTCATCATCCACACAGGGACAAAGAATCGTGCTCGATATGTCGATATTAATGTAATGGCAGAAAAACTTGGTGTTGACGTGTGCAATGCATTACCCGGTCTACATGCTTCACCGGCTGTGATTCTACTAGCTCATTCGCCGGTCGAGGCAAGAAAAAGGCATTTGACATTGTGTCTACCAGAGAAACCATGTGTAATGCAATGCAACTGCTTGGTGGTTCGTTCAGCGTGAATGATGAACTGTCGCATCATGTGAAGCCTTTGTTTGTGACATATATGGAAGGACTGGAACAGATGTTAATGAGCTGAGATATTCGTTACTATGTCACAAGAATATGCAAACACATAGACTTCCGCCGACTGCCGATGCTCTAGTGAAGCACGTAAAGAGAGCAAACTACCAGGCGGCGATATGGCGAGAATCCCTTGAACCACAATCTGATGTGCAAGTCCAGACGGCAATGGATGGACAATCAAGGATGGGATACTTCGCATTGATTGGATGACACTTCCGCCAGCACCAGAAGCTGTAATGCAGCTTTTGAGTTGTGGGTGTAAGGGTAGCTGCGATACAAATAGGTGCTCGTGTCGATCAAATCAGTTACCCTGCACTGATGCTTGTAAATGCAGTGAACAATGTAAAAATCGTACCGATCTAGTTACACTTACCAGTGATGACTCTACTGATGAGTATGACTAGAACACCAGACAATGCATTTTTATTCTAGCAATAAAGGTATTGGCTACAGTAGTTTCTGTGGATCAAATGCGCACATCTAACACCGGTCAGGTTTTTTATGCGCAGAAACTAGTAGAGTCAACAGCTTTAATGCATGAATATTCAGCAGATGGTGTTCCCTTCAATGTTTGGTAAAATCAGTGACTGATCAAAACATAGTATATTACAGACATGCATTGGAGACATTATGAAAGAGCATTGTGGAATGCACAGTTGTCAGAATTGCTGTGAATCAACATAGAACTGTTATTTTGATGCAATAAAATGTAACTACGACTTTCATAATAGCTGTCAGATTGTATTGGTATTATCACCATGTTTGAAATGCAATAAATGCAATATGGATGTCAAACTGTATTTTTCTAGAGTAGTATCATTACCATATGATTCTCAGATGCTGTAAGAGTCATATCCTCTGGAATCAAGTGAATAGCTGGCTCAGTTAACAATATATTGTAGGAAATATGTCTTAGTTGGCGGCCATCTTGGATTTTGGCTTTTGTTTAATTGTACATTATACTATTCCATAGTTCCCAACCTCTCACAAAATGTGTAAAAATACCACCTGATTTGATTAAAATTATATAACTTGGTCAAGTCTCATTAAAATATGTCATTTTTTGGGAAAACAGAAAATGCGAGGGTGTGTCTATAAATAGCTTGTTGCCACCCATTTTGGACACTTTTTTTCGCTGGCAACAAGCAGATTCTGATAGTAGACATATTTTCCTTGAAGATGATGCAAAAAAACTAAGGGCAGAGGGGGGGTGCAACCAAAACCTTAATTAGGGCCTATATGCAAATTGTATCATAGACTAGTCATTCGTCTTTATATTAAGTCAACATTTCACTGTATGATATCGTTATGTCTTTATATTGAGTCGAAAGTCCAATATATGATACCATAATGTCTTTATATGAAGTCAAAAGTTCATTATATGATAGCATTGTGTCTTTATATTTAGACGAAACTTCAATATATGATATTATTGTAACTTTATATTGAGTCGTTTGTTCTTTTTATAGATAAGACTTATTTGCAGTAGTATTGTTTTACGGTAACACTGTTAAAACCGTTAAAAAGCGCGCATTAGAGGTTCAAACTTTGTTTACATCACGTGACCAACAGGTTCAGTGTTTTTAAATGCTACAAATATGCTGAAAACTGTTAAAAGCACCCCGAAATTCCTGAAGTGAAACTGGGTAGTAATTGATCAAGAATTGCGAGCAAACTGCATGTGTCTGTGACCTGAAAAAGCCCGGATTATTTTTTTTATAACAAACTACTTCTGCATACCCACCTGGGCGATTTCGCGCCATTTGGTATTCTCTAAGCTTATAGGTTAAAGGTTTAACCACACTAAATTATCAGAAAAGTAGTACAGTAAGCTATATGGTTTATTCTAGGTTAGAACACACCAAAGAGTTTTACTATATAATGTAACCGAATCCCAGCCAATAAAGCCAGTGTTTCCTATTTTCACTATTCGTATGGATGCTGTGGGCCTACCTGTACATGACCTGCAGCCAGTCTGTACTAGTTCTGCATGAATTAAACAAAAGGTTCACTTACTCCTAAGAAAGAAAAATCCAATCTCGTCATGTCCCCCAATATTGCTTACATTTATATGCCACGGAAACTCTGTTTACATCACATGACCAACATCTTCAGTGTTTTCCTTTAAATGCTACAAATATGCTGATAACTGCATGGTGTTAAAAGCACCCCAAAATGTTCCTCAAGTGCAACTGGGTATAGTAATGGATCAAGATTTGTAAGCAAACTGTGTCTGTGACCTCAATACACCCGCACTAATTTTTTATACCCCGGACTACTTTTGTATACATGTAACCCCTTGGTGATTTCGCACCATTTAGTATTCTCTAACCGTATGACAACTTCCAACAAATGTCCGCGTTTTTTGCCAGTGTTACAGTAAAATGATACCACTGCAAAATATCCTATCTATATAGGTTAGACACCACCAAATAGTTTTACTATATAATTTAACCGAATGCCATCCAATAAGGCCAGTCTTTCCTACTTTCACTATTCGTATGGATGCTGTGGGACCCACTTGTACATAACCTGCAGCCAGTCTGTACTGGTTCTGCATGAACTAAACAATAGGTTCACTTACTCCTAAGAAAGAAAAATCCAACCTTGTCATATCCTCCAATATTGTGTACATTTTTTGGCCACGGAAACTCCGTTTACATCAAGTGACCAACAGGTTCAGTGTTTTCTTTTAAATGCTACAAATATGCTGAAAACTGGTGTTAAAGGCACCCCAAAATGTTCCTCAAGTGAAACTGGGTAGTAATGGATCAAGATTTGAAAGCATACGGTGTCTGTGACCTCAAAACACCCGCACTAATTTTTGTATACCTACTTTTGCATACACCCTGGGCGATTTCGCACCATTTGGTGTCTTCTTACCTATAATGTCAAAACGACTCCATGCAAAGTTATAATGATATAATATTTTGACCTTTTGACTCGATATAAAGACAATATTAAACTGGTACGATATATTGAACTTTTGACTCGATATAAAGACAAAATTGTATGCTATATTGAACTTTTTACTCGATATAAGACATAATGGTATGATATATTGAAGTTTTGACTCCATATAAAGAATGATTGGTATGATTATTGAACTTTTGACTCAATATAAAGAAATATTGGTATGATATATTGGACGTTTCAGTGTCTCAATATAAAGAAATAATGGTATGATATATTGGAAGTTTTGACTCCATATAAAAACATAATGGTATGATATATTGAACCTTTAACTCAATATAAAGACATAATGGTATTATATATTGAACGTTTGACTCCGTATAAACACATACTGGTATGATATAATGAACTTGTGACTCAATATAGAGAAATAATGGTATGATATATGGACATTTCGACTCAATACAAAGGCTGTTGTCAAATGTTGACTTAATATAAAGACAACTAATATCATATATCAAAGGTTTGACTCAATATAAAGAGGCCATGACATAAAATATCAAACGTTTGACTCTATATAACGACACCATGATATCATATACCGACAGTGTCACTTGATATAAAGACGAACGATGTCATACATTGAAGTTTTGACTCAATATAACGATATACTGATAGGATATGTTGACTCAATATATAGTAAATACATGGTTAGTGCCGTCGATTATAAAATATATTCGGTTGAGCCTTAGACAGCTTTATTGGGGCGAGCTTTAGCGAGCCCCTATAAAGTTGTCGGGGCGAAACCGAATGTATTTTATATTCGACGGCACTAATCATGTATTTATACCGCATACTAAACTTAATCATTTGAACGTGGGTGACGTGATGTTTTGACGTCATTCCCTCGCCATACGTCACAAATCTAGCGACGTCATTCAAAGCAAAATGGTGGCATCCACGCTAGGTAGATTCGGTATTGTATCTGATTAAATCTCCCGATTTATTTACGATGAGCTTCAATATTGGCTGGTTTTAGACTACACAGTTGTCATAATAAGCATTGCAATCAAAATATGGGCATATCCATGTCGTTGGTTATAATGGCCTCTTTATATGCTGTAAAAATGGACAACATTCAACTGAATAGACAGCGATTTCGATTTTAAGATTCGCCACCATCTTGAATTTGCTGTTGAGACTGACCAATCAGAGCCGTGATTAGGGTCAAAGGTGAAAAAATAAAAAAAGGCAAAAACGGCACTTGATGTATATTAGGCTACTTCAGGTATATTAGGTGACTTCAGATATAAACAACATTTATTCAACCCCCTTTATTATGATACATGGGGCCAAGTGACTAGTGTGGTATGGACCTGGCATCAGTTCAGGTTATTCTAATTTCAGGGCTGAATATATTTTTTTGTCTCCATTCTGATTTAGGGATTTTCTCCCCAATGCAGCAGGTTACATACAGGATCGAACCCGTTGGCCCAGCCTTAAATGACCTTAGCTGTTGATAGACCATTAAACACCAATCAGTCAATCCCTGATGGTGGTTAGTGACGTGTTTTCTCTATACACAGGTCAGGATATGTGCCCAGCTGTAATAACAGATGCCACTGTGATCAAGTGTCCGGGTCGCTACGCCATCTGTGGACTCAGCTGCCCAGGCCAGGCCCCTCTGTCCGCCCCAGTGGCCAAGTACCTGCGCTGTGGCACCCTCGGGGTCTGGGATTGGCGCAATCCCAGCCACACCCGCATTCTGCCCCGCTGTGCAAGTATGTACACCACCGTCCGTGTCAATCTTGCCAGTATCTCATCGATTCCGAACTTCTATTGGCAATCTCAACTCGCAATCAAGCAGTTTGATTGACTGAGCCTGAGCTGTAGCACAGCTCATGCTCAGTCAATCAAGCTGCTCGATTTAGAGCACAATAGTGAAGTATGTTGAAATATTCAAATTCAAATATCGGCAAGATTAACGCAGGCGGTGGTGTAGGCGGGAAATTATGCGAGACTGCAAACAGAACAGTAGCCTATTTCACCAACATTGCCAAATAAGTATACTTTGCAATGTTGGTGAAATAGGCTACTGTTCTGTTTGCAAAGTATACTTATCTGGCAAAGTATACTTTGAGGGAGAAATTTTTTTTCAATTTAAGGATAAATTTATTAATTTTTAGCCAGGTTTTTTGAAAAAAAATCCAGGCTATTGGATTGACGAAAGGCGGGCGGGCTGCGGCGCGCGGCGTCCACAATCAATGTTAAGTTTTCGTGTTTGAGTCCATTTCTTTGTTACTGTACCACCTAGGACCACCAAACTTTCACAGCTTCATAATCAAGGGGTGCCCACCACATATCACTATCCAACATGTTACTTTTTTTTTAAATTGACCCATTTTTTCTGCGCAGTCAACTTAGCCATTTTCAATGTTAAGTTTTCGCGTTTTCAATGTTAAGTTTTCGTGTTTAAGTCCATTTCTTTGGTACTGTACCACCTAGGACCACCAAACTTTCACAGCTTCATAATCAAGGGGTGCCCACCACATATCACTATCCAACATGTTACTTTTTTTTAACTTGACCCATTTTTTCCGCGCAGTCGACTTAGCCATTTTAAATGTTAAGTTTTCGCGTTTACAATGTTAAGTTTTTGTGTTTAAGTCCATTACTTTGGTACTGTACCACCTAGGACCACCAAACTTTCACAGCTTCATAACCAAGGGGTGCCTACCACATATAACTATCCAACATGTGACCATTTTTTTACCTTCACCTATTATTTCTACGTAATTGACTTAGCCATTTTCAACATTAACTTTTTAACGTACGTCTGGTTAAATTTTTTGGTTAAAACTTTTTCGTTATACTATATCTCTGCAACTGCTTCACCCATTACCTTGAAACTTCACATGGGTGTTTATCTTCGTCCATATTTTCATTCTAACCCCCAAACGTGCGGCCCCTGTGTGCAATGTCAAGGTCAAATTACATTGAATTTATTTGTTAAAGTTTTTTTGTGTACTATATCTCTGCAACTGCTTCACCCATTACCTTCATACTTCACATGGGTGTTTATCATCATTGTCGCACCCGCTTGCGGAAAGCGCGATATTGTCGGCATTTTCGCATACGTCCGTCCGTCCGTCCGTACGTCCATGTGTCCGGTTAAAGTTTTTTCGTTAAAGGTTTTCCATCTACTATATCTATTTTTTTAGTGTCCATGCCTCGCCCCAAGGCGCGACATGCAGGCCACGGCCATCTAGTCTACAAAAAGTGGGTATAATTATGTTATCCAAGTGTCCATGCTTGGAAAAAACCTGGCCTTCGTGGTTTTGCCTCGTTTCTTGTTATTTTACTGAATTTATTACATTATCACAGCCATTTTGGCTGTGATAATGTAATAAAGTCAGTATAATAATTCTGCATACTTTTAATCATAAAACAAATATGTAGTGGTTAGTTCTATATGATGCAATGTATTTTGGGAAAATAAATAATTCCTCCTTCAAAGTATACTTTGCTAGATAAACCTTTGCAATTTTGAATGAAATCGGCTACTGGGATAGGAGTCAAAAACGAAAAAATTTTGGAAATTGACTCCCGGAGTTCATCCATCCGTGTTTGCTTACGTATACATGTATACATTGTCAAATTTGGAGGAGTCCCAATATTTTTAAAAGTCCATGCTGACTAATGGTCTTTCAGCCTTCAACAGTACCGCTGGACTTTTAACAGTTAATATCACGATACATTAATTCTTAAAATAATTTGCTTATTCCTGTATTAGTCCCAATTACAGTTTTAACCCTTAGAAGGATGGGTTGTGGCCTAGAGGTTAAAACACCTGACTTCCAATCAGGATGTTGTGGGTTCAACAGCTCAAAAAATACTTTCATAGTATTTTCATCTCACTTGTCTGTCGGATGAGACTTTACACTGTGGTCCTGTCTCTATATGACTTTAGCTATTGCTGGGACGTTAAACCCATTCACTTTCACTTTTTTTAACCCTTAGAATGCGAGGAATGAAAATTGTTGTCTGCTGTCGATTTATGTTTTTTCTTTTTTCTCAATAAAAACATGGTTTCCTTTGGAAATGATTCTAAAGTGTGCAGACAATAACATTTAATTCAGCAGTGTAAGGGTTAACGTGATTTGATTTCTTCGCTAGAGTCCGTGAACGAAGTATCAAGGAGGACCAGGGTTACACTGCGGTACAAGTTCAGCACAGGATGCACAATGACTCGGAGCAGCAACTTGATGGTCAAACTGCGCAATGCCTACCGGGACATTCTACGTTTATCGTGGCCACAGATTTGCACAGATACAACGTGTAGCCGAGTGACAGTGGAGACAACATGCGATTCTCTCCATACAAACTTTGTACTAGTGTCAATAACATCATATTCTTCTTTGTAAGTATGCTACAAGGATGGAAATAGAGAATAGTAGGTTAGTGCCGTGAATGGGAAACAATATCTGGCAAGGCTTAGGAAACGAGATGGGCTAGGCTCTGCCGAGCCCATCCCGTTTCCGTCCCAGATATTTTTCCCATTCACGGCACTAACCTACTATTCTATTTATCCCATCAACACTACAAATAGCTTCAAAATGAAAAAAATAACCCAAGCCGCAACCTCAAAATCGGAGAATCGAACAGCAGATATTCATACGCAGTGATTAGGTCGTATTGACATATCAAAAGTGTTTCACGGCACCGTGTTTCATGGCACATACGCACTGTGTTGATGGGATAAATGAAAATTGTTATCGTATTTTGTTTCGTATTTGCTATTGGAACCGATTCTGAAGTGCTACCAAAGCATGTTTTGGTTTTGTCCATTCTCAAATGCTATGGGACAGTTTTTTCTTCCCAAACTTGAAACAAATTCCAATTTAAAAGTAAAGATTTGTATCCACCATGTATATCGATTATCATGTATATTTTACTTCTTTAGGGGGGCTGTTGCTGGATCCAGCATTTGGGGGAACAGGGAGGTGGGGGGGGGGTGTCCTATTATTATGCTAGGCTGGTCCGGGGGGCTTTTGAATGTCCGGAAATGCACTTTCCTGTATTTTACGGCATTTAAATTCAGACTTCAACTTGTGGTAAACTATGATTTATGTAAAATCCATGGCTGAACAACCCCCCCCCCCCTCCCTCCAGATCTCCCCTGCGTACCTAATAAACCTAAATATTCGGACACCATTTATTTGGGGAGATGCATAAAAATATATGGTTTCCCCAGAACAGTGAGTGTGCCAGTGTTTAGGGTTAGTATGGCAGCACTGGTTTAATCACAATGGATTTGGATATAATTTGTTTTTGGAAACCCCTATTTAATAGGGGTTTCCCAAAACAAATTGTGTCCGAATATTCAAGGTTAATAGTAATCTTCTATCTATTTTCCAGTGGCTTTCTGCAGAAAAGTGCAGATTCCCCATCTTACAGCTGGAATGATGGCATGAGGATCATCATTTTCAAGGAGAATTCTTTTGAGGCTTCGGTAAGTATCGCTGATGAAGAAATTTACTGGAGTGACAAGGTATACCAGGATACCAGTAGCCTATTTCACCAACATTACAAAGTATTCTTTTCTAGCAAAGTATACTTTGAGGGAGAAATTTTCAATTTTAGGATAAATTGATTAATTTTGATTATACTGAATTTATTACATTATCACAGCCATTTTGGCTGTGATAATGTAATAAATTCAGTATAATAATTATGCATACTTTTAATCATCAAATATATGCAGTAGTTAGTTTTGTATGAAATAATGCATTTCAGGAAAAATAAATGATGTTGCTCCCTCAAAGTATACTTTGCTAGATAAGTATACTTTGCAATTTCGATGAAATCGGCTACAGGGGCGCGTTTCACTAACCTTCGTTCGACAAAAATGTTAGTACACAGATTTATATCAATTAAATTTTTTCACACATTAATACTAACATTTTCCACCTGCTCATAAAGTCGGACAAATCCCGCAAAAATTTGCCCAAATCAACTACTAGTAATAATGCCAACATTGCCGTAAATACTAGTTTTTGCACTTACACACTTAGTGGTACAAAGTTTAGTGAAATGTGCCCCAGGCTCTACACTGTGTACACGTTTTGGACCATTATCAGTCGGCAGGTGCAGGGTTGTCGGAAGAGGTCCGGCATATGCGGCGACTGCCGGACCAATAATTTTGAGAAAAATATTATTTGTTTTTCAATAACTTGTGAACTGCTGCACCGATTTTGATAATATTTGCCGATAATGTGTGTCTAGGGATGGTGCTTTGTTTTGCATACTTCCCACATTCCACCACCCAAGGTCTAGGTCACTGAGGACTTGTGTTTATCTTGTTTGTAAGGCAAAAATGTTTTAAAGTTTTTATTTTTTATTATCAAAGCTGCCAGTTTGACACGCGTTCTACTGCCCAAGGTCAAGGTCACTGTCTTTTTATTATTATAATTAAGGCTTCCAGTGAGGGGATAAGCTCGTTTGACGATGCCATTTCTTGTTATATATAAGCATCAACTATGCATTTCTCATGCTGTTGAATTAAACATAAAATTGCTTTTATTTTGTTTTTCGTGTCGGCTATATTTCATTTGATAAAAAATCAGCCTATCCACAAATTTCTAAATATTTTTTCTGCACAATTTTTGTTGTGTCGGCAAATTGGCGTAAGCGTGCGTACATGCATCCGGGTTAAATTTTTTCTGTATATTAACGAAGCCTTGGCCACTGCCATCTAGTTTTCATTTCTCATCAAAAGTTTATGTTGTTACCACTCAGATGAACTGTCCCAATGAGACGGTTCAACTGAGTGGTAACAACATAAATATTGGGTGTGGGGACGGTGGCACCCCCAACCTTTGCTGGACCAATCGTATGATGCTTCCGACGCTCTTGGGGTGTGGTGGCTGATCTGTAGCCTATTTCACCCACAGGTGGAAGACTCGGACCTATGACACCAACAAAAATCCATTACCCCACCAACTTGGTCTCGTACAGTACCATCTTCAATAAAGAAAGGTGGAGAACATTATGGCCATTATAGAAAGAGCCCTCTCATTTCCGACTCGCACAAACACAATAAACATCGATTAAATGTATGATTTCTGTATCTCGATGATTTCTGTCTGGCAATCGATAAAGGTATTAGGTGTGTGAATATATTCACTTCAAATCGCTGTTTCCAGCATTTATTCAGTTATTCGCATTTTGTATACCCCATCCAAAGCGAAATTTGCGTGTATGAAAGAATCTTACACAGAATCGGAGGCCGTCCGGCATGGATTATCGGTCATATTTGGCCAATAACTGATTGCCAGCTCAAACTAAAGTCGTGCACCACGACCATATACATTAGAAAGTCCAAACATACACAGTTCGTCGTCCAATTGTGATCGTTCACCGATCTAAAAAACAATTTTTTTGTCTAATTTCGTTCATTATCTGGAAAAGGGTCAATGCACCATCTTCCATAATACAACCACCAGCGTCTATGTTTATAACGTCTCTGATTGGCTAAATCTAAAATGTGTGACGTCATTCAACCTATTTCGGGATTCCGGAAGACATAATCTGATAGTATGCGAATCATGAATGAAAGGCAATAAAATTAGAAAAAAGTGTTTTTTAGATCGGTAAATGATCACAATTAGGTCCAAGTCTTCCACCTGTGATTTCACCAACATTGCAAAGTATACTTTTCTAGCAGTATACTTTGAGGGAGCAATTTTCAATTTTAGGATAAATTCATAAATTTTTATTATACTGAATTTATTACATTATCACAGCCATTTTGGCTGTGATAATGTAATAAATTCAGTATAATAATTCTGCATACTTGTAATCATCAAATATATGCAACCGTTACTTCTATATGAAATAATGCATTTCAGGAAAAATAAATGATTACTCCCTCAAAGTATACTTTGGTAGAAAAGTATACTTTGCAATGTTGGTGAAATGGGCTACAGGAGATACTCTTCACAATGGAAGGGATCGGTGGATGACTTTATGAAATGATTTAGCTCCCTTCTTCATCTGGCCCCTTCAAATGTTTTTTTTAAATGTTCAAATGTTGCCAGTTTGTAGTTTGTAATGCTGCGTCGCGTGTTTGTAGGAAGTTGCCAGTGCAGTGCTTCAGACGAGTGAAGTAAACATTATTGCTGACCTCCACTGTCCACCGGGAGAAAACCTGGTCGGCGACGTCTGTGGTAGGTATACCGCCACTGGGAGTTACGGACAAATTGGACACGCCATGGGATTTTGTACCTTCGGACATAATTTTATGAAATATGTTTACAAAATTTACAATATTTTATGTAAATGGCGTCAAAAGTTGAGTACATGCATAATTATATTTTGAAAATTGTGTCAACTTTTGACTTTTGACTTAATTTATGAAAAATATTGTAAATTTCGTAAACGTATTTCATGAAATTACGCAGATGTCCGAAGGTACAAAATCTCTGAGAACAGGGACCATACAACATGTGCAACAACTGTAGTTAAATCTTAGAATTTGGGAACTAGAAATTGTCGTCTGCTGTTGTTTCAAATTTCGTCTTTTTCTGAATGAAAACATGGTTTGATAACTCTTTAGAATCATTTCCATTCCATTGGAAATGATTCTAATGTGCTGTCAAAAGAATGAGAAAAGATGGAAAATAAAAATAAACAGCAGACGACACTGTTTAATTCAGCAGTGTAAAATCAACTGCACTTTTAGGATCTACTGTCTGTTCCATGTATTGCTGCCGATGAACTTTTGGCTATTAAACATATTAAATCTAAAAAATATTTAAATGTAAATACTTTTTCAATAACAAAAAAGCCACCCACCCCAATTTTGTTTTTTTAATGAAATTCCGCCAAATATTGATTTTTTTGTAAGAAAACTATTTTCCTATGGGAATTTAACATGGGGCCAAATGGAGCTGGGGAGTGACGGTGGTGGTCGAAAAACGAAAACATTTGGAATGTGGCTTCGAAACCTGACTACACTGTATAGATAGTTTGGAAACGATGTAACTAAGAAAACAAAATTTAGATTTTGAAAGTCGGTCCACAAATTCCAAAATGGTGTTTAAAAAATCTATTGTTAGCCCCCATGTTAAATTCCTATAGGAATATTATTTCACAATAAAATCAATATTTGATGGAATTTCATCAAATTAAACAAAATTTGGGAGGGTGACTTTTTTTGTTATTGATAAAAAAGTACTTGATTTCAAATATCTTTTTGATTTAAAGTGTTTAATTGCCAAAAGTTTGTTGGCAGCAAAACGTGGAACAGACGGTCACGGTAGTCTGTTTGCTGATGGTAGTAAAGCTTCTTCAGTGACTGAATGACTTACTGAGGGTATGCCAGGCGCATCCATCATAAGGTACCGTTTGTCAACAGTGGGCTCAAATCTAGTATTGGCTTTAAGTGCAAATTCACACATTTAGACAATCATGTTAACATTAGTATGATCATTCATCTACAATTTGCACTGTGTAATTGTAAATATCGATGGAATGAAAATAGCCAAAAATATGAAGTTTGTAAAATACATGAAATGTGATGCTACTTATTGGATTATTCTCGTACAAAGAGCAGACAACTTGGAGATACCCAATGCATTTACGTGATGTGTCACAATTGCCTATTTACGCATTAACCCTTACACCGCATTAACCCTTACACCTTAACCCTTTATCATCAAAAACATGCTTTGACAGCACTTTAGAATAATTTACAACATGCTTTGACAGCACTTCAGAATCATTTCCATTGGAAATGATTCTGAAGTGCTGTCAAACCATGTTTTTGTTGAGCCCGCTTGTTGTCGAGCCCGCTTGCGGAAAGCGAGACATAGTGAATGACATCCGTGTGTCAGTACATCCGTGCACAAAATAAAAAGAAGGCTCATTTTTAAATTTTGATAAAATTTAATATTGTCTGAAAAAACATTGTTTTTGCTTTGTTTTATATCTGTAAAATGTGGACAGGTTTTGTGAAAAAGACAGTAGGGGATATGGCATTGGATATGGCATGGACCCTAGGCATGAATAATACGTGCATCGTATTTCCATCCCACTGGTCTGCCTCTATATGACCTTAGCTGTTGCTGGGGTGTTAAACCCATTCACTTTGTTTTCCTCATTCAGTGGCGTGTGGCGACGGCATGTTCTTTGATGAAGGTGTCAACATGTGTGAGCTGTGTGATGTGGGATCTTACCAAGACATGGAAGGCCAGTTCTCCTGTAACCCGTGTGGTCAGGGCTTCACAACAACAAACCATGGCTCAATTTCCATCAATGATTGTGTCCGTAAGTTGGTATTTCCAGTAATTACATTGCGTCTCTGAGATCATACAAAACCGTCCGACACTCATATCGATTCTGATATTACATGGTTTGATTATAGTTAACTCTTTCACCCCTAAGTAACTGGAATGGACTGTGATATGTTAATTTAAGGACCAATGCAATTGTCACAAACTGATTTTCCGACTAGTCCATTTATAGCCGGCTCATCTGGATCTACACTGTTTGCAAACGCTGCTAAAGAGGTGAGTAGTGTTGAAATCATTACACATGGAACTCCTCTGAGATGTGTTGTTCTGCTAATCATGGGCGCTGTGTAGCAACCAAGTAATATGGGTTGACACCCAATGTATATACTTCCTGTTGACACCCAATGTATATACTTCCTCATGTTCCATGAATATTCTACTTTGACTTTGTTCTTGAATTGACATAAAACTCATTTCAATCAATCGATCAATTTATAAATCAATCAATCAACCAACCAGTCGATCAATCAATATTACCCTATTCTACAACTGATGCTGTTTATTCCACGATCCAGGCTACTACTAAAATTCACTCCTTGCAATCAATCAACCAACAACCAATCAATTAGTCAGTCAGTCAGTCAGTCAGTCAGTCAATCAGTCAGTCTCAGTCAATCATACGCTACTGTACAACTGATGATGGTGTTTTTTCCATGTAACAGGTTTGTGCGATCCAGGCGACTACTATAAATCACATATTGCAATCAATTAATCAATCAATGTATCAATCAACCAACAAATCAACCAACAACCAATTAGTCAGTCAGTCAGTCAGTCAGTCAGTCAGTCAGTCAGTCAGTCAGTCAATCATACGCTACTGTACAACTGATGATGGTGTTTATTCTATGTAACAGGTGTGTGCGATCCAGGCGACTACTATAAGTAACTTCTTGCAATCAATTAATCAATCAATCAATCAACCAATCAGTCAATCATACATTACTGTACAACTGATGATGATGTTTATACCACAATCCAGGCTACTGCTATGAATCACTCCTTGCAATCAACCAATTAACAAACAACTGATGATGATGTTGTTTTATTCCACGTAACATGTGTGCTCGATACAGGCCACCACTATAAATAGCTCCTTGTAATCAATCAATCAATGTATTGATCAACCAACCAATCAATACATAAATCAATCAACCAATCAATTAACCAGCCAATCAATCAGTCCATCATACCCCACTCTACAACTGATGTTGTTGTTTATTCCACGCAACAGCTGTGTGCGACCCAGGCAGCTACTATGAATCAGCAACATCGAGTTGTGTCGTCTGTCCATTACACACATACCAGGATCAACGCGGGCAGAGTTCATGTATAGAATGCCCTGAGGAGAAGCGAACCCATGATAATGGTACAACGTCACAGGCAGATTGCTTTGGTCAGTACTTTCAAGAGTGTATTCACTATTTATTTCAGAATACAGAAAATATGAATTTATTTCCCTTCGTGCTATTAGTTGGTGTATGAAATTAGAAACATTTATTAATAAGTTTGCTGTCACTTTGCGACTGTGTCTCATGAAAGGAATGGCTCAAGTTTCAGATGGTGAAAACATTACGACACAACATGTATTTCACTAACTGAATGGTGAACCGTGAAGACCCTGATCAGACTACCAATATGCACAGGTTGATCGGAGTGTACACTGGTATCAGTGGCTATACTCTAATTTCTCCATCCACAGTCACAGATATTATGGTATGTGAGAGACTATTAAAGGTACATGTCTTTAATTTAGCATTTTCTGGCAAAATAAACATTCATTCACCATTACCCCACGTATTGATTGGCATTATTATACATTTTATATCAGACATAAATTTCCATACTGATATCAGGGGCGATAACCGTGTTTCCTTAAAATGTTAACGGACATTACTATTTATTCTCTGTATTTATTTTTTGATGTGCAATGATCATACTTTATAATCTGTCGAAAATATTATTTTTCAGGTGACACATTTAATTAGTATAAATAATTAAATAATATCATGCCTCATTTGCATATGAAAATAGCCTGATACCACCGCGAGTCACTATCAGTAAAATAAATATACTGAATGATTATATCTGTATAGTGGGTACTCGTAATTTTTAGAACTTGTGGAATAGTGACACAATTATACACTTACTATACAATTCCTATAAAGAACATTCTGTGCGTGCTTAGTTGGTATACCTTTAACTTTACAACTACTTCTTCAACATTTTAATCAGCTAGGCCTGTTAAACATGCTGAGCATGTTCTCCAATTTCCCACTCTAAATCAGACCATTTTAATGGCCAAAGTTAGGTGCCGTTTCATTAAACTTTGTACGACTAAAATGTTTGTCAGTGCAAAATTATGATAGTCTGTAAATTTCACATTAACAACTTGTTCTTGTAAACAATTATTGGATTTACATTTATTGAGCATAGGCTGCATATGCAGCCTATGCTCAATAAGTGTAAATCGATAAATTGAAATTTACAGACGATTCTAAATGTGCACTTACGAACATTTTAGTCATACGTAGTTTAGTGAAACGGCCGCCAGATCACAAACTGCCTGATTTCGAGCACAAGAACTGAATATAGTCAAAAAGCTTTGTAAGCATGTCTCTGTGTTGTAGACAATTGTGAGTCTGGCACTGAACTACAAGCTGGCGGGCAGTGTGTACTTTGCCCACGCGGTTGGTACAGAAACAAGGCCCTACACGAGAAGTGCCAGCAATGTGCTCCAGAGGACGGCACCACGTACGAGGCGGGGGCACAGAATGCAGCAGAATGTGTTATGAGTATGTCACGTCACACTGCATCTACAGTGGAACCTCTCTAAACCGGACACCAATACAACCTCTGATATTATGTTCATAATTGCAAAGCATGCCAGTACATTTCAGAATGCTCATATGCCTGATTTACAATCAATCAAAAATACTACCATGCAAAAATATGTTCAATCCAATCATGTCTGATGAAAATCTGGCGATTGTTCATGTCTAATGAGGTTATGGTTGCTTTACGAAGCATATAATATTATCTATGTGAAGCACATGTTTAACTGACATGCAAAATGCATCTGGCAACTTGAACAAAATCAGAGATTAAGATATTTAAAAATATATTAAAAACATCCATGTCACACGTTTTTGTGGCCTTAAATAAATAAATAAAGTAAGAGTTGTGCCAATCTACGTCTTTTAGAGTCGTGTAACCTGGGACAGTTCTGGGACAAAGAGACGCTGAAGTGTGTCGACTGTGACTACGATACATACCAAGATACGCCACTTCAGTTCCAGTGCAAGCTATGTGGACAGAACAAGGCCACTAATATTACCGGCGCTGACAACTATTCTGACTGTCTAGGTAATGGTAACCTTTAACACTTTCCACCCTAAGTAACTGGCATGGATTTTGATACGTTAATTTTCCGACCCATTCAGTCATCCGAAGATTATTTCTGACCAGTCCTTTTATGAAAACGGGGTGTTTTTGTTCTGAAAAATAAGAAAAGTACTTGCAGAAAGTGCAGATGCTGATGAGCCGGCACGTCATCTGTATCTACACTGTTTGCAAACACCGGTATAGAGGGATGTAGTGTTGAAAGGGTTAATGGCTGATACAGATACATTGGCTCTACTGAATGTTGTATACAGCTGTATTCTGGTCTGCATATATCACTGGTGAAATGGGACTTATGGCATCTGTGACCCATCAAACTAACAAGTGTTTCATTAATGGATTTGCGAACAGTGCGGTTCCTGATCAGACTATGCGTTGCACTTGCTGATCTAGATCTAGACTGTACGCAAAACCCATAAGCCCTATTTCTCCAATCACAGCCACATACATCTTTGACACACTATGGCAAATAGTTCCCTGACTGAATGGGTAATAATAGAGTCTGGTTCTACACTGGTCACAAATGCCATAAACCCTATTTCTCCAATCACAGCCACTTACATCTTTGACACACTATGGCAAATATTTCCCTGACTGAATGGATAATAATGGAGTCTGGTTCTACACCGGTCACAAATGCCATAAACCCTATTTCTCCAATCACAGCCACATACATCTTTGACACACTATGGCAAATAGTTCCCTGACTGAATGGGTAATAATAGAGTCTGGTTCTACACTGGTCACAAATGCCATAAACCCTATTTCTCCAATCACAGACATCATAATAATAATAATAATAATAGACTTTATTTTAAGAGGGTTACACATTTAGTTTCAAACTAATCTTCCATGAAGCCCTCATATATACATGTACATATATACAACAGTGGATCACATTACACAATAATCTAAGTTGGCCTAATAAATTGGCTAATAAATTAATTAGCAGACTCTCATCTGATTTTTGTAATAAAAATGGGGTACTTGGTAAAATTTAATTCTTCATTGACATTGGTTTAAAATTAATGTATGAAACAATGATTAAAATATTTTTGAAACTAAAAAAACAAGATGAATGCAATTTACATGTATTTACAGGTTGGTGGGGATGAGAGTATGCAAATTAACCCTCTCTGGTCAAATATACATCCTGTAGTTTGAGTCTTTGCACATACCAAACGACATGGAATACGGATTGATCACTGAGCGAGGACGAATGGATCACATGTGATATATGCACAAACTCAGTCATGGATCATGTTGGAATATATCAAGACACACACACATATGTCCACTGTGTCATAATGAAAGTGAAATCTTTGAACAAGCTGAATGTATGCAAATGGCATATGCCCTGAGATTTAAATGTTATTTGATTGCAAAGACCAGAGAGGAAAGAATGTGATCAGGGAACCACAAACTATATGTATTTACATTTTAACAAAATAAAATAAACGCAAACATGTATTTTCACATGATGTATATGCCAGGTATTATAGACATCAATTCTTATTCATTTAACTTTTATCCTGTCAACACAGTGCGTATATGCCGTGAAACACAGTGCCGTGAAACATTTTTGATATCTTGTCAATACGACCTAATCACTGCGTATGAATATGTGCGATGTCTGGGGTTATGTTTTGGCATTTTAAAGCCATTTGTAGGTGTTGACGGGATAAATAGAAAAGTAGGTTCTAGTGCCGTGAATGGGAAAAAACGGGATGTGCTCGGCTCCATTTCCTAAACCTTGCCAGATATTTTTTCCCATTCACGGCAGTAACCTACTATTCTCTATTTATCCATTGAATACATTCACAATGAAAATTATTTCTTGTCTCTCTTGTTTTTAGCTTGCTTGGTAAACAGTTCCAAATAATGGAACCTGAATAAGATATGCTTTGTTTAAAGATTTCCTTGTATGGTCTAGGTGTAATATAATTACTTGAAGTTGTGGATATTAGAGTTGGTAAATTTTCATTTGCTGGCCAAATTTTGCTTTTCTTAAAAAATACTTGTTCATAGATGCTAAGTATTTTCAGTTCATCCATACTTTTAACTACATCAGTATAATTGTAGTCCAAAATTATTTTACATGCTCGTTTTTGTAATTGATATAATCTGTTTAAATTGGTTTGCGATGTTCCACTCCATATTATACTACAATAGTCAATATGTGGTTGTATGTAGGTTTTGTAAAATTGTACTCGTGTTCAATTAATAGGAACTCTTTTATTGTATTAAGAAGCCATAAATTAGTAGCTATTTTCTTCGCAATTTTGTCAATATGCGTAGACCAAGTTAGATTATTATCAATGTGAACTCCCAAGTATTTTATCATTCCGTGTCATTTTTAAAGTTTCGCCGTTAAGTTTTAAACCTAAACCATCAATATTGTCTTGTCTGCATTAATGAGCATTCCATTTTTATTACACCATTTTGACAAATTGTATTTTATTGATTGTACAGATGTATTCATTTCATACAGTGTTGTATCATCAGCATATAGGTCAGTGTTAACTAAATCTGTATAAAGAGGTAAATCATTTATAAACATTAAAAACATAAGTGGTCCTAATATAGACCCCTGGGGGACAAATGATCATGTTGTTGAATATAATACTTCCAGTAGCCTATTTCACCAACATTGCAAAGTATACTTTTCTAGCAAAGTATACTTTGAGGGAGTAATCATTTATTTTTCCTGAAATACATTATTTCATGTAGAACTAACGACTGGATGTATTTGATGATTAAAAGTATGCAGAATTATTATACTGAATTTATTACATTATCACAGCCACAATGGCTGTGATAATGTAATAAATTCAGTATTTAATCAAAAATAATAAATTTATCCTAAAATTTAAAATTTCTCCCTCAATGTATACTTTGCTAGAAAAGTATACTTTGCGATGTTGGTGAAGGCTACAGATAGGAAAGACATGGTGATTTCACATTCCATCACACTGGTTTTCCCGATGAGGCATGAAAATGAAATGAAGTGGTTTAAAGTCCCAGCAACAGCCAAGGTCATATAGGGATGGAACCACAGTTTAAAGGTTCATCCGACAGTCCAGTGGGATGGAAATACTATGAAAGTATTTTTCATGCCCTAGGGTAGGTTTTGAACTGACAACCTTCAGAATGAAAATCCTGTATTCTACCCCTGAGCCACAGCCAATCCAATCCGCTGAGACTTGAAACAATAGAGTTCCAGTCTTCATATGAGACACGCCATTTGATTTTGTACCTTCGGACATCTGTGTAATTTCATGACATACGTTTACAAAAATTTATAACATTTTTCATAAATAAAGTCAAAAGTTGACAAACTGTCAACTTTTGACGCTATTTATGGAAAATATTGCAAATTTTATAAATGTATTTCATGAAATTACGCAGATGTCCGAAGGTACAAAATCACATGGCGTGTCTCATATGACGTTATTTGTTACTGGTACATTAAATCCTTTCACCTTTTGAAAGGATTTAAAACACTGCTCATGCAATGAATGAATCAATCAATCAATACTCAATTGATGAATCGTTTCTCACACAGACATCTGCCCAGCGGGTCAACAGTACAATGAGTTTAATGTGTGTGAACCTTGTCCACGGGGCGAGTACAAGGACAATTCGGACGTGGCCAGCAAGTTTGGCGTGTGTCGCCCGTGTAATGGCGCTATGACGACAGACTCCACTGGCGCTACTACAGCTAACGACTGCATCATTCGTAAGTAGTCCGATATCGGGATTAAAAAACTTTCTCGGCTTATTCTCAAATATCTTGCTTGAACTCGGTAAGTCCATTTGTTCGAGACTCTTTTCTGCACGGTTGCCATTCAGTCAGTGAGAATTAATTAACCCTTTCACCCCTTAGTTACTGGCATGGACTATTTCAAGTCAGGTTTTAGACTGTTCCATTATGCAGTAAAAGGGGATCATTTTGTAATATTTAAAAAAAACTTTCATAAATGGAGCATATCCTGATGAGATGACTTGTTTTGATTGGCTTGTCAGTTCAATCCAATGGTAAACATTTTAGGTGAGCTGCCAGCCAGAGAAAAGTGCCTTATTTAAGGAGTTTAATAGCAGCCCTCTACACACACCCAAATCATATACAGTGTACCATTTTAAAGCTGAATATCTCGCCCTCAATTTTAGGCATGATGTGGAGCTGATAAGTGGTTCAGTTTTTGTCCAGCATAAATTCAAGTTGGCCACCAAAATAATTGAAATGAAACTACTATGTTCTTTAAGTAAGTTTGTATAACAGTTATCTAGACGTCTAAAATGCACTTTCTGGCCACAAGAAATAAGTCAATAAACTTTTAAACCTTAATGATACAATTATAATATTTGCATAAATCCAAGATGGCCGCCAAATATGAAATAGTTGCCATATGAGTTCTTATGTAATGCATGTAAGTTATTATATACTGTAAATCTCGACACACACACACACACGCACACACACACACACGCACACACACACACACGTACATCATATTTTATTTTAAAGCTTAACACCTCCCCTTTAATATCTGATAAGGCAGGCAACTATAAAATGATGTGCTTTCTGTCTACGATAAATTCAAGATGGCCACCACAAAATTTGAAATGTAAATATTGTGCCTAAGGTGTGTAACTGATACTATTTTATTTAATATATTAGTTTCCAGAAGGGTTGAGTGATTATAATTTATAACAGCTATATGCTGTTAAACCTAACGAGAAACATTCATCATTTGCATAAATTCAGGATGGCAACCATATTATTTAAAACGCCAATAAAATTGTAGGTTGTTTACACTGCGTTCGTAGTAAGTTTGTAGTAAGTTTGAACCATACCTGTATATGTCTGCTTTAAATATCATTTATGTATGAATTATATACAATGTAACATTCAAGAGGAATGCTATATGTGAGCTGACTGACACACAGAAAGCGATACCATACAGCAACATTTTGAGGAATTAGAAACATGGGGACATGAGCAGTCGCCAACATTCATGTTTTGTGATCTCTTACTACAAGTTCAACAGATTCTCCTTCTAAATAATCACGCCGAGAGGAATGTAACTGTGTGCTTCACCTACAGACACTGAGAGCCATGATGCCATGCCGCAGTTAGACCCAAACTTCGCCAGGTGGTCACCGACATATATTATGGACATGTTGAAGTTGCTTTTGAAGCTGGTGAATTTGCGACAAGTTCCTGGTGGCTTCAATGGGATATAGAGTGACATGGGTACAGAGAAAATGGTAATTAGAGATTCCAAAGGCAGTGGGGGTATTTTTGGGATGGCCAGAAAGAAATCAGCTTTCATAATATGAATGCTGACTAGACATATTATGCGTGACAGGAGTGGCTTGACAAGCAGTGGTGATGATAAAGGACATGGAGGTGCTTGACTCCGCAATTAGGCATGGTGAAGAACATGTAACCACACTCACCACGCATGTGACAAATAACATGACAAATCCATTTGAACCAGAGTCACATTCAGAAGTCCTTATCTACAGGGTTGCATAAATCATTACTAGATCTGAACAGAACAGGACAAGAAAAGCAGGAGAATATTGTATTTGGTGCTTTTGAATTGGGCCAGACTAGTAGCTTCTACAATTTTATTAGCAAGTCACGCATCAAAACATTTGCGGACATGGCCAAGAAGACAAGTTCAAAACTGGATGGAAGTAATGCTGCACCCAAGAAATACCAGGTGATTGGCGGACGTCCAGTTCCCCAATGGAAGAAATTCCTGGCTGTATCTTCCAACAAGCAATCACTTGTGCATTTCCTAGGAGAATATGTGATTGAATACGCGCATATCTAGAAGCACATTGTTGATGTAAACTCAACGTTGTTGCAAGATTCTCTAATGGTGAGCTTGTGAAGTCTGCCGGTAGCAAAGGTGTGCTCCAAGAACCAGTAGCCGATTTCATCAAAATTGTAAAGTATACTTATCTAGCAAAGTATACTTTGAGGGAGTAATCATTTATTTTTCCAGAAATGGATTATATCATATAGAACTTAACCACTGCATATATTTGATGATTAAAAGTATGCAGAAGTATTATATTGAATTTATTACATTATCACAGCCAAAATGGCTGTGATAATGTAATAAATTCAGTATAATAAAAATTAATAAATTTATCCTTAAATTGAAAATTTCTCCCTCAAAGTATACTTTGCTAGTGAAGTATACTTTGCCATGTTGATGAAATGGCTCCAGAACTTGCTAGTTCACACGAGGAAGCTGATACTAGAATGATGCTACACGCTGTTGTTGCCATTGAAGACTTTGGCTCCCATGGTGTTTCAGGGACAATAATCATTCGATCAGCAGATACTGACGTGTTATCTGCCAATTACAAGTTTCATGTGGAGTGAAACTGGCGTTATCGCCAGTATGACAAACAAGTGCCATTTTGTCCCAGTACATGCACTATGTGATGCTATCATTTTTGTAGCATACTCCCTGCTATGCATGTTGTCACAGGCTGTGACTGTGTGTCACCACTCTTCGTAATTGGCAAGAAAACAGCATTTGATCAAACCTACATTCATACCCGTCCTGTGCGTCACGACAGACAATTTAATCGCAGACATTTCTATCATTTCTCTGGAAGCCATGTTTTCCAATCACCGTGGGCTTCCCCGATGACGTCATCGCTAAACGTACAGTCGTTATTACACTACATATGATTGGCCGATATACCGGGAACCAGATAAGAAAACCAATCAAAAGGATCATTACAATGAGATGACGTCACACGGAATTCTGTGGGTAGCAGGTGGGAGCACGCGATGGGTAATTTTACAATCGGGGTTCATCCTTGCCGGAATCCCGACTGGATACCTGGTTTGGCCCTCACATACGTCTTTGGCATTTTGTATGTGACAGTTGAATCTGGTTATACCCCTTATGTAAGTATTACGATATTCGTAATCCTATTTCAGGGGAAGAGGCCAAGTGACTTGGTGTGGTATGGACCTGGCACCAGGTCAGGTTATTCTAATTTCAGGGCTGAATATATTTGTTCTCAATGTAAATATTCCGTTCCGATTTTGGGATTTTCCCCCCAATGCAGCAGGTTAAAATGGGATCGAACCAGTTTGCCCGGCCTTACATGACCGTAGCTGTTGATAGGCCGTTAAACACTAATAAACAAACAAACAAAGACACATAGAGTGTCATGGCTTCCCGAGAAATGATAGAAATGTCTGTGCGATTAAATTGTCTGTTGTGACGCACAGGACGGGTATAAATGTAAGTTTGATAAAATGTTTGATTGGAAACAATTTTTTTTCTATGCAAAATGTTTCTTTGCGGGCCGGGACGACGTAAAAGTGTATTTTGAACCCGATGTTTACTCCGTTATATAGCAGTATTGTCTTCGGAAATGTGTCCGATCTTTTACGACCTAGCAATAATGCTAGTGTTTTTAAAACAAAACAATCGATAGCTCTAAAACGCGTTGACATAGCGCATCGGGGAATATATCGTTGTGGAGTACTAACATTGTCTCTCAACTTCTGCAATAGGCGACAATGATATAACTCGGTTGACATTTCGTGAGAGTCCGTTGTCTCGAGGCTGTCCGGGTTCGGCATATTAAAAACTTCGGAACCTTCTATATGGAGTCTATATGGAGGGAGTAAAAAAATGTTTAGCTTTTTTTTCTTCATTTATTGATGCTTTTAGGCATATTTAATGTATTTATAGACCTCGGTCCGTTACTTCAACCTGTGCATGAAATACCATTTAGGTTTAATGTAAAAAATGTGCATACATAATGTGATTGGTCGGTCCATATGACATCTACTCATGATTTGCTCAACACACAGCAAAGGCTATTTGTTGTAATGCAATGTACCTGAGGATTCACTTGATTAGAGGCCGACAATGGTGGTTGCAAGTTATTACACACTGGCATCCTCTTGGCTAAGTCTGTAGGGGCTGACGCTGGTAATTAAGATTTAGATGCATGTGCAGGAATACACACATGCTTTTGTAAGCGCTGATATGTGCTATAAACATTTGTGAGTTTTTCAACGATTAGAGGTTTTTTTTACACAAAGGTACATGTTCCAATTCAAAACATTTTGCCAATGTGTAAGAAAACCGATTTTTTGCTCTCTGCAATCATGCCCAAATCAATATCTCAAATTCATTGACTGATAGTGAATTTATATTATGTATCATACAGTCATAAAAACAGTTTTGTTATGTCTGTGCCATTGTATTATCTGTTACCCAAGTATCTATGCCTTCGTGGCTTTGCCTCGTTTCTTGTTTATATATGATGTACGTGTGTGTTTGTCGTAATTTATGTCATATATATAATAAATTTCATGTGTCCCATAAGAGCATAAATAGTAAAATCTTCATATTTGGCGGCCATCTTGAATTTATGCAAACAACTTTCTTTTCCTAATTAGGTTTAACAGGTTGCTAACACATAAACATAACGATAAACAACATATTAGACATTTAAATGAAAGAAATATTCCATTCGCACTCATTTACATGGTTAATTTTAATATTTCAAATATTTTGGTGGCCATTTTGGATTTATGTTGCGCAAAATCTGCACCACTTTTCAGCACCACTTTATGTCTTAGACTGATGGTAAGATGTCAATCTTTAAAATAGTATATGATGAGTGTGTGTGTAGGTCGTTCTTGACACTGTATAATAACTTTTGTGCATTACATTTGAGAACATATGGTAAACTGTTCATATATGACGGCCATCTTGGATTATTAAAAAATAGTTTTGTTTTGTAATTTAACTAAAAATCTTGCTATCATTGTATTGTAACAAACAACTACATTTAGTTGAAATATATATTTTGCATTGACTTGCATGACAAATTATTAATATGTCAATTATTTTGGCAGCCATCGTGGATTTATGCTGAGCAAAAACTGCATCACTTGTCAGCTCCACATCATGCCTAATATTGACGGTGAGACATTGAGCTTTAATGTGGTATACAATTTGGGTGTGTGTAGAGGGCTGCTATTAAAATTCTAAAAAGGAGGCTGTCGCCGCTCCCCTATTTCTTTCAATGTTTCTTGCCTTCAAAATATGATTGTTGTTAGATTAAAATTCGCTTAAGCGCATTTGGCAACACATGAGTCAGCCGTCTTGAATCTTGACTTTTGGTTGGTGTTTTCGGGGCATGTTCCGAAAATGTCAATAAATCTGCTAATTCGTCCCAAGTTTTCATTGGCTGTCGATCTAGCAGACAGATGAGGCACAGTGAAGGAATACTTGAAACTTTTCTATTGTTTATGATTTTAACAGACAATTAAAGATCAGATTAATGGCGGACGCGGAAAGTCACGGTAGGCTTGTGAACAAAATGAGCTACATGAAAAAAAATAACCAGTATTATTTAGTCCAAACACTGCATTTGGTTGCATTTTTAAAGAACTTAATGTACGTCAAGTCATGCTTATTTTAACCTGACGTAAAGCACATCGCCGCTGCACACATGTCTATAAATTACAAAATATGTGAATACCCCGAAAACTTCAACTACCTCGAAAACTGGCATCTTGACCATATTAACTAATGGGCCTTATTTCTTTTCCTCAATAGCCAAGTGTGTGGCTGGCCAGTATATTGGCTGTGACGGCTGTGACAAGTCGCCGTGTCTGATAACCTGTCCCATCGTCAGCTGTACACCATGTCCCCTGGACACGTTCCAACCCATGGCCAACCCATTCGCAGCCACTGCTTGTACTCGATGTGATGAGGTGCGCCAAGTACCAGCAGGCCAATCCATCGGAACGCCCGACAAACAATCTGTCAGTGTCGACCAATGTCAAGGTAAAATAATAAGTAAATTTTATTGTCTGCTTTTATTTTTATGCCCCACCAAATAGTGGAGGGGGCATTTAGTGTTATCCCTGTCCATCCGTCCTGTCCATCCGTCCGTCTGTCCTTTCTTCTATCCGTGAACAACCTTGTAACTCGTAAAACTTTAAACCGTATTAGCCACAGACCGAAAACTTGGTATGTAGCTTCCTTATGATGAGTAGATGCGCAAAGTTTATGTCATTTTTTTTATTCGACCCCCCAGGTCATGGATTACCGGTATCTCCCCCTGTTCGACTTAGAATTTTCCAATTTTGGCTTGTAACTCCTAAAGTTTTTAAACCCTAATAGCTACACACCTGAAATTTGGTATGTAACTTCCTTATCAACAGTAGATGCGCAAAGTTTATTTCTATTTTTGATTCGACCCCCGTGTCATGGATTATCTCCCCCTTTTCGATTTCGAAATTTAACATTTTGCCTTGTAACTCGTAAAACTTTTAAACCGTACTAGCTACACACCTGAAACCTGGTATATAGCTTCCTTATGATGAGTAGATGCGCACAGTTTATTTTGTTTTTTTATTCGACCTCCGGCTAATGGATTATCTCGCCATTTTTGACATTGGTTTTGGCTTGGTCGTCCGTCTGTCCGAGCTTACAAATGGATACATATGTGGCTAGGAGAACAATAGGTTATGTAATATTCTATTGTTCCGTTATTTTATGTGGCTAAAAATTGGTTTATGTGGCTACAGAACAATAGGGATGAACAAAGGAAAAGGTTAGGTTAGTCACATAAGTATCCATTTGTAGGAAAGTCCATCTGTCCGTCCGTCCATCTGTCCGTCTGACCGTCACAAAATTTGTGTCGTGCATCTCCAAAAGTTTTTGAGTTACAGTCGTGAAACTTTACAGGAATACTGGTCATCATGTGAAGTTGCGCACCTGGGGTTTTAGATGCAGATTCATCCTGTATTTACGGAGTTATGGCCCTTGACTTAGCGAAAATTGGGGATTTTCAACTTGTGTCGCGGGTATCTCCAAAAGTATTTCAGTTAGAGTCGCGAAACTTTACAGGAATACTGGTCATCGTGTGAAGTTGCGCACCTGGGGTTTTAGATGCCAATTCATCCAGTATTCACAGAATTATGGCCCTTGAATTAGTGAAAAGTGGGGATATTCAACTTGTGTCGCGGGTATCTTCAAAAGTATGCAGAAAATACAAGGTAGCTACATATATGCTGTTTGCTGCCTTAAATTCTACTTTTCCAAGTCCTGATAACATGCTGTGGTGGTATTGGGGGAGACATATGTTTTTGTCTGAAAAACAATACTCTAGTTTAATTCTTATTTTCTCAAATGAAACATGTTTTGTGAGCATGTTTAACTCATTTAATCTGTAGCCTATTTCACCAACATTGCAAAGTATTCTTTCCTAGCAAAGTATACTTTGAGGGAGAAATTTTCAATTTTAGGATAAATTTATTAATTTTTATTATACTGAATTTATTACATTATCACAGCCAATTTTGGCTGTGATAATCTAATAAATTCAGTTTAATAATTCTGCATAGTTTTAATCATCAAATATATGCAATCGTTAGTTCTGTATGAAATGTATTTCAGAAAATAAAAATCAATGATTACTCCCTCAAAGTATACTTTGCTAGATAAGTATACTTTGCAATTTTGATGAAATCGGCTACAGGAGAGATGTGCTATGAATATGCATTTTTTTAAAGATATTTGAGAGTTTTTAATAAAAAAGCAGATTACAATATTTAGTTCCCACATTCAAAGGGTTAACAAATGTTGCACATTTTGCAAACTATTCTTGTGCCGATTTCTCCATCGTAAATGTTTGCTCACAGTTTAGATGTCGCACTAGATTTGATTTCTACAAACATGTATTTTTTATGTTAAAAAAATAACTAGCAATATTTACTACCTAATTATGCCCCCCATGGAATAGCAATGGGGGCATATTGCGTTGCTAGTGAGGTTCCGTATGTCCGTATGTACGTCAGTCCGATCGTCGTCCATCCGTGTACATTAACATCAAATAGTCTAAAAGTTTGTAAGAGTTTCTCCAGTTAAGTGTCCAGGGGGCCGTTTCACTTCGCGGGACTAAAATGTTTGTAAGTGCAAAATGATAGTCTGTAAATTTCACATTAACAATGTTTTCTTGTGAACAATTATTGGATTTACATTTATTGAGCATAGGTTGCATATGCAGCCTATGTTCAATAAATGTAAATCCATCAATTCAAATTTCCAGAAGATGCTAAATTTGCACTTGCGAACATTTTAGTCGTACAAAGTTTAGTGAAACGGCCCCCTGTACGTATGCAACGGGGGCATATCCATGTTTTACAACACAATGTCTCGTTTAGTTAATTTCAATGAATCCAAATTAGTGCTTAACATGGAAAACTATTTCTATAGCTGGTATAGTGTTATTATTTCACAACCAAAAACATTATGTTCACAAATTGTGCTTCCTGGTATAGTAATAGCATAATTATGTGCATTTCCAAATTATCTCCCCTGTCTCTCACAGTTCCTAGTAAAACATAAAATCCTATGAATAAAATTGTGCATTTGGTTGATATACGTCATTTGTAGTCTGTGAACTGAAAATAAACCACATTAAATATCTAAGACATCATATGAGACGCAACGTCTTTTCACATAAACTAAAGAAAGAGGAGAAACTTTTTTTCTGATTTTGGGTGACATTGGTCACATTGCCATTAACCTGTGTATCGGGTTGGTTGGTTAGTTACTGCTAGAGCAATACTTTCAAGAGTATATTCCAAGAAATGGGGCTTATGGGTTTTGCGGCGAGTGTAGATCCAGATCAGCCTGTGCATGCACACAGTCTGATCAGGATCTGCACTGTTGAGTATTGACCTTTCTGACCTTCGAAATGGTGCTGAAACACTTGGCCATTTTGTTACGTCAAAAAGATTTTCTCCAACATGTAATATCTTCAATATTATACGATGGATTGCTTTAATATTTGTACAGATTATTCACCTGGGGCCAATTGTATAAACCTTGGTTAAATTAACCACTGGTTAGCGCCTAACCACTGGTTAAATTTTAACCAGCGTGGTTAGTTAACCAGACTGGTTAACCGTTTGTATAAAACCCACTAATCATATGGTTAACAAACCAGTTTCTGGAAGGTTTAACCACTGGTTCAATTAACCAAACCAGTGCAAGTCGTCCCACAATGCATTGCAATACTAATTCCGGTTCCGACTATTTTCGCGGCATCTGTCATTGCGTCAGAACGGGTTATTGTAAACATAAACACTAATCATAGGCGGCGGAACGGGAAACTTATTGGGGGGGGGGGGGCAATCGTGAGGGTCCGATTTTTCCGGGGGCATGCTCCCCCTGAAATTGTTGACATCTAAGAGGCGTGAAACACCATTTCCTGCATCCTCTGGGCCCAGTCTTGCGGGCCCAGATGGCCCGATGTTGCTAGATGGGTTCGGGGGCATGCTCCACCGTAAATTTTGAAAATGTAATAGGCGTCAAACGCCATTTCCTGCATTCTCAGGTCCCAGTCTTGAGGACCCAAATGGCATGGATGTTGCTAGGAGGGGGGTGGGGGTCCGGGGCCATGCTCCATCGAATATTTTTGAAATCTAGGAGGAGCGAAACGCCATTTCCCGCATTCTCAGCAAGTTGGAGGATGACAATATGTGCTTTATTACAGAAGTATTGGAACAAAATTATTTGGGTGGGGGGGGGCAGGGCACCCCCCACTTCCGCTGCCCCTGCTAATACCCTTGTCTCATTAAAATATGCCCATAGCGACGTGTTGTTTACAATTGAAAATGGCGGCTCACGAGCTAAGTCTTTAAACTCGATTTTAATTTGCTCATATCGGGCCGTATTAAAAATGTTCTACAGGTGCCGCATATCAACATGAACGTAAGATGTTTCCAACTGTAAATGCAGCACTTCATATGCGGCGGAACGGGAAAATTATTGAGGGCCCAATCGTGAGGGTCCAAATGTCCCGATTTTGCTAGGCCTAGTCTGGGGCCATGCTCCACCGAAAATTTTCGAATCTAAGGCGTGAAACGCCATTTCCTGCATCCTCGGGGCCCAGTCTTGAGGTCCGAAATGCCCCAATGTTGCTAGGGGGGTATGGATATGTCCATTACGATTGCAATGCTTATTATGACATCTGTGTAGTCTAAACACAGCCAATATTATTAAGGCTCATCGTAAATAATTCGGACATTAAATCAGATACAATACCGAACCTACCTAGCGTGGACGCCGCTGAATTACGTCGCTAGATTTGTGACGTATGTCGAGGGAATTGCGTCAAAACATGACGTTACGCAAGTTCAAACAATTAAATTTAGTATGCGGTATAAATTAAATACATGATTAGTGCTGTCGAATATAAAATATATTCGGTTTCGTCCCGACAACTTTATACGAGCTCGCTAAAGCTCTCCCCAATAAATCTGTCTAAGACTATATATAAGGCTGAACCGAATATATTTTATAATTGACGGCAATACCCATGTATTTACTATATTTCCGTCTGTCTTACGAGTATATATGGTTAGTGCCGTTACGAGTATATATGGTTAGTGCCGTTACGAGTATATATGGTTAGTGCCGTTACGAGTATATATGGTTAGTGCCGTTACGAGTATATATGGTTAGTGCCGTTACAAGTATATATGGTTAGTGCCGTTACGAGTATATATGGTTAGTGCCGTTACGAGTATATATGGTTAGTGCCGTCGAATATAAAACGACTTGCTTACAACAAACGGCATAATTTTACCGCTGTGATTACTATGACGTCACTATTACATAAGATGACGTCAGTATTTCACTGCGAGTCTACGTCATGTTATCAGGAGGCTCAATGAAAAATCTAAGATTAATTAGTGGGCGGAGAGTGGTTTTATGATCACGGTGTTCAGCACACATGGTAGGGATGTCATACCTGCGAACTTTAGCATTTTCAGGGAGTTATGTAATTGGTATACCCCTGCCCACCTCCCTGACATAATGAGAGTCGGTGGGGGGGTTATCCCTTAGCCCCTGCTCACTCCTCTAGTTAATGTAAGCTTGCAGGTATGACGTTCACACACGAAAGGATTGAAGAAAAGCAAACAAAACAGTAGGACATTTATCCAAAAAGTACATGACACGCACAGAGAACAACCCAACATTTGAACTAATTTTCAGCACTATAATATTAATTAAGGCACATATCTTCAGTTCTGAATGGGCTGTCTATACTATAGTATATGGACCTTGATCTGATCAAATTACCCTTATTGGACGGTGCTGGCTGGGCATGTATTTTGGCTGTGACTGCAGAAATGGTGCTTATGGAATTTGTGACCTGTGTAGCTCTTGATCAAACAATAAATGGCATCGTTAAATGAAGCTTATCCCTCGCTGTCAGCCTTGATAATAAAAATAAATCACAAGTCCTCAGTGACCTTGACCTTCAAAACAAAGCACCATCCCTAGACACACATTGTGGACAAATATGTATTATCAAAATCAGTGAAATGGTTCAGGAGTTATTGAAAAATGATGGTGTTACTGGTGTAACAGGGGATAATGACATATTCCTGTAGCCTGATAATGATTTATATTGTTTACTAGAAGAATGATGTCAGTTTGGTTGATGGAATGGTGAACAGTGCAGAAGCACAGGCTGATCTAGATACACACTGGTCGCAAAATACATATATGCCCCATTTTTCCATTCACAGCCATATATACGACCCAGTGAATGACATGAAAATAATAAACAAAATATATATTACTGAAAACATTACTAGAGTTGCAAACTTGTGCAACTAGTTTTGCAAAAAAATAGCTGTCATATTTCTCGCAGATGTAGTCACAGGACAAACTTGTTTTGACTAGACACAATGGCAACGATAACTTAAGGTCATAGGAAGATATACTTGCCTTCAATTTTTGTTTCATAAGAGTGTACAAGCTACATTGGTGGGTGGCAGGTGGGAGCACGCGATGGGTAATTTAACGATCGGGGTTCATCCTTACCGGAATCCCTGGAGACCTGGTTTGGCCCTCACATACGTGTTTGGCATTTTGTATGTGACAGTTGAATCTGGTTATACCCCTTATAAGTGTAATCCTACCGGTATTACTTTTAAATAGGGGAAGGGGCCAAGTGACTTTGGTGCGGTATGGACCTGGCACCAGGTCAGGTTATTCTAATTTCAGGGCTGAATATGTTGTATCTCGATGTAAATATTCCGTTCTGATTTTGGGATTTTCCCCCCAATGCAGCAGGTTAAAACGGGATCGAACCTGTTTGCCCGGCCTTACATGACCTTAGCTGTTGATAGGCCGTTAAACACCAATAAACAAACAAACAAACAAGCTACATTGTTATGACAGTGAACAAATACTATTTTGTGCAATACATCATAGACAGATGTGAGTAGCTACATGTTCATTATATGATATGTTCTACTTCACATTTTGCGTTCTTTGTCAAACGACAGAACAGGGGAAACTGGCTAATGGCTGGAACACACAAAGATGGCCAACTTGGCCACTCCATATGCCGTAACAAGGCAGTGTTCACATATATGTTCACATATATGTTCACATATATGTTATACATATATTCCATCACATTTACGAAGCAATAATTATATCTTTGAATCAAACGATGATCAGGTATAGAACGGGTCCTTAAGGTATTACAGTGTTTGTGTTGATTATACATGTACAGTATACAAGTGCATGTAACATGCTTAAAATATATTTTAATACAGTTCATAAAGAGTTTCAAGCAGGTATATGTCTTTGTGTGTTATCTGCCGCAAAGTGGTTGTCAGTAGTAACCATGAATCGGTAAAAGGGATTACATAACTACTCCCATGGTTTTCCATAAATCTATGACGCAATAGGCCTACAACATAGTTCAATTTATTCTGAAATTTCCTGGAGTTGATGTTTACTACATTGTATATCGGCAGTGGACATTCAAATTAACTGACAAATGTTTATGACCAGTGACAAGTTGTGCCCGAATTCATACTACATCGAGTGACATATCTCAACTGTTTCTGCACATCTTCGGAAGTACCATCTGAGACGCTTCAACCCTTAGACCGCTACTCACTACAATTGTCGTCTGCTGTTGCTTTTATATATTGCCTTATTTCTCAATAATAACATGGTTTGACAGCACTTCAGAATAATTTCCAATGATTCTGAATTGCTCTCAAAACATGTTGTAAATTATTATAAAGTGCTGTCAAAGCATGTTTTTGATGATAAAAATTGAAAATAAAAAATAAACAGCAAACGACAAAAAAAAATAAGATAGCGGTCTAAGGGTTAATAACCATATATAAAGTCTGAGAGTATCTTGTACCACAGAATCCAATATAGTCAGTGAAATTGTTTGAAGTTTGGTGCTCAAAAGTTTAAACTAGATCATGGTGTTGCTGATGGCATATTCATTCCTCTTCCCAAGTCCCACATAGACGATACATGTACGTACGTAGTACTACTGAATGCAGATCCAGCCAATCTCTGGTAGGGATGTTCTCATCATATGGTTTCCTGAAAAATATAAATTAAAAAATATGATACAACTAGTTGAATAAAATTTATATTTAAAGACAGCAATTTGAATAAAGTAGACATCTTATCAAATCCAGTGATTACTTAAAATATTCAGTGGTAAAATGAAAGAACAGCATTTCTTTCATTTTACCACTGCACATTACATAACGTAAACAAATCAACAACCCATTTCATTTGCAAAAATAAAACTAGACAAAAATATATCGCAATGTACCCAATTTGAATTTCCAAATTTCAAGGTCTGAAATGGGTAGATAATCAATGAATCGGAAATCAAATGAAAAATCACTTTGCGGATGCATGTACAAACCGTAACTTGCATTATAAGTAATTAAGCCACATACCAAATCTCAAGTGTCCATCTATCATAGTTGTGAATAGTACAGGGCACAAAAATTCCACTCGTCCGCTCGTCCTGGCGAGGGGAAATGCCAGCAGGACGAGTGGAAATTTCAATTTTTGTAATGTAGATTTCTTAATTTTGCCATTCCTATCAAAGTAAGGACGAGTAAAAATTTCAAGAATTTTGGTGCCCTGTAGTAACTCTTGCAATCTACTCCTGTTACTACACATCTACGGACGGTAGGGGAGTAGATTGCAAGAGTTACTGTTCGCAACTACATGCAGATCTATCATGTCTGTTATGGTTTAAAAGTTTTACCTCTGACAAGAAAACGTGATGGACATACATGTATGGACGTGAGACGTATGTACGAACGGACACTTGTGACAAACAGAATATACCCATTTTTCCCCCAAAAAAGTGGGTACAAATTAGTTGCGGGAAGTAACTCTGAATACTCTGTGTACGGACGATACGCGAGTATTCTATAGTAACTTCTTGGTACTAGGTACAAATATGCATGGATTTAGAAATCTACAATAGTCATTTATATACACAAAATCTTTTAAATGTATTAAATAATATGTATATCAATTTTGGGCTAGTTGTGGGAAGGAACTCTGCAAAATGCATGTACATATATAACTCTGGGTACGGACAATACGGGAGTTACATAATATTGTATTCTGCAGAGTTACTTCCCGCAACTAATGTTGGGTATACACTAATTTTGTTGGGGTGGGGGGGCCTTACATATTACCTGTATCTTGTAGTATTCTGTGTATCTCCACGTTATGCCTTGGCTTTCGACACTGCCTGCCAGCCATGGCCCATGCTTCATCATGATCATGTTCATGTCGTCATGAAATAATAATACTTTGCTTTAATTGTTTTCAAACTCCATACACGTTTCTTAATGTCCATAAACAATAATAAGTTGTAGCTGCTAAAATTGACAGTCACTGAATCAGCCATAAAGTCCGTGAAACTGCCTTCTAAAACACAGACACTGATCGTGTGTATTGAATTCTTGTCGTTACCGCGCGTGTGTACTGGAGTTAACATGTATGCGACAGTGTTATATAGTGACGTAACACTGATACTGCAGCTGGATGTATAAATAGATTGTCAATGCGGTAAAAACACAACTTATTTAATCAATGTGGAGCGAATTTACTGAAAGGCTGCCATTTTGTTTTCTCCGAAGAGCCTGGTAAAGGTTAAGGCTTCTTTAGGTCGGTTAAATTTATAACCAGAAATATCATATATGGTTAAAATTTAACCGGAGTTTCATACAATCGCTAACCAATACTTTAACCAAATATTTAACCTAACCACGGATTTAACCAGTGGTTAGCATTTAACCAAGGTTTATACAATTGGCCGCTGAACATGTGTGACATAATCACACCATCAATGACATGACATGCCCTTGACCTTTGTGACCTTCAAAATGGTGCTCAAGTTTTCTTTTTTTTTACACACAATCTCTAGTTAGTCCAGTATGCCATGGGGGCATATCCATGTTTTACAAACATAATTTCTAGTTACTAGTTATGTAGTTTGTTTTACCCATTAATCATCAGGTGTCACAACAAACATGTATGCAGTGCTCCTATTGAGTTGTTCAGCAATGTAGCACCTGGGGGCCGTTTCACCAAACTTCGTCCAACTAAAATGTTTGTACCGGTAAGTGAAAATTTAGGATCGTCTGGAAATTTCAATTTATGGATCTACATTTATTGAACATAGGCTGCTATAAATGTAAATCCAATAATTGTCTATAAGAAAAAGTTGTTAATGGTAAATTTACAGACTATCATAATTTTTCACTTACAAACATTTTAGTCGTACGAAGTTAGTGAAACGGCCCCCTGATGAGCTAACGCTTGTACAACAAATGTTAACCAGTGACTGGTTATCTGTTCCAGCATACTGTGAGTCGGGCTACGAACATGTCGGCAGTTCTGGCTGTCAAGCTTGTGCCCGAGGTTCATTCAAGGACAACGACGTGGACAGGTTCACCGGCTGTGTATCATGTAGCAATGTTAGCGCAGCATTTACATTCACCGATAACACTGCCTCCACGAGCCAGCTAGACTGCGTGATACGTAAGTATATTTAGTGGGATACTGTTATTATCAATCCTTGGGAGAAAATTAATAGCGTGTCTTGCAAAAATAACGTTGAATCCATTCTTAAGGATATTTCTGAATGACAAATTTGACTGGGATTCACACCTGAGACAAAGTGGTCTGTTGTAGTAAGAGTGCCTGACATTGGACCAGTTGCCGATTTCACTAAAATTACTAAGCATACTTATCTAGCTAAGTATACTTTGAGGGAGTAATAATTGTTTTCCCCGAAATGCATTATTATACCCCATGCACACATTAGGGTACTTATGTGGCTAGCCCCACAGGGTTATGGACTTGGTAAAGGATAGGGTTGGTTACAATTAGCCACCTAAAAAATCCTTTTATGTGGCTAAAAATCGTTTTATGTGGCTAATATTTAACATGTGATAAGCCACATAAGTATAGTACTGTAAGAACGTCCGTCCGTCCGTCCGTCCGTCCGTCCATCTGTCCATCCGTCCACGTTAAAGTATTTTGGTAACCATTATCTCTTTAACGGTAAGTCAGATTGACCTCAAACTTCATATACTTCCTTATCATCATCCATATTTTCATTCCATACCACATTCATGCGACCTTCGTGTCCAAGGTCAAGTCAAATTACTTAGAAATTTGCATCCGCAAGATTTGCATTAAAGTTATATAAATTATCTCTGTAACGGTAAGTCGGATTGACTTAAAACTTCATATACTTACTTATCATCATCCATATTTTCATTCCATATCACACCCATGTGGCTTTCATGTCCAAAGTGAAGGTCAAATTACTAGACATTTTCGTTAAATATTTGCATTAAATATTTATTTGTTGGTCCAGGAGGCGGCCGGGGGTATACGTGAGTCCCTGCTCACTTTCTCTAGTTTCATATAGAACTAAGGACAGCATATGTTTGATGATTAAAAGTATGCAGAACTAACTGAATTTATTACATTATCACAGCCAAAATGGCTGTGATAATGTAATAAATGCAGTGTAATAATAATTATTAATTTATCCTTAAATTGAAAATTTCTCCCTCAAATTGTACTTAGCAAGAGGAGAATACTTAGCAATTTTGGTGAAATAGGATACTGGATACTATCTTTAAATCCTGATTCAGCAAACCATCCCTTATTGACATGTCTAATGATCACACAAAGCCAATGGTGGTCCAATATATAGAGCATATTGCACGGGGGATGATTTAATATGATATTTGTTCAACTCGTTGACTGATTTCATAAGAAACGAGGCTATACTATGCCTCGTTTCTTATGAAATTAGTCAACGAGTTTAATAAATATCATATGAAATCTTCACAAATGTTATTCTACTTATTGTATAAGCACAGCACAATATGATGAAGCTATAATGACCACCTAACATGTTTTCTGTACCGGTCTCATTTGCATATTTATTACACTAGTGTATTATGATTTTCATTACACTGTTAATCACTGTGAAATACCATTGTCTAGAATAAATAGAATTACTGTGGTATTAATCTCGTCCATTAATTGCAGCTGAATGTTCTGCTGGTCAGTATATCGGCTGTGCGGGATGTAATACACCCCCCTGTCTGGACAGCTGTGCCGCGACATTGTCCTGTCAGCCGTGTGCCGTTGATAGCTACCAGTCTGTTGTGACCCCCACGTCTGTGACGACTTGCCACTTATGTGGCTCGGAACTGGGAACAGAATCGGACGGGTCCACTCTGGCGACTGACTGTGAAAGTAGGAATTTTACACAATGAATATTGCATTTAGAAGATAATTGCATCTAACACTTTCACTCGTAGGTAACTGTAATGGGATAATCCAGTTTTTCATGCCCCACCACAATAGTGGAGGGGGCATTTAGTGTTACCCTTGTCCGTCCGTCCGTCCCGTCCCGTCTGTCTTTCCTTCCATCTATCTACCACCAACCTTGTAACTTGTAAAACTTTTAAACCATACTAGCTACAGACCTGAAACTTGGTATGTAGCTTCCTTATGATGAGTAGATGCGCAAAATTTATTTCGATTTTTGATTTGACCCTCAGGTCATGGATTATGTCACCCTTTTCGACTTAGAATTTTGCCTTGTTTACTATTAAAGCGGTAGGTGGGGCATCCGTGTGCTATGAACGCATTTTCTATTTTTCAGGCTAATTCATTATTAATCAAAAAAGGAGAACTTAAATAAATATTTCACTTTATATCCACAAATAGTGTAGATCCTTATAAGACGGCTTGTTACGAGCCGCCTCATTAGAATCCACACTGTTTGCAAACATTGGGATAGAGGCCAGTGGTGTTGAAGGGGTTAACTTGTTGTTATCCCTGTGACTGGTGATCCTTCAACGGTCGCAAAACCCATTAGCCCCATTTCTCCAGTCACAGCCACATATACTAGTTTTGCTGATCACCGCTGCCCAGCTACTTGTGTTCGATAAAGCAACGTCGTAAGGACACTAGTCTGAGCTGGCAGTCCATATGAGACACGCCATGTGATTTTGTACCTTCAGACATCTGCGTAATTTGATGAAATACGTTTACAAAATTTACAATATTTTTATACGACCGTTTTTAAAAAATGGTACGTATTATGTTTTACCGCACGGCGGGCGGGCGGCTGAAGAAAAAGTGCATAGTTCGTGTACACAACTCCTCCGAAACCGTTCAGTCGATCGTTCTGAAACTATACACACGTCTTCTACACATATTGAAGATGTGCACCTTGGTGTTTTTATGTGGAAAAAATATTTTTTAACAAAAATATCACCTTTTTAACTTAGGCATTTTTCTACATTTTTCTATACAATTCTATATACGGTACAGAGTTTGTGTACACAACTCCTCCGAAACTGTTCAGTCGATCGTTCTGAAACTATACACACGTCTTCTACACATATTGAAGATGTGCACCTTGGTGTTTTTATGGCGAAAAAATATTTTTTAACAAAAATATCACCTTTTTAACTTAGCCATTTTTTCTACATTTTTCTATGCAATTCTATATACAATACAGAGTTTGTGTACACAACTCCTCCGAAACTGTTCAGTCGATCGTTCTGAAACTATACACACATCTTCTACACATATTGAAGATGTGCACCTTGGTATTTTTATGCCGAAAAAATATCACCTTTTTAACTTAGCCATAAACTTAGCCATTTTTTCTACATTATTGTATCCAATTCCCTATCATTTCTACTTTACACTCTACTTTTCTATCTCTGCCTAAATTAGTATACATGTTTAGCACAACGAGATGAAGAAATAATGCTATAGACTTTCAAATTCTCATTAATGTTTCTTGCCTTGGTGACAGCTTCACATTTCTGCATCTTCGCTGTCTGGCCCATATTCGACGGGCGTATTTTGTGACTTGCGGCACTCTTGTTCATAAATAAAGTCAAAAGTTGACAACATTTGAAAATTTTGTCAACTTTTGACGCCATTTATGGAAAATATCGTAAATTTTGCAAACATATTTTATGAATATAGTTCCGCATGTACTCTGAAAATTTTGTCAACTTTTGACGCCATTTACGGAAAATATTGTAAATTTTGTAAACATAGTCAATGAAATTACGCAGATGTCCGAAGGTACAAAATCGCATGGCATGTCTCATATGTTCAGTAGTTAATCACAATATTATACCAGGGCTCCAGATAAGGAATTAGTAATTGAGTATTTTCACTCCATCAGATCTGAAGCAATTGGGTATTTCAAAATTTGAATTGGGTAAAATAAAATCACACTACTGTTTACCCATCAACAGACAGCAATTATTGAATAGTTTGCTTCAAAATGAAAACATGTCTTGGCATTTCATTACAATTGTCTCCTTGGAGACAATTCTAATGAAATACCAAGATGTGTTTTCATGGAAAATAAGAAAAATATGCTATATTTGTGGTCTGTTTATTGTTTTCTGTAACATGATAAAGGTATCACAAATTTGTTACTGCTTTTTGATACTCGCTACTTCTGATTTCAATTGGGTTTTTGGCTATTTTAATTGGGTATTTACGTAAATACGCAGCTTATCTGCAGCTCTGTTATACTTGCGATTACTGGGGTGCACAATACATTTGGTCTGTTTAAAGTGCGTGGAGTCCGAAGGACTCAATCTCACAAACTTTAAACAGACCAAATGTATTGTTCACCCCAGAACGCAGCAGCTATATGGTTTCATTACTTCTATTTACACTGCATTTTCTGATAGTTTCAAAACTGTAAATAACCAAATAATATTATGTCGTTACAATTAAAGGCCCTGAACGGCTCAGTATTACAATTTTCCGATTTTTTCAAGCACAAAAACATGTTTGGCAACTGATTGAGTACACAAAACTAACATATACTGCCTAATAGATACATCAGTCTTTTTAGATTTACATCTTAATCGCTATGTGAAGACAACAAAAACTTGTTTTGTGTACCACTCAGTGCAAAATGTCAATATTGACAAATTAATTACCGTAACCCAACGGCTTCGGCTTGGAAGCGAGTCGATAAACTCCGGCTATCGGAATTCATCGGCCGCGAATCAGGGAGTTGAGCAGTTGACCCGAGCATCTATCGGAAAATCGACTTTGAACACGCACCTGCTGTTTGTTTATCAACAAATATTGATATTTTCATCGACTACAAACTCATTTTTGTACCAAAATGAATGCAAACAGTTTCAAAGTGTGTGTAAATAGAAACCTGTTGGATTTATGTGTGGGAAAACCCAATAGGAGGCCAAATTTGGCAACTTGAGCCGTATAGAGGCTTTAACAATAATCTTGTTTTACGTCATTTTGTCGCAACAATGATGTTGCGAAATTTAGCCAATCAACAACATCACGCAACGTCATGTGTGTCTAATGTATTGTATTGGGATGTAAACGCAATACCTCGAATGGGCGTTTGCATTATTAATTTATAGAAGTTGTAAATATTGAGCATTAATTTATACTCTACTGTATATAAATGTACAAATATCGCATCTGCGTATTTTGTTGATATAACTTATTTTGTTGATATAACTTTCTAAACACGGGCATTATTTTAATTAACAACATATTTAAGATCACACACATATTTTAATTACCGGTAGCAACAATTAATCTCCTAACTCAAAATATTGTTTTCAAGAGTCGGTATTTACCAAATAGATGGCTATTGTGGATGCACTGTCATAACTGTTCCAGTACAAAATGTCACGGTCAGTCCATGTGGTATATATTGCAGAATTCTGCCCATCTGGTTACGAGCTAAAGTCTGAAACTGTGTGTGGCCAGTGTAACAGAGGCTACTATAAGGACAACAGTGATAACCGGTTTGGACCGTGCCGCGCTTGCAGTGATAGTAGGACAGGATATACTACAGACATAATCGGGGCTGAATTGGAGTCTGACTGTAACATACGTGAGTAGAGATATCGGCGGGATTCTCCCATCATGTACCCATGGACACTTTCCTTTGTCAGCTTGTATTTAGCTGAGACCACTTGTGGAGAGCTGAACATAGTAAAGTCCACGTGGCCATTCAAAAACTTATTAAGTGTTTTTTTATCCTCCGATGAAGTCGAAGAGATATAGTATTCATGTTGTCCATCCATCCTCGTGTTCGTCCATCCATCCGTCTGTCATTCGGGGGCTTATTCCGTACGCCCTAAGTCTATTGTCTGTTAAGGGATATTTTCTTTGTTTGAAAACAATAAATGTACCTCCTAAAGGGTCTAATGTGAGTTTGTCCTTTCGTTCGGAATCATATACAGTCTACATTTGTTTACTCAAAGTCGGTTATGTCAAATTCCTTTGTTAATTCAAATTCGTGTCCAAGTCCCGTTTCAGATCCTATTATGTTCAATGTAACTGGCTGCGGTTAAGTCGAATTTCGTTACGTTGAATTTTCGCCAATTCAAACTGATTGTTAGGTTCTGAAAACAGAAATGTGTAGTATTTCACTCTTGTTCAGTCAAAGTGTCAGTTTGCGCTCGAAGTAATTCGCGGCGCCAATTTACCGGATCAAAAACTGGACTTGTTTACCCGTGTAAACCTGTGTAAACCTGTGTAAACCTGTGTAAACCTGTGTAAACAAACTTTGAATCAGTGTTAAAGGTGACTTCCTCGAATTCACAACAAACAATCGAACATTGCTGACTTTTTCCGGAAGGCGGATATTACCGAGTCGGACAGAGTGTAAACTGTGACCAACGTGGGCCGTTTCGAACTGCATGGGGCCGTATTGGACTAGGGCCGTTTTGAGTCGTTATTCACATGGATTTAAATACACAGCCAAGAACGTTATTTTATTTGCTGAAATATTTTATAAATAAATAAATCACTTCAAAAGTTGTCACACTATGTCAGCTTTCGAAACTATTTACGGAAAATGTTCCCGAATTTCGTTTCAATCAAAAAGATACAATAAAGATGGTTTTCTCAAATCCAACTTGTCCAGACTCGTTTGCATGTGTCATCAGATGCGAAACGTTGCCTGAGTATATAGACTGAGTATAAAGACTCACATTCACCCTCCCCTCCGATTGATAAATGCTGTGTGTATATATAATCAAGACCGGTATGCACAACAACTTGTTAATTTCCGGTTTACATGCTTTATTTATTAATCATAATAAAATGTTACTTTACTGCTTTGAATTGTCTTTTCTTGTTTCACCCTGATAATACAGGTGTGTATACTTAGTTTGACTACACACATGTGTGTATAGGCAAACGGCAGTAAACACATTATAGTTGCAAACTCCATGTGTCACTTCGTATGGGAGTCGCGTCCCGTAACATGTATGGCAATATTTCGAGGTCCTGTTCAGGTTTCGTTACGTCGGACTTCGGTTTACTCGAAGTATTTATCACAGTCCGACGGACTTCGAGTAAACGATCGTAGACTGTATACTAAACCATTTGGTAGATTTTCAAATAACTACACATAAATGTGTGTTATCATCGGAGAACGAACCACGCATAAGACCCAGATCCCCATGTTCAAAGTTAAAGTCACACTTAGAGGTCAAAGGATTTTTAAACAATAGAAGTTTTTAACTGTTCTAACCTTGTATGTAGCTAGCTGCATTGTTTCGCAAGCCAGACATGCTTTAACCTTTTCAACCCTGGTTATCGTAATTGGCTTCTTCATACTTATTTTTAACAATTTCATAATGAAAAAGATTTTAGAGCTGAATAATAGTGAAATGCTGCATATCCTGTAGAGGCTGCTCGTTACGAGCTGGCTCCACTGGATCAACAGTGTTTGCACATGATGGCTTTATGGCCTGTAATGTTGAAAGGGTTAATAGATTGATTTTTTATTCGTTGGGGGAATATAAATATTTTAAATTTGCTTGTTAAATATCATATAAATATACCTGCAATCAGTTGATGCCTTGTCTAGACAATTAAAATGCATCCTTATCACATGATCCATATGTCCATGGATGCCTAACCAGGTTGTCTCTGATTTGAGTACACTTGATTACAGAGATGTACAGTCTGATCTGGAGCTACACTGGTCACAAAACCATTTGCCAATTTTCTTCTGGTCTCAGTGGGTGGTTGGTCGGGAGCCATGTGACGGGTAATTCAACGATCGGCGTTCATCCTTACCGGAATTCCGACTGGAGACCTGGTTTGGCCCTCACATACATCTTTGGCATTTTGTATGCGACAGTTGAATCTGGGTATACCCCTTATATGAGTATTACGATTATTCGTAATCGTATTTTAGGGGAAGGGGCCAAGTGACTTTGGTGTGATATGGACCTGGCACCAGGTCGGGTTATTCTAATTTCGGGGCTGAATATATTTTTTCTCAATGTAAATATTCCTTTCTGATTTTGGGATTTCCACCCCCCCCCCCCACAATGCAGCAGGTTACATGACCTTAGCTGTTGATAGGTCGTTAAACTAATAACACTAATAAACAAACAAGCAAAATTCTGGTCTCAGGATTATGCCGTTAAACAGCATAAAAACAACGTGATAAGTATTGACGTTCGGTCACTTTGTATTTTTTTTTGCAGCTATTTGCGATGCGGGCTATGTTGTTGTGGAGGATGATCTGGGTTTATTCAACTGCGAGCCCTGTGCGGAAGACTCCTACCAGCCTATACCAGTGCCACACACCAACGACTCTTGTATGCAGTGTCCTGGTAATCTCGGCACACAACAGAAGGGAACAATGAGTTTAAAACAGTGCCGGCGTAAGTGCTTCACATGTACAGCAGTTTGGATGTAGGTGCTTTACCCCATTACATGCGGAATACCCATATATGGGTATAAACATTTCTAAAAAATAATATGCAATTTTCTCATTTCTCATAGAAAGTATATGTTGTGACCACTCATTTGACGGTTAAAATGGTGGCCACACCATATACTATGGTGTCAGCTAATTCTGTGCACCAAACAAATTTATATGGCATTACCATCTCCATAGTCAGTCAAACTTTCCTGAATATTCAACGCAGTTCAAAGAAGTTTGTGCAGGTAAAATGTCATAGCGTTCTGATGTCAGTAAATGACGTAAATTGTGTGATGTATGGCATCACATGCGTGTTTGCAACGTCACATTTGTTTCGGCTAATGCTGCGCATCTGGTAGTGTAAACAAAATTGTGAGCAGCATAATGGATCAGCATAGCAAAATTGGTATTAAACTTGAAGCAGAACTATCCAGTGACATCATGGCAGGTTAGTTTCTTCGCTTAACAGTTAATTTAGTAAATAAGACAGCTATTCCATCAGCAGGGTCTGAGGATTTTACATATTTTGACGGAATGTGATAAAATTGTGCCACAGTGTAGCAATTAATCAGCTTGTTTATTCCAAAACCCACATAGTTTATCATGACGTATACCCATGGCTAAATTTGACGTTTGAATTGCGCATTAGCCGATGCGCAGAATTATTTGAAATGACTACTTTTAGGGAGATACAAGAGAACTACTAATCCGATTTTTTTATCAGTAAAATGGGGAATCCCCAGAATGAAATGGGTTAAGTAACTTGTAGAACAGTGTCAAATTGTTTCACTGAATACTGGTCCTTCAGATGAAACTTGAAACTGAGGTTGTGTTTAGCTGTTGCTGGGACATAAAACACATTGACTTTCACTTTCTTTTTCATCTAATGCGTTGGTACTGTGCTGTTTTTAAAACTAATGTGTGGATGTGACTGGAGAAATGGGGCTTATGACCAGTGTAGATAATCAAGATCAGCCTGTGCAGATCAGCTGAATATATTTGTTCTCGATGTAAATATTCCGTTCTGATTTTGGGATTTTCCCCCCAATGCAGCAGGTTAAAATGGGATCGAACCCGTTGGCCTGGCCTTACATGACCTTAGCTGTTGATAGGCCGTTAAACACTAATAAACAAACAAACAAACAAACAGTTTGATCAGAATCTGCAATGTTCGCAATTCAATCAAGGAAACACCTGTCATGCTTCTAAGAAGCAATATTTATCATTATCAGGCTACAAGAGTGTGCTATTTGATCGGGAGCTACACTGGTCACAAATTTCATAAGCCCTATTTCTAAAGTAACAGCCACAAATGTGGAACAATGTCGGTGCTTCACCTGTAGCATATATCGGTGTGTGTACATTTTTACTTTGCTGATTCAAACATACATGAAAGTGTCAACATTAACCCTTACACCGCTATCTTAATTTTTTACTGTCTGCTGTTTAATTTTTATTTTCCATTTTTATCATCAAAGACATGCTTTGACAGCACTTTAGAATAATTTACAACATGCTATGACAGCACTTTAGAATCATTTCCCTTGGAAATAATTCTGAAGTGCTGTCAAACCATGTTTTTATTGAGAAATAAGATATAAAAGCAACAGCAGACAACAATTGTTTTGTGTAGCGGTCTAAGGGTTAATGTTTTGAGAGACAGAACGTGCTAAGTAAAAGTGTTATAAGCATATACCCTGTTGATTCATTTGAATTTTACACCTCTTTTCAGTAATATGCGACAGTGGTAAAGAATTAGAAAATGGTGTCTGCATGGATTGCCAACGTGGCTTCTTCAAGGAAGTTATTGAGCTTACAGATCGATTTGAGATGTGCGTGATCTGTGCTGACAGCACAATGACGACAACAGGCATTGGTTCTACGAGCCGTAACCACTGTGCTATACGTAAGTACCACCGAGTGTTGTGCTAGCCAGGAAAATTGTGTATTATTTGCCTCATTCTGAAAATGCCACATGCTACCAACCAAATACAATTTTGATAGCGACAAAAACATGCAATTACTACATGCTATTTGTGGCTGTGACTGGAGAAATTGGGCTTATAGAATTTGTGACTAGTGTAGCTACTGATCAAATAGCACACTCCTGTAGCCTGATAACGATCTATTGCTTGTTAGAAGCATGACGGGTGTTTCGGTGATGGAATGGCGAACCGTGAAGATCCTGATCAGACTGTGCAGATGCACAGGCTGATCCACAGGTGGAAGACTCGGACCTATGACACCAAAAAAAAATGCCTATTAAAAAAAATCCCATTACCCCACCCACTTGGTCTCGTACAGTACCATACGCTAATATAAAGGTGAGTATAAATAGCGCTATTATAGAAAGAGCCCTCTCTTTTCCGGCTCGCACAAACACAATAAACATCGATTAAATGTATGAAATATGTCTCTGGCAATCGATAAAGGTATTAGGTGTGTGAATATACTCACTTCAAATCGCTGTTTCAAGTATTTATTGAGTTATTCGCGTTTTGATTACCCCATCCAAAGCGAAAGTTGCGTGTACGAAAGAATCTCACACAGAATCGGAGGCCGTCCGGCTAGATTATCGGTCATATTTGGCCGATAGCTGATCGCTAGCTCAAACTAAAGTCGTGCACCATGATCATATACATTAGAGACTCCAACCATACAAAGTTCGTCCAATTGTGATCGTTCGCCGATCTAAAAAACACTTTTTTCTATAATTTCGTTCATTATCTGGAACTGGGTCAATGCACTATCTTCCATAATACAACCACCGAAGCGTCTATGTAAGAACATCTCTGATTGGTTAAACCTAAAAATAGACGCGAGGACTTTCCCTTTTCAGGGTTTCCGGAAGACATAATCTGATAGTACGCGAATCATGAATGAAAGTCAATAAAATTAGAAAAAAGTGTTTTTTAGATCGGCGAACGATCACAATTGGACGAACTTTGTATGGTTGGGGTCTCTAATGTATATGATCATGGTGCACGACTTTAGTTTGAGCTGGCGATCAGCTATCGGCCAAATATGACCGATAATCCAGCCGGACGGCCTCCGATTCTGTGTGAGATTCTTTCGTACAAGCAACTTTCGCTTTGGATGGGGTAATCAAAACGCGAATAACTCAATAAATACTTGAAACAGCGATTTGAAGTGAGTATATTCACACACCTAATACCTTTATCGATTGCCAGAGACAGATTTCATACATTTAATCGATGTTTATTGTGTTTGTGCGAGCCGGAAAAGAGAGGGCTCTTTCTATAATAGCGCTATTTATACTCACCTTTATATTAGCGTATGGTACTGTACGAGACCAAGTGGTTGGGGTAATGGGAGTTTTTTTAATAGGCATTTTTTTTGGTGTCATAGGTCCGAGTCTTCCACCTGTGGGCTGATCGGGATCTACACTGGTCGCAAAATCCATAAGCACCATTTCTCCTGTCACAACCACATTTAAGTTGTTCATGTTCAGTCTGATGTGACTACACATTCCTTTGAAGTGTTGCCAAATCATGTCTTTGTGAAGAAAAATGGAAAATAAATGTTATACACCAAATTACATGTTCAGCATTGTAAGTGCTAAGCATGCATCTATTTAATATACAATGCATGTTTTACTTGTAGCCCGATGTCAGAAAGGTTACATAGTGGTGAACAGTGAGTGTGTAATTTGTCCCGTGAATACTGTCCAGACGATGTTTGAACCGTACCCGATCACCATCTGTCAGTCGTGTTCACTGGGTACGGGTACACACAACGCCGGGTCCACCGACAATGCTGATTGCCAGGGTAAGTTTGTCTGGTGAATACGGACCAGATGATGTTTGAACCATACCCGACCAACACCTGTCATCATGTTCACCGGGTACACACCACCCCGGGTCCACTGACAATGCTGATTGCCAGGGTAAGTTTGTTCCATGAATACTGTCCAGACGATGTTTGAACACCTCCCCGGATCCACCGACAACGTTGATTGCCAGGATAAGTTTGTCTGGTGAATACTGTCCAGACGATGTTTGAACCATACCCGAACCCCACCTGTCAGCTGTGTTCACCGGGTACGGGTACACACCACCCTGGGTCCACCGACAACGTTGATTGCCAGGATAAGTTTGTCTGGTGAATACTGTCCAGACGATGTTTGAACCATACAGGAGAAATGTTATTTGCAAGGCATATGCGTTTATGTTTTTTAAGCTTCGTAATATTTGGCCACAATGTCTGTCTATGGATGGTGCTTTATTTCACATACTACCCAAACCCCAAGGTCAAGGTCACTGGGGACTTATGTTCACCTTGTTTGTAAGGCAAATGCGTTTATGCTTTTAATGTACTCTTTACAACTCTTTAACTCATTCACAAATTTCAATAATATTTGGCCACAATGTCTGTCTAGGGATGCTGCTTTGTTTCGTACATGACCCACACCTTAACACCCAACGTCAAGGTCACTGGGAACTTCTGTTCACCTTGTTAATCTTTTCTCAATCATTTCTGTTTCCTTTCACGCATCGCTTCATATTTCATACACTCATTGCTCTAATTGTCCTCTACCGCCCTGTCCACGTTCGTTCTGCTCCGTTTTGGTCTCATTTTATATCAAAGCGGTATGTGGGGGCATCCGTGTTCTATGAATACATTTTCTAGTTTAATGTTTATTTTTTGGAAGTTTTTGTGAGAGTTTCTCAAATCACCTATAGGGGCCTTTAGTGCATCAACCACATTTTCTAGTTTGGTATATTATGTCATTGATGGATCAATCTATGTCCATTGTAGAAGTGTGTGCAGCAGGCAAGCACCGGAATGAGAACAGCGCATGCGTGCCATGTCCACGCGGCTCCTGGAAGGATAACAACATCGTGGGCCAGTTTGAACAGTGTCAACGCTGTAGTGGTGACATGACCACTGACACAGATGGGGCAGATAACGAAGGCTTGTGTATAATATGTGAGTGTCACACTGGTCACACCATTAGCATTTATTCTCTTCTCATGCCCACAATCAGGAAGTTTGATTGACTGACACTGAGTTGCGGTCTCTTTGAATTCAAGCCCAACTGCACACTGAGAGATAGTTTTACAATTTTCATGCAGATTTCCATCACCCTTCTCTTTCAGGAGAATGAATTGGAGAACAATTTGTAGCTTATTAAGTCAGTGATGAGAGTCGTGCAGATCAGTCTACACACCCTGGAACCTGATAATCATTCCAAACAGAGAGTAACACCGTGCATGTACACACTAATGTCAGACATAGAATGCTGGCACCAATCCATCCGGGGTATTTAACCATTCAAACATGGAATACTGGCGTCAATCCATGTTGCGTATTTAACCATTTAGACATAGAATGCTGGCACCAGTCAAAGCGAGGTATTTAACCATTCAGACATAGCTTGCTGGCGCCAATCCATACGGGGTATTTAACCATTCAGATATAGAATGCTGGCACTAATCCATGCGGGGTATTTAACCGTTCAGACATAGAATGCTAGCACTAATATGCGGGGTATTGAACTATGCAGACATAGAATGCTGGCACCAATCCATGCGGGGTATTTAACCATTCAAACATAGAATGCTGGCATCACCCAGTCCATGCGGGTATTTATTTAACATTCAAAACATAGAACTGTGGCACCAATCCATGCGGGGTATTTAAAACCATTCAAACATAGAATGCTGGCACCAGTCCATGCAGGGTATTTAAACCATTCAAACATAGAAGGTTGGCACCAGTCCATGCGGGGTATTTAACCATGCAAACATAGAATGCTGGCACCAGTCCATGTGAGGTATTTAATCATTCAGACATAGAATGCCTGGCACCAGTCCATGCTGGATGTTTAACCATTCAGACATAGAATGCTGGCACCAGTCCATGTGTGGTATTTAACCATTCAGACATAGAATACTGGCACCAGTCCATGTGGGATGTTTAACCATTCAAACATAGAATGCTGGCACCAGTCCATGCGGGATGTTTGACCATTCAGACATAGAATGCTGGCACCAATCCATCCGGGGTATTTAACCATTCAAACATGGAATACTGGCGTCAATCCATGTTGCGTATTTAACCATTTAGACATAGAATGCTGGCACCAGTCAAAGCGAGGTATTTAACCATTCAGACATAGCTTGCTGGCGCCAATCCATACGGGGTATTTAACCATTCAGATATAGAATGCTGGCACTAATCCATGCGGGGTATTTAACCGTTCAGACATAGAATGCTAGCACTAATATGCGGGGTATTGAACTATGCAGACATAGAATGCTGGCACCAATCCATGCGGGGTATTTAACCATTCAAACATAGAATGCTGGCACCACCAGTCCATGCGGGGTATTTAACCATTCAAACATAGAATGCTGGCACAAGTCCATGCGGGGTATTTAACCATTCAAACATAGAAGGTTGGCACCAGTCCATGTGGGGTATTTAACCATTCAAACATAGAATGCTGGCACCAGTCCATGCGGGGTATTTAACCATTCAAACATAGAATGCTGGCACCAATCCATGCGGGGTATTTAACCATTCAAACATAGAATGCTGGCACCAGTCCATGCAGGGTATTTAACCATTCAAACATAGAAGGTTGGCACCAGTCCATGCGGGGTATTTAACCATGCAAACATAGAATGCTGGCACCAGTCCATGTGAGGTATTTAATCATTCAGACATAGAATGCTGGCACCAGTCCATGCGGGATGTTTAACCATTCAGACATAGAATGCTGGCACCAGTCCATGTGTGGTATTTAACCATTCAGACATAGAATACTGGCACCAGTCCATGTGGGATGTTTAACCATTCAAACATAGAATGCTGGCACCAGTCCATGCGGGATGTTTGACCATTCAGACATAGAATGCTGGCACCAGTCCATGTGTGGTATTTAACCAAACAGACATAGAATACTGGCACCAGTCCATGCGGGATGTTTAACCATTCAGACATAGAATGCTGGCACCAGTCCATGTGTGGTATTTAACCATTCAGACATAGAATACTGGCACCAGTCCATGCGGGATGTTTAACCATTCAAACATAGAATGTTGGCACCAGTCCATGCGGGATGTTTAACCATTCAGACATAGAATGCTGGCACCAGTCCATGTGTGGTATTTAACCAAACAGACATAGAATGCTGGCACCAGACCATGCGGGATGTTTAACCATTCAAACATAGAATGCTGGCACCAATCCATATGGTGTATTTAACCAAACAGACATAGAATGCTGGCACCAGTCCATGCGGGATGTTTAACCATTCAGACATAGAATGCTGGCACCAATCCATGTGGGGTATTTAACCATACAGACATAGAATGATGGTGCCAATCCATGTGGGGTATTTAACCATTCAATCATAGAATGCTGGCACCAATCCATGTGGGGTATTTAACCATACAGACATAGAATACTGGCACCAATCTATGAGGGGTATTTAACCATTCAAACATAGAATGCTGGCACCAGTTCATGCCGGGTATTTAACAGACAGAATGATGGTGCCAATCCATGCGGGGTATTATCCATTCCAACATAGAATGATGGTGCCAATCCATGCGGGATGTTTACTCATTCAAACATAGAATGCTGGCACCAATCCATGCTGGGTATTTAACCGTTCAGACATAGAATGTTGGCGCCAATCCCTGCGGGTTATTTAACCATTCAGACATAGCATGCTGGCGCCAGTCCATGTCTGGTATTTAACCATTTTTGTCGCGCCTGCTTTAGCAGAGGCGCCACTATAGTCAGCGCTTTTTCCATCGTCTGCGTTGTCATCGTCCGCGTCGTCCGTTTTTTTTGTAAATGCGTTAAAGTTATTGTTTTTGTCCCGCCTGCTTTAGCAGAAGCGGGACATAGGCATAGCTTTTCCGTCGGCGTCGGTGGCGGCGTCAACATTTTATGTTAAGTTTTTGCGTTTAGCTCAGTTTCCAGAAAACTATAACTCCTACGACCTCCATACTTGGTATACATCAGCACTGTGGTGTAACCATCTCACACAGAGGGAGCCCATGTGACCTTAACCTACTTTTCATGGTTCATTGATCTACTTTTCACATGCATTCAATGTTAAGTTTTTGCGTTTAGCTCTGTTTCTAAAACTTAACGCTCAGGTTAATTCATTGTAACTTCTGTTTGCCTCAATGGAATGCTTTAATATTCCATACATGCATTTTTAACAACATCCCGCATCATTCTACAGAAAGCCCATGATGCTCACTAACCCCAAGCTCCTTGTGTACTATCAAACTGCGCCAGGCGGGACATCTTGCTCCGCGGAGCTCTTGTTTCACAATATCTCTTTAACCCCTTGCCAGACTTTGATAATATTTCACATCAATGTTTCTTTAGGGATGATGCTTCATTACGCACACCCCCACATCCAAATTATGAAGGTCAAGGTCTTTTATTTACTTGTAATGTTCACCGGTTTTGTAACTGAAATGCGTTAAAGTTATTGTTTTTTCACAATATCTCTTTAACCCCTTGCCGCATTTTGATAATATTTCACATCGATGTTTGTCTAGGAATGATCTTCATTACGCACACGCCCACATCCAAATTATGAAGGTCAAGGTCTTTTATTTACTTGTAATGTTCACCTGTTTTGTAACTGAAATGCGTTAAAGTTATTGTTTTTTCACAATATCTCTTTAACTCCTTGCCGCATTTTGATAATATTTCACATCGATGTTTGTCTAGGAATGATGCTTCATTACGCACACCCCCACATCCAAATTATGAAGGTCAAGGTCTTTTATTTACTTGTAATGTTCACCGGTTTTGTAACTGAAATGCGTTAAAGTTATTGTTTTTTCACAATATCTCTTTAACCCCTTGCCGCATTTTGATAATATTTCACATCGATGTTTGTCTAGGAATGATGCTTCATTACGCACACCCCCACATCCAAATTATGAAGGTCAAGGTCTTTTATTTACTTGTAATGTTCACCGGTTTTGTAACTGAAATGCGTTAAAGTTATTGTTTTTTCACAATATCTCTTTAACCCCTTGCCGCATTTTGATAATATTTCACATCGATGTTTGTCTAGGAATGATGCTTCATTACGCACACCCCCACATCCAAATTATGAAGGTCAAGGTCTTTTATTTACTTGTAATGTTCACCGGTTTTGTAACGGAAATGCGTTAAAGCTATTGTTTTTTCACAATATCTCTTTAACCCCTTGCCGCATTTTGATAATATTTCACATCGATGTTTGTCTAGGGATGATGATTTGTTACGCACACCCCCATGTCCAAATGCTCAAGGTCAAGGTCATTTATTGTCGCGCCTGCTTTAGCAGAGGCGCGACTATAGTCGGCGCTTTTTCCGTCGTCGCCGTCCGCGTCGTCCGTTTTTTTTGTAAGGCAAATGTGTTAATGTTATTGTTTTTTCACAACACGGTCAAATGCCTCGGGAGGCGCGATACCGCTTCCGTGGCGGAATTCTTGTTTAGACATAGAAGCTGGCACTAATCCTTGTGGGATATGTATATGAGCTGCTGTAAGCTTATGCAACACTTTGTTCACATGCTGCAAACAATCCCATGGACATGTCTATGGGCTGCAGTACATTTATGTAATATGTTACAGCTCAGTGCCGAGCAGGTGAGGAACTTACAAGGCCCACAGGTGCTGATATATACATATGTAGGCCCTGCCTGGTGCACTACCACCAGCCGGTAGAGATTCCAACACTGACAAACACGTGTCAGCAATGTCCTCCTGGCACCGGCACACCAGACCCTGGATGGGCTGAATGTCAAGGTCAGTATCATGTCATGGTCAATTGAAATATGTTAAATATGATGTATGATACATGTTAAATAACCTTCTACAGGAGCTAGGTGAGGAGGAATGTGATGGTTTCATTTCCAGATCATGTTCTGTCCAATGTCAATGTGCTTGGGTGGCACAGTGGCTTCTCGCCAGAGCCACTGGGTAATATGGGCTGTGTTCGGCCAACCCAACTGAATAATTGTGTGCCAAAACAAAATATGGTCTGAAAATTTTCTGATTTGTCTGACTATAACTCCAGAATATGAAGTTCAGTGGAACCTCTCTAAAACGGACACCCTGGGAGGTCCCCAAGTTGTCCGGTTTAGAGATATTCCACTGTAATTACTGGTACTCACTCTATGAACACTTTTTGTCATTTCCAATCATGAACAGACACTACAATGAAATAAATTACAGTGAAACACATCAAAATAAAACACAATGGTCTCCAGGGTGTCCGGTTTAGAGAGGTTCTACTGTATGTCGATGGGGAAATAGTTTTTATATGCCCGTTGTGTGGCAGGCATGCAGGCGGGCACAGCTTGTCTACGTAAATACTACTTACACGTCTACTTGGCATATCGTAATAAATTTGGTATACATGTTTATCACGGCAAGACGAATAAGCGTATTCATTTTCAAAAATTTCCGATGCATATCTCTCCTTGGAAGCCATTTTTAATTTCCGCACTCTGTAGGCTTGTCCACACAATAATTCAAGTTTTACTTGATGGATCGTAACCAACAAAATTCAATGTACATGTTTATCTCGGCAAGACGAAGAAGCGCATTCATTTTCAACAATTTCCAATGACATATCTCCTATTGGCGGCAATTTTTAATTTTCGTACTCTGTATCCTTGTCCACACAAATATTCCACAGGTTCTTGAAGAACCGTTCATATTTCAGTGGTTTATGGGTTATTTCGGTGTCTCTGGTGGTTTGGGTGCATTGTTACCAACATACAATTTACGTCACCTCCCGCGAGTTACACGAATACGTACAAATTTGCAAGGTGAGAAACGGAGCTTCTATCCGCGTACACTTTTAGCCAATAACACCATTACTTGTTAACCGATAACAATAAAACCTGTCCCAAATTGTTTGTTTAGCATAATGTAATGGACCTGAACCACCAATGCAAGTCAAACATATGTATATCGTCTGAAAAACGTATAATATTCTCGGATAGATGATCGAGCTGTGAAAGTGGAGAAATTTGGTTACACATCCTTAAATAAACGTGTAAACCTCTTTACGTCGCGACACTCGTTGGCTAACATCTAATAATAGCATGAGGGGGGATGTCGTAGTGGATTTCGACATCGCAGGAAATGGCTATCCAATCAAATGGTGCGCCACGCGTGTATCTCCGGTTTCATGGCTCGATCATTGGAAAATCGTTCATGGATTTTAATGTATTAAATTGTATGAATTTGAATGTATTAAAGGTACATGCCCAGATATAGATATAGTCATTTAGTAATATGCATTTTACTGATCTGCTGATAGTGACTCTTGGTGGTATCAGGCTATTTTCATATGCAATTGAGGCATGATATTTTTTATTTATTTATACTAATTAATTGCGTCGCCTGAAAAAATAATAATATCGAAACTTTATAAAGTATGATCATTGCACGTCAAAAAATAAATAGTAGTGTCTATTAACATTTTAAGGAAACACGGTTATCGCCCCTGATATCAGTGTGGAAATTTACGTCTGATATAAAATGTATAATAATGTCTATCAATACGTTGAGTAGTGGTGAATGAATGTTTACTTTGCCAGAAAATGTTTCAGATAAAGTATCCGATATAAAAAACATTTTATGCCTACTGAGTGGGAATGTACCTTTAATCAGTGCTGACCTAAGATCAGTGCTGTTCTATCGGCATTAGAAAACTGATATATGTCTCCTGAATTGATAGAACCCAAATTTGTAGTTTGTGGTTGAAAATTGATGATATAATCGGTCTGAAAGCAACGCATGTTGGAAATTTATTGGCCAAATCTTCAAACATCTTTCTTTCCTTTGGGTCACTTTGACAGTAAGAAAGGGGCCCGAAAGTTCAGAACGGTGAATGTGTAGATGGTTGAGGATTTTTCTTGCATGTAATGATTGAGAATTAGTACATAGTTGCACAAAACTATGTAAATTACCCAAAACCAACGAAATCCACCCAAATCTACCCAATATACACCCATATGACACCAACATTCTGACCATCTGTTCAAACACCTGTGAAATATTCAAGTTCTACTTGATGGATCATTACCAATACATGTTTATCACGGCAAGACGAAGAAGTGGATATATTTGGAAAATTTTCTGTTAAACTTATCTCCCATTGGCGGCCATTTTTTGCGCTCGCCTGCATGAAGTGCATAGAGCTTATGGCATACCCCCAGCGTCGTCGGCGTCCACAAACTTCCTTTCATGGAACACCTTGTTATTTCATACATGCATTCCTCAGATGACCCTCTATCATGCTGTAGCAAATCCATGACCCACCACCCAACCCTTACCCCAAGGTCAAGGTCACAAACTTAGCACATTCATAAACTTAACATTGGGGTAAATGTCTTATAACATCTGTTTCCTTTCATGAAACGCCTTGATATTTCATACATGCATTCATCTGATGATACTCTATCGTGCTATAGCAAATCCATGACCCACCGCCACCCCTTACCCCAAGGTCAAGGTCACAAACTTAGCATGTTCATAAACTTAACGTTGGCGTATATGTTGTGTAACTTCTGTTTCTTTACAGGGATTCATCTGATGATACTCTATCGTGCTATAGCAAATCCATGACCCACCCCATCCCTTTCCCCAAGGTCAAGGTCACAAACTTAGCACATTCATTAACTTAATGTTGGGATAAATGTCTTATAAGATCTGTTTCCTTTCATGGAACGCCTTGATATTTCATACATGCATTCATCTGATGATACTCTATCGTGCTATAGCAAATCCATGACCCACCCTTTACCCCTAGGTCATGGTCACAAACTTAGCACATTCATAAACTTAACATTGGGGTAAATGTCTTATAACATCTGTTTCCTTTCATGGTACGCCTTGATATTTCATACATGCATTCCTCAGATGACCCTCTATCATGCTGTAGCAAATCCACGACCCACCACACAACCCTTACCCCAAGGTCAAGGTCACAAACTTAGCATGTTCATAAACTTAGCGTTATGGTAAATGTTGGGGTAAATGTTGTTTAAATTATGTTTCTTTACAGGGAACGCTTGGATATTTCATACATGCATTCATCTGATAATCTTCTATTGTGCTACAGCAAATCCATGACCCACCCTCCCACCCCTTTCCCCAAGGTCAAGGTCACAAACTTAGCACATTCATACATGCATGTGAATAGCTATCATGCTGTAGAAAATCACCAAGCGTTGCGTTAAATTTTGTTTTACTTCTGTGTTCAGGGAGCGCATTGATATTTCATACATGCATTCATATTAATATGCTATTTCATGCTATAGCTAACCACCTTCCACCACTGACCTCAATGTCAAGGTCTACCGCACACCCCTTAACCCAAGGTCAAGTTATATAATATTCATGTTTTTTATACAACTGTGCCAAGTTTGAGTGAAGGCTGCCAACAGGCGAGCTTCGTTGTCTTCTGACAACTCTTGTTTTAACAGGCAATGGGAAACAACTGCGATTGTCGTTCTATAATAAAAATAACATTGTTGCATCCCTTAGAGTAGTGGTATTAATAGTTTGGTCATGTGACAGTGATGTGATGTCATTTTTCATGTTCGGGTGTACACAGAGCATGGTGAACAAGCAAAAACAGCTCAGTACCGATGTCAAAGTGTGTAGTTATCAAACTGAAGGTTGGCGGCTATGCTGTATGTCCCAACCAATGGTAGTTCAATGATTTGGGGATGCATGCCACATGATGATGTTGACACGTTGACAGTCGTAGATGAAAATATAAATGCTAGAGACTGTATGGATAGTCTTCATGAGAATTTATGGGCCTGGGGCCCGTTTCACTAAACTTTGTACGACTTAAATGTTCGTAAGTGCCAATTTAGGATCGTCTGGAAATTTCAATTGATGGATTTACATTTATTGAGCATAGGCTGCATATGCATCCTATGCTCACTAAATGTAAATCCAATAATTGTTTACAAGAAAACATTGTTAATGTGAAATTTGCACTTACAAACAGTTTAGTCGTAATAAGTTTAGTGAAACGGGCACCTGTTGTGGCTCGTTAAGGACGTCATTTCTCAGATTAAAACTATATATTTTCCAAGATGAAAATCACGTAACAAGGCAAAATTCATAGTATAAACACAAAGTGCAAATTCAAATCAACTCCATGATATGACATATACAATGTCAAGACTTGAATACTATTTGAACTAGTTGTGTTGGGTTGAAGAGTAAACTGAAGAGCTATGTACAACAGAAGTTGGGTGTCAAACAACAGTTAAAATTTGCCATTAGACTTGTGTTTAAAAATACCCGATTAAAGAACAGCTCAAACTTAAAGACAAAGTCAATTGCGCTTACATCAAACATATATATACTATAAAAATACTAAGATCCTATATTAAATAATTATGCTGCAGTATTTATTAAAATTTCATTGTTGTAAAATTAGGTCTTGGTTTTTGAACGATCACTTATGGCACGATAATGTATGTACTTTTAGAGTTCTGTGATCTTGGAAAAGAAAACTACCCCAATTGCAACCCTTGTGAGCGTGGCTATTACCATGACGACAACGTTACCAACAGGTTTAGTGGTTGCACCAGTTGTCCTGTTGGTTATACGACTGATATTCCAGGCGCAGAGACCCAAGCCCAGTGTAATATACGTAAGTCTATTTTCAGTTTTTATCTTTCGGGCTCAAATTGCATATATACACAAATCCGGCTTCAAAACCCTTCGATGCCCATGATTTATGAAGAAAATATGTCGAAAATGTAGAAAATATGCCGAGTGAAATCATGTGCACTGTCTTGTACGATACTCAATTTACACTATTTTTACACACAACATCCCTATGAAAGTCAGTGTTCCAAACCATCAAAATAATTTAAATTTATGTGTTTACACGCAAGTTTTTTAGCTCACCTGAGCAGTGAGCTATTATTGCCGCTTTTCTCCGTCCGTTGTCCAACTGTCAAGACTTTTCTGACCTTTTCTTCTGAACCACTTGGCCAATGTTGACCAAACTTCATGGGGATGTTAAAATGGACGTCGTCGCACATCCAAGATGGCCACCATAGACAAATAGGTCAAATTCTTTTCATGAACCACCAGACCGATTTCAACATAACTTGGCAGGAATGATCGATAGTCATGCTTTCAGATTTGTTAAAATGATGACCCCGGGATCCAAAAATGGTCAGGGCCCGGGGGGGTCAAATTTCAAATTTGACCAAATATTGTCATCTTATATATCAGAAGGTATCTGGAGCATTTTTTTGGTCAAAATCGAATGATTACGTCATTCAAGATGGCCACCTAAAGGTCATCCTTTTAATATTAATTTCAAACATCTTATTCTTGTGAACCACTTGGCCAGTGCTAGACAAACTTCACAGTTATAGTGTGTGGGTGAAGCCTTTTCATTTTTGTTAAAATAGAGGTGGTCACATAATCCAAGATGGCCGCCATAGAAAATTAGATTTTATTTCCTTTATAATGGGCATAATAATTTCAGGTGAGCGATACAGGCTCATTTGGGCGTCTTGTTTTAACATATGACATGACAACTGTTGTTTTGTTTGTCACATTTAGTTACATCACATATGACATCCCACCATGAGTATCACTAGTCCAAGCTGGCTCTGTCAAAGCTTTGTAAAACTAAAATGTTTGTAAGTGCAAAATTATGATAGTCTGTAAATTTCACATTAACAACGTTTTCTTGTAAACAATTATTGGATTTACTTATGTAGCCTATGCTCAATAAATGTAAATCCATCAATTGAACATGTTTAAATTTCCAGACGATCCTAAATTTGTTACCAACATTTTAGTTGTACGAAGTTTAGTGAAACGAACCCACGGAGCACACACAGATGTTTCACTGTATTTATGGAATACTGACTGCATCTTCAGCTAAATGTGACCGTGGCCAGTATGTAGCGGTGAACATGACTTGCTTGCCGTGTGATCGAGACACCTACCAATCGATGTTCACACCGTACTCAAACACGACTTGTGTCAGCTGTGGGACGCTCAAAGGAACACAATCTACTGGTTCACCGTCGCAGGAACTTTGTACACGTGAGTGATTATTTGTTTAAAATTGTCACAGATGTCGCATTTAAGAGACAACATTTCACTATATTGCCCCAGTACACCGATGTTATACTTGTTTCCGCATGTTATTACCCCAGTACACCAATGTTATACTTGTGTCCGCAGGTTATTTCCCCAGTGCACCGATGTTATACTTGTGTTCACTGTATTGCCCCAGTACACCGATGTTATACTTGTGTCCGCAGGTTATTACCCCAGTACACCAATGTTATACTTGTGTCCTTAGGTTATTGCCCCAGTACACCAATGTTATACTAGTAGTATATAGGGAGTCAAAATGATACCACCTAACGGTGGTATCATTTTCACCCCTATATACTACCACCACCACCCCCGATAAAACACCGTTTCGTCCAATAACACAAACTGGTTACCAACACAAAAAACGTGACAATTGGTGTCATAAAATACATCATGTTTTTCCCAATTGAACAGATAAAACTCATAGGTTATAACAAATCATATTTACAAAATGGATAATGTAATAGAATGGGAAGTGGAATTTTGTAATAGCCTTGTTGACGAATATTACTATAAAGTGAAATCATTATGCAAAATAGATTACATGAAATATCAGCGTAATTTATTACGCGCCGATAAAAGAGTTGCATTTTCAATATTATACCGAAAATTATGTAGAAATTATAAGAGCCAAATTCGCGAAATGAAGCGACTAAATAGGATCGACAAACGACTAGTTGAAGAGAATGGAGCTAATTTTATAAAACTGTTTAAAATCAACGATTCGTTTACGGATACGTTTTTCTACGAAGAAACGGAAGAAATTAGTGATTTATTTGAATCAAATCTTCCATATGATGAAAAATTTTATTATTCAGAGTTTTTTCTCCCCCAATAGGTCTAATTTAGCTTGAAGATCAGCAACTAACTCTACCAACTCTAGTCTACCGCGTTCCCCCCTAGCCACAGGGCAGCGTAGTTGCTTATGTCTGCAAAGAGTTTGGGCACTAACAAACTTACAGGGGCATCTGGGGCATTGAAATTGTGGGGCGACACAAGGAAACTTTCTACGTCTCGATATATGTCTTCGTAGATAGTCTTTACAAGCAAAAGTCTTACAACAAGTAGCACACTCCATTTTTTTTTTGTATATATATGTATATGTTTATATTTAATTGGACATGAAAAAAACATCATGTGTAAATGTTTCATGTCCAATTGAACACATAAATCTCATAGGTTATATTACAGAAAAATATGATAACGCCAGAACTAGAAAGTTTGAGAAGAGAAGCCGAATCTCTAGGGATTACTTATAGTAAACGGTTGAGAGTTAGGGGGTTGACAAATCTGGTAAACTCCACAAAGAATGAGGCGTTTATGAAGCGGTTTACCCGCGCCCACAAACGAGGAGCCTTTAATGATATATCCAGAGGAAGTTGGTAACAGAATTCAAAAAGAAAGTATTGCGGGGTTAAGGGCTAGTGTAATCAAACCTTCAAGCACATCCCAAATTAGACACACAGGCAACCCAAATAATAAGAAAAAATCTATTGTTAGCGCTATAGTGGAAAAAGGTGAAGAAATATTGGGGGCTCACGATGAAACATTGGAAAAGGTAGAAAAGGGAAGACGGGTAGTTGCATTATCCTTTCGTAAAAACATTGACATTAACGAGTCTGAACGCATGTCCGATAAAATCGCTCCGTATCTAACAACAAATTTTTATTTGAGATATTGATATTCTTACAAGCTAGAACATATGGAGGAAACTAAAAATGGAAAACCTAAAACTATAATATTTCACAAAAATCTCGGTGGTAGCGAACCACTATCATCAATGAAAACCGTTAAAAAATGGCTGTCAGATAAGGAGCAAACACGAATAATGTCCGATAAAATAGACAGACCGAATACAAAGTGGAAGTTTGTAAGATGGGTAGAGGTTTTTTTTGTAAAGTTAATACAGGGTAGTTAGGGTAATAGATTTTGGGACTACAATCCAAAGAAGTTCGGCGGGGGAGAGAACTTCCAGAATGGTTGAGGAATAGAAAAGGTATGTATTCTTTAGATAAGTATAATGACGACCTTTGTCTGTTCAGGTGTTTTAGCTATGCACCTTGATAAAAAGATCAGACCCGACAGATGTACAGAAAAAGCGAAAGAATAACTTAGTAAGCAATATTTCGGTAGTAATGTGGTTTCACCAATTCCTTTTTCCGATCTGAAAAAGGTTGAAGAGTTTTTTAAAATCGGTATAGAAGTATATCAACCCACCGAATGTGACGTATGGTGGTTGAAAAAGGTACCAGCACACTATGATGCGATAGGTAATAAACCAATGACAATAGGACTGTTTAATAATCACGCATTTCTGATAAAAAACCTTAAAAAAAAAACCTATCTAAAATTTACGCCTGCAATAATTGCAAGCAGAAATTCACGAAAGCGAGTAATATGAAGAGACACGGACCAACATGTATGAGAGGTGAGACAAAAGTAATATGCGATGGTAATTATTTAGAGCGCCCGCGTTCGTCGTTCGAGAAAGCGTTCTACCCAAAAGGTTCTAACAGTTATGGGGCGATCGATTGGATGTACTCTGTGGAAAAGCGGGAGGGAATTCACATTCACCACGAACAGTGCGGACACGGAGGTGAAAGATGGATTTTAGGGGCTCCGGTAGATGGATACTGTCCGGAAACCAATACCGTATATCAATATCACGGCTGTTACTGGCACGGGTGCGAGATTCATGCAATGCATAGAAAAGAAGAATGCGCATCCACTATGAGAAGAGATAAACTTATTAGAAAAAGCAAAGAATTCCATCTAGTAGTTATGTGGGAATGCGAATTTCGAAGAACGGGTAAATATATAAAGATCGGTTGCGACACTACTCTTTATCCGTATCTCCAGTCAAAAGTTGAAACTACCGGTAATAGTTTAGAGTACGAAGCTGAGCACGTTCCGGTAAGCGTTAGTATAGGAGATAATTTATCGGGAACGGTAACTCATACTTGCGATAAAGATCCCGCAAAACTTATAGAAAAATTTGTAGAAGATTTGAAAGTCAGGGGAAAAGCTATAAGAGAAGAAGTATGGTCAAGATACGAATTTAATACGAAATATTTACTTAAAAACCAAATCGCCAAGATCGAACAGTGGATAGAGCAAGTACCGGTTATAGGTTTTAACAGCAGTAAGTACGATATAAACTTAATAAAGAAATATTTAGTAGGTGAACTGTCATCAACAACGAAGAAAGTAATGGTTGGAAAAAGGGCGAGCGCGACAATATTTCTATTTACTCTGGAGTTTAGATTTCTTGATGTAATACTTTACCTAGGGCCTTGTGTAAGTTACGATAGTTGGATAAAAGCCTACGATTGTAAAGGACAGAAATCTTTCTTTCCTTACGAGTGGTTCGATTCTACAGACAAACTGGATTACCCGGGACTACCGGATATAGAGAATTGGTATTCCAAACTATCCGGCAAAATGTTACTAGACGAAACGGAATTAAGTAAATGTCGTAGAATTTTCGAAGAAGAGAATATGGAAACCTTCGGAGATTGGTTGAAATATTACAACGATTTAGATGTGGCACCGTTCCTAGAAGCTGTGGGAAAAATGTGTGAATTTTATAAACACAGAGGTGTGGATATCTTCAAAGACGTGGTAACGCTACCCGGAGTATCTATACAATATTTATTGAGAGGAACCATTAAAGAACAAAAATCTTCGAAGACGATTATACCGGAGGATGCTCTATACGCACCGAAAGAAGAAACATACAAAATGATGAAAGACGCTCTAGTTGGCGGTCCATCGATAGTATTTACGCGATATGCGGAAGCCGGCGTTTCAAATATTAGAGTGGGTTCCAAACCTTGCGAGGCTGTTTTGGGGTACGACGCGAACGCGTTATATTTATCTACGTTAAGTAAAGAGATGCCGTGCGGAAAAGAAACTATACATCATATAGATAACCCACATAACCCTAAACTTATTAAAAAGTTTAGTAAAAGGGTTTTATATCCGAGACTGGTTTGGGTTTGCGGAGGTGGATATAGAAGTTCCACTCGACTTAAAAGATAAGTTTTCCGAAATGTCACCACTTTTTATAAACAGAGAAGTAGAGGTTGATGAAGTTCCCGCGCACATGTTAAAATATTTAAATGATACTGGCCGAACTAGAGGAAACGGAAGAAAATTGGTGGGATCTATGTCGGCCACTAAAGTATTGCTGTACGCGCCGCTGTTGAAATGGTATTTAAAACACGGCGTAGAAATAACGCGAGTTCATCGTGTTATAGATTATATTAGCGGTAAACCCTTCGAATGGTTCGCTAAAGAAGTTACAGCCGCAAGACGAACGGGGGATGTAGTAATCCGCAATAAGAAAACCGGTGGCCGACATAATGAAATTATTAGGAAACTCGTGTTGTGGAAAAATGATAGAGGCAACGGAGAGGCATTTAAATACGACATATACGCGAGACGAAACCTGTGTTGACAAAGCATTAAGATCCGCGTATTTTGACGATTTGGAAAGAGATAGGAGATGCGTACGAAATATCTTCCCGAAAAAAACCCAGGTGCGCGGTAAAGAGACCCTTCCACTGCGGAATAGCGGTTTATCAACACGCTAAATTGAGAATGTTGGAATTTTACTACGAATTTCTAGACAAATACATAAAAAGGGAAGACTTCGAATTAATACAGATGGACACGGATAGTATGTATATAGGAGTTAGTGGAAAAACGATAGAGGAATTGATTAGACCTAACTTACTAGACGAGTTTGAAAAAGAAAAAAAGAAATGGTTGGCTTGGGATAAATGGAGTAATAGAGAACCAGGACTTTTCAAAATGGAATTTAGCGGAGATAGGGTGATAGCGTTATCTAGTAAATGTTATTTCGTAGAAAAAATTAACTCGGAATGTCCAAGAGAACTAACGATTTAAATTGGGACAAATATAAACGAGTACTGAGCGAAACTACAGAAGATGGAAAACACATTATAGATGTAGCGCAAAATAGAGGATTTAAAATGAAAGACGGCGTTATGAAAACGTACTGTCAACGAAAATTAGGACTCTCAGCGTACTACGATAAAAGACGCGTGTTATCGGACGGAATACATACGGAACCTCTCTAACGATCCGGGGGTAGCTGGGTGTCAGAAGGCACCATAAGAAGTTCTTCGCGAACAAACCCGCGAGATGGACCATCAGCCAAATAGTAGAGCACGGGTTCATCGGGTTTGGTAATAGATCGATCTATATGATATACATTGAGAGACCACACGGGATCAGTCGCGCGGCGGCTGCCACCTTCGAGCTCTCCCGGTTGATAGAGGTAGCGGACGTCAATATCTGGTGGAAGTGCAATCGCCGATTGCTGCTCCTCTAAACCAACGGGTCGCCCGCGCGAGACGGCAGAGGGCTTGCTCGTCACCCTTTTTAACTTGATAGCATCTACGGGCTTCTTACCTATCAATCTGGTCGCCTCTCCGTTCAGTGCGGATACCACGGCGGGCAGTCTGACCACCCACTCGGTCGATCGCGAATGAGGGTCTACAAGTTCTTTAGCGTATTGGTGTCCGAACAGTCTCTCAGCCAGGGTTCGATTGAAACGCTCCACGATTCCCTGGTCCCGGTGGATGTTGACGCGACCGCGTCTGACAGAAACTTTGTGTTTAGATAATAGATGAGATACCGTGCCCATGAACTCGCGGCCGGGATCGACCTGGAGAATATTCGGCCATTTGAGAGGACTCCTTTTATATATTCGGGAAAGGGCCTTGGCCACCTCCTTAGACTCTTTAGTGGTCAACGGCTAAGCCCCCTTATAGCGACTCGCTACGATAACGATTGTCAGCGCGTACTTGTACGTCTTGCGACCGACGCGATCGTGAGGGAGAAACAGGAGATCCGCTTGGTGAACTTGGTTCGGCACCGCCACGTCGGGCGCGGCGCGGAATATTGTGAGGCGCGGGTAAATATATCTGCCAGATGGCCTGCTTCTTGAGCCATTCCTTGGTGGCGTTTTCTGAAACCTTGGTCGCCGCCGCGAGGTTCTTGATGGCCGCGAGTCCCTTCCAGTAGCCGCGTGGGCTATAGTACGTATTCGCCAGCTTGCGCGTTAGTTTGGTATCAAGTTCACGCGTGTTCATCGTAATGCGAAGTATTATAATATATCGGACAATCTCCAACACGCACTCGTCATATATAAAAAAAAAAATATGTTGGTTGGTTGATCAGTAATTGTTCAGAATTTGATAAGAATTTGCAAAGCATTTGCTAAGAATTTTTGCTAAAGAATTTGTTTTGCTAAGAATTTTGCTAAGAATTTGCTAAGAATTTTGCTAAGAATTTGCTTATATAAGATGGTTGGTTGGTTTGCTAAGAATTTGCTAAGATTTGCTAAGAATTTTGCTAGAATTTGCTAAGAATTTTGCTAAGAATTTGCTAAGAATTTCGCTAAGAATTTGCTAAGAATTTGCTAAGAATTTTGCTAAGAATTTGCTTTATATAAGAGGTTGGTTGGTTGCTAAGAATTTGCTAAGAATTTGCTAAGAATTTTGCTAAGAATTTGCTAAGAATTTTGCTAAGAATTTGCTAAGAATTTCGCTAAGAATTTGCTAAGAATTTGCTAAGAATTTCGCTAAGAATTTGCTAAGCATTTGCTTTATATAAGAGGTTGGTTGGTTGTTCAGAAATTGCAAAGAATTTGCTAAGAATTTTGCTAAGAATTTGCTAAGAATTTTGCTAAGAATTTGCTAAGAATTTGCTAAGAATTTTGCTAAGAATTTCGCTAAGAATTTGCTAAGCATTTGCTTTATATAAGAGGTTGGTTGGTTGTTCAGAAATTGCTAAGAATTTGCTAAGAATTTTGCTAAGAATTTGCTAAGAATTTGCTTTATATAAGAGGTTGGTTGATCAGTAATTGTTTATTTTGTAAAAATAAATTAATTTAAAATTTTCGATTGAATATAGTAGCCGACGAGACCCACCACACCCATTCCTACGACGATGAACGCGATCTCGCGGTCTTTTTGGGTCTCTGACGGTACATAGAAATCTGAAAGTTGGGGCTTGGGATTCATTGGATCGAGACTTCTCTGCGGATATGCCAGCGCGTACTCTCGATTAGCTTCTTCAACGTTCTGGAAAGTTTGCGCGGCGTGATTCTCGCGGCGAAGCTCTTCGTTGACCCAGTCCAGATGTGCGGTTCGTTTTTTCGACCATGCTGCGTCTGCACTCTTGAGTTGTTCTTCGGCTAAATCGTGACGCTCGCGCTCCTCATCCGCGTCCGAGCTTTTCAGTTTAGAGAAGAAATAGTTGCTACCGCTGAAAGCCAATGCGTTTACGAGCGCACCACCTATCATTATTGCGATCGAAGCCATTTTATTTCCATATATTAACGGGTAGAATTCCAGCTTTAACTAGATAATCTCGGGTCCAAACTGCGGCCGCTACATCTAAGGTCGCGAGCCCTACGTCTCTCACAGTAAAGTCCAATTTGGGAGCGGACCCTCCTAAGACCCTCTTTGATAGTTGAGCATACCCGATACTGAAACCCGATATCACCACGGCGTGATAAAGCGCATTCACTAACATTTTACCATCTTGTTCAGCCATTATTGCATATAAAAAGGATCGCGTTTAATGTTTAAATGGGGCGCATCCCTCAACGATTGGATTGGAACCGCGTCCAACAGTGTTGGGGGTTGTTTTTTTCAATTTCAGCCTCGTTGATGACCTGTTGTTGAAACGGTAAAGTAGCACTACAGGGTGCCCACAACTGACAGACCACCAACAACCAACCCACGGGATCCAATCAGTTGGAGCAATCGGTTCCAATCCAATAGCGATTGGGGGAGAAAACAGCTGCCACCGGGTGTTTTGTCGTCTCTGTCTCCGATTGTAACGACCGTTTGGCCTCTCGAAGCTCGGCGAGTATTTTATCTTGTTTTAACTTTTCGTGTTTTGTGTGGCAGCAGCCGCTCTCCCAGCGCCTGTCTTTTGGGATTTTTTATACGCTGAATGTCATCCAGTGGCGGAGTAACACTCGGGTTCGATTGTGTTGGAGCAATCGGGTTCAACACCGTCACTCTCGCGGGTGCGTCTTGTGTCATCATCATTAGGGCTTATAGTTCGTGGACATATATGTCCAAATTGACAGTGTTTACCCGTGATCAACGCGGTTGTCAGCGGAGCTAAGTACATTCCAAACTTGTGATAAAATGAGCAGCAGGCTGTTCTAAGAGTGTGTCCTATAAAAGGGTCGGTCTCTAGATCGCCAATCAATCCCGCGGTGTCTGGTATAGGGAGAAGTATACTAAACGGTGGTAGCGTAAAAATAAATAGCCGCCGATCCGAGAGTTTTCGTCATCTCCGCACCTAATTTGGATTCGTATCGCGCGTACATTTTATCGACCTCCGCATCCGACATCTTATCCACCTGACAAACTGAGAGACTCCTACCGAGATAATGCTCCGATTGTCCCCCAGCAACCAGCGCAGCCAACTGCTCACGTCGCGCCGCGTTTTCATTTTCTTTCGGGACCGTATCGGCAGCCGTGCTGACAGGTGTTCCTACAGTTTCAGTCGTGTCGGCAGTCGGAGCGACTGTTTCTTCCATTAGCTGATCGAGAAGTTCGTCGCAGTTCATTTTTCATAAAATTAATTTAATTATTCTTACGAGTCTCATAAGTCTAACATATTGCCAAGCGCACCACCAGATACTTATGATCACCGTTATGCTCACAATAAAGCTCGCAGCGGAGCAACATATTCTTAGCAATTGCTCAGCATTGTTAAGCATTTTCTCAGCATTGTTAAGTATTTGTTAAGCATTGTTCAACATTGTTCAGCAATTGCTCCAGCATTTATTCAGCAATTGTTCAGTAATTGCTAATTACATTATATAAGCGGTTGGTTGGTTGATCAGTAATTGTTCAGAATTTGATAAGAATTTGCGAAACATTTGCTTTATATAAGAGGTTGGTTGCTAAGAATTTGCTAAGAATTTTGCTAAGAATTTGCTAAGAATTTTGCTAAGAATTTGCTAAGCATTTGCTTTATATGAGAGGTTGGTTGCTAAGAATTTGCTAAGAATTTGCGAATTTGCTAAGAAGTTTGCTAAGAATTTGCTAAGAATTTCGCTAAGCATTTGCTTTATATAAGAGGTTGGTTGGTTGTTCAGAAATTGCTAAGAATTTGCTAAGAATTTTGCTAAGAATTTGCTAAGAATTTTGCTAAGAATTTGCTAAGAATTTGCTAAGAATTTTGCTAAGAATTTGCTAAGAATTTTGCTAAGAATTTGCTAAGCATTTGCTTTATATAATAATAATAATAATAGTCTTTATTTTGAGAGGGTAACACATTTAGTTTTCACTAATCTTCCATGTGGCCCTCTATTATATACACACATGTATGACAGGGGCAAGAATTTAAACATGTTACATGTACAAAAATAACAGAGTAAGGAAACAACAGGATATCATTAACCCATTGCATTCTAGGAATACACTACCTGGATGAAAAATATTAAATAACTTAATTTTCAACAAAACGGTTAAAAGAGTGGTAACAAAATATATTTTGGAAAATTAAAGAAAAACAAATTGTAGTTAAATTTGATTGTAATAATTATGCCTAGTAATTAATGTATTCTGAATGCAATGCTATAATGGATTTGAGACATCTCTACACCAAATGTTTAATTACGTTGATCAGGGAAATTATGATAATGCCCCAAAGAGAAGTGAGAATGACAAATGTGATCATACTTGACACCTTATGATGATAATTGTGAATTAGCAACATGACCCCATGTGGTTTACATTTGATTACTAGTTAAGGAGCAGACTAACCAACAGATACAAACATTTTGTTCTTACACTTAAACACACACTAAACATTGCACCCACATGAACCACACACACACACACGCGCGCACACACCACTATTTTACAAGTATTTACAAGGTCAGTTGACATGTATCAGATGGAAAATTAAAGACAATGCATATACATGTATCTATCTCATGTAAACAAATGTAATTATTTTACCATCCATTTAATGAAATGACAATGAAAAGAGTCAATAGTTTTAAAGTGTTTTATGTCATTTGGCAAGCTATTCCATATAATTGGACCTGCATATGCAATGCTTTGTTTATAAATCTCTTTATTAGGTCTGGGTAATATGAAGTTATGTGATGTTGCTGATCTCAGTACTGGCGCATTATTGGCTTGATGTTTTATATGAAATAATTCGGAAATATAGTGTGGTGTTTCTGATTTAGATACTTTATACATGAACTTTGTTTTACGAAGATAAAGTCTCTCAAAGACGGTCAAAATTTTCAGTTGTTGCATAGTTCTTGCTATATCATCAACATTGTAATCCATAATTATTTTGCATGCACGTTTCTGAAGTCTAAAAATTCTATTTAAATTTGTCTGTGATGTACCTCCCCAAACAATATTACAGTAATCTATATGAGGTTGAATATATGTTTTATAAAACTGGATTCTAGATTCTATTGACAAATATTCCTTAATTCGTGATAAGAGCCATAAATTGGATGAGATTTTCTTACAAGTTTTGTCTATGTGGACTGACCATGAGAGATTGTTGTCTACAACAACTCCTAATATTTTGTCATTTGAAATGGTGTTTAAATCATCATTTTTGAAATCTAGGTTTAAAGTATAAGAGGTTGGTTGGTTGTTCAGAAATTGCTAAGAATTTGCTAAGAATTTTGCTAAGAATTTGCTAAGAATTTCGCTAAGAATTTGCTAAGCATTTGCTTTATATAAGAGGTTGGTTGGTTGTTCAGAAATTGCTAAGAATTTGCTAAGAATTTTGCTAAGAATTTGCTAAGAATTTTGCTAAGAATTTGCTAAGAATTTGCTTTATATAAGAGGTTGGTTGGTTGTTCAGAAATTGCTAAGAATTTGCTAAGAATTTGCTAAGAATTTTGCTAAGAATTTGCTAAGCATTTGCTAATTACATTATATAAGAGGTTTGTTGATCAGCAATTGTTTTTGTAATTTGCTCAATTTATTAATTAATAATTGATAACTTCGTAAGCAGTCGGTTGATCGGTCTTTAACAGAAGCTTGGCGTGCTTAGTTTCCGAAAGCATCTGTCGAACCTCCAGGCGCTCCTCGCGCGTTGGGATAACGTCGTTCTCTCGAAGACAGTCATCGAACGAATCTCGGTCCTTGCAGTGAAAGAGGGCGACCCATTTCGTTTGCTCGCGCAGATCCTTTAGGACGGCGTTGTACTTCTGAGTGGAGATCCATACGCTTTGTCTCGCATGGCGGCCAGAAAATGCGAGCTCAGAGAGCATGTCCTTCTTTTTGGTCATCGCAGCCTTGGCCGAGCAATCGTCAATCACGTATAGGGTGGGCTCTCCCTGGAATATTTGATAGAAGACATGCAGCCAACCGTGAAGCCTGTCGCCGGGGTCAATAACGTATACCTCAGGGTCGGTCCATATCCAAGGGCGCCGCTGATAAGTCTCGTTGTGCCGCACAGTGGGACACAGGATCACGATGTGACGAAAGGCATCGTGGTAAGAGCCCTCGAGTAAGTTGAGGATGAAAACCGTTTTTCCGCATCCTGTCTGCCCACATATTATAGCAGAGTGTGCATCTCCAATCGTGAATTGGTATTGATTTTTAGTAGATCGCTGAGACGTATCGGCCATCTTCAATGTTGAGTTGTGCGTCCGTAATTATATATAAGTACACGTTCAATGTGCCAGCTCCATCCGCCTCTTTGGCTATCTGGATCGTCACACCCTCGCTAGCGTTCTCAACTTGACGTCCACTACCGTGCATTTGGTCGTCGTCGCTGGCTCGCATGTCTAGCCATAACGCGTATTTGGTAGTCAGGAAATCCGCGAGGGAGACGTCCGAGAGCTGCAGGCTTTGGCAACCGCGGCAACCTCCGGGGAACGCTTAGAGCCGGAAGCAAAATGTTTCCTTACTTCTTCCCACTGCTGGTGCGCGCGAAGACCCGCGCTGTAGAGTTGATTGGGTAATCCCTCGATCGTCACCTCTACCTTCGTGATTTTGGGGTTTAAAATAAAAATTTGTCGGATTTTCTAGCACCGAGCGCGAACCGACCCTCCTCGAACAACATCAGTATACCTTTCATCGACGGCGCGGGTACGTTGACATTAATATTCCACAATGTGTCGCCTTTGTCTTTCGTCATCTTGCGATGGCGAAGAACTCGGAGTCGTAAAGTTATAGCAACGCGCCCGATATACTGGGTTCTGATCAATCGCGCGAGTTCGTTGGGCATCGTGACCATGTCGTACTCCAGCGAAACATTGTCGATCGTATACTTCGATGTCATGTCAGTGGCTATGAGAACTCGGCCGTAGTCATTGAACGTTAGTTACGTATTCGAGGCGGTCAGCCAAAGCACTCTGATAGTAGGGCATGTGACTCTCCAGCAACTCAAAGTCGAGCGGGATGTAGAATCGGTTGCCGTAAGCGGCCGTGACCGCGTTGTCGCTCGCGATGTTATCTACCTTGTCACCAGCCCCGATTCTAAGTCTGGTTACGTTCCTATTTCGGCTGGTGTCAATACCTTGATATACCGCATTTTCGCGCTCTTGTGCCGTCTTCCACAGGTCCTGGTAGCAATGGTAGACGTCGCTGTCCTCGATCGACATCACCTCATTACCAGAAATCTTTATCATAGTCTTCTTGACGATGGTGCGACCCAGGTTCTGAACGATGGTTCGGTCGCGGTCCTCGATGTAAGCGAAATAGTGAAAGCGAGGCGAACAGTCCCCGGCGTAATGATGTCGCTAGCTCCGAGGTTGGGGAAGCGAACTAAGAGTTGCTGGTTCTGGTCGATCGTCGAGGGGTTGTTCGTAATAACGACACTCTGTCTCACGCCTTTTGCCCCGAGGGGCTCCCGCAGTCTGCGGTATGGATTGAGTTTGCGAGCGTATTGACTCGAAGACATAATCTATTAAACCTGTATGGTTTTGTCTTTAATATAATAATAATTATTAAAGATGGCTGGTCTCGATATTGGCATTGACGAATTCGATCGCACTACGGGCGACCGAGATGATTACCTCGATGATGATGATGACGATGACTTCGACGAAACGACCTTCATAGATACACCAGGAACTTCAGCTGCTGGTGGTGTTAGCTATATGTGGGAGGCCCCACCCGAAACTCCGGCATGGGCGGGCGGTGCCGATATTCCTGCGGGGATCTCTAAGAATGAGCTGGCTCCTATCAGGGAAACGGATTCTCTGGTGAAACGGTGGAGAGTGAGGTTGTCTAAACACGGCAATCAAGGCCAGTTGGAGTTTCGCAGCACTAAAAAGAGGAGACCTGTGGGTTAAATGGGGCAAGTACTGGAAGTTGCTGACGTTCAAGAACGACCCGAACCGGTTCCTCAGGGCCTCTTTAGTGAGCCGATATGGAGCAGACCTCGCTCGAGCTCTCGGATTGATCGGGGACCGGTCGCGGGTGCCTAAAAAAATGATAAAAACCATGCAGGATACCGACGAAACGCTGGCGAAGACGGCCGCCACTATAGAAACGATCGAGCTCAGCGAGATACCCCGCGTAGCCACCGACGCTATTAACACGATTGAAACCACGGTCAACGAAATAAACGGCACAAAGTTTGACCCACCGTTACCTCTTCGCGAACTCCGGGGACTCGATAAGGTTCTGCAAACAACTCGGGGCGAACTAGTCAATAACCTCTCCAAACTCTCAGCGCTGGACGAACATATCGCTCTAGAAGAAAGAAAAATAAAGGAAGCACGTGGCGATAGAGAATCTACCGAGCGAATCAACAAACTCCTGCGGTCGTTGCGGGATGAAAGAGAAGCTCGCTTGGAGGCTGCCTCGACTAACCGTGAGACGCTTTCCGGTCAATTAAGTCGGAGCCGCGAAACAATCTCGAGGGTCCTGAACGAGGACACGATACTCGGTGAACGTCTTCGCACTCTGTTCAGAGAGAAGGGCGTCACGATAGTAACCATCCTCGCAGCTTTCACCATGATTATATCGACCCTAATTCTATCTATATCGTCTCTAGTTCTATCTATCACGGGTGGTTCAGCACCAGCACCAGCGCCAGCACCAGCACCAGCTCCATCCGGTGGAGCCAAAGAATGGATGAAAAAGCAACTAAAAGCCCTCGCCAATCTCTTGGCTAAATTAGCAGGAAAGTTGGCTGCCGCGCTGCCCGGGTTGATCGGGGGTCTACTCTCCTTCTTGCTATCTATATTATCAAAAACGGCTGGATGGCTCGCCAATAATGTTTGGGCTCTAATCGTGGCAATCGCCGGTCTCCTACTTTTAGCCTCCCGAGAGTTCCTAAATCCAAAGCACAAATAGTCCGGCCGCCACGAGGGCTACGACGAGCCCTAATTTCTCCTCCTCGTGGGTTGTGGCACTATTTTCCCCCCAATCGCGTTCAACAGTGTTGAGGGGGGAACTCAATTCGTGAATTGGGGGTCCTATTACAGAGGGTGAAACAGGAGCGGAACTCGGTGGAACACTGGGTTCAAATGAACTTGATTCGCGAATTGGGGGTGGTGCTTGCGGTTTTATGAAATCGCTTCCAAGAACTGTTTTTGCGCGTCAAACGCCGTTCCGACTCCTATTATAGAACTGCGAGTTTGCTTCTGTGCGCCGAGGATGGCCCAGACGTACGTGCGAATGGAGTCGTTGAGGCGAGTAACACCCGCCTGTGTGAACCCTAGACCCTTATCTAACACAAATGATCCCCACGAGGTATTTACCCACGCAGGTTGCTGAATGAAATCAACATGGGCCGATTTGAAAGACCATGGTACTGATGGCACGAAGTCGGTATTCTTTGTTTTTATTGGCGGTGGTGGATCTTTTGGGTGCTTCACAAACCCCATACCTGTTATGTAAACGTCACCTAAACCTAAAGTGTACCAGAATTCTTTCTGTTTCCAATCCGAATCTTTTGAAACGTCAAATTCGTTACACAGTCTTTCGAACGCCTTACGGTCGTATGTGCTGGAAATAGGATTCCAGCCGTCGTCTTGAGGTAGTGAAATACCTAGTTCTTTGATAATCCTCCTAATAGTATAATACACGTGAAAGTTGTAGACACTTCGGAGCATGACATTCTTGGATGCCATATGGTCTTGATGCGAAACTCCACATCCGGCTGTTGCGCACCATACAGCGAAATTTAGCTGATTCTGCCAAAACTGCATCGGTGTTGCTTTCCACCCGTTCACTGCCTCCATCGTAATAATCTTTGGCAGCCTATATTTCTCAAACGCGTTAGGAAAATTGGTGACAAAGCCACTGTCCGGTCTAACCGTTACAGTTGGGTGTACAAGGTGGTCAACAACGTCCTTTTGTGTGTATTTACCTCCGACCGCGTACTTTGCATTAGAGTTAAAGCTAAATGCTTGGGTATCCATTGAAAGATATTTATTATGTTTGCTTCTATCACTAATGTTCAAAATGAGAGTTGTGAACTTCAAAAGTCAATCGACAACTACTGCGGACAACGTCGGGTAGGCCTCAGATCAATCACCTTCACGGTTGGGTGGAAAAACGTGGGGGATAAGGAAGGGTTCACCTATGTGAAGGATAATCGACATGTAAGTGTGAGGCTGCCCCCGGTCTTTGGAGTTCGAGATCCCTCCAAACTTTTGTCGTGTCGGAGCTTGCTGGTAGAGCCAACCTCACAATCTCGAAAGTCACCGGATTCGCGACCTTTACCGTCGAACGCGCAAACGAGGTAACGATCACCTCGGCTTTGGCCTTAATGTTAGGATTAGCAACCACTTACAACGAGGATGTACTCCATGTCTTCCCCGCGGGCGAGCACCGCTGCGATACCCCGGTGAACTTTACCTTCACAAAAACTCTCGGGGTGCACCTGGATCGGGTGAACACATCGTACAACCTGGTAGACGGCACTCCCAGCACATTACTAAAAACTGTGCCGGCCAGCGATTGTTTCTTTGGGGAGACTGTGACATTAGACTTCCCGCACCCCGAGATGAAAGTTTTGGAATCGGGAGTTGAAGATTTCTATTCTCGATGATCAAGCGAGAAAGTTGAATAACGATTACCCGATTTCGGTCGTTCTCGAAATAACCGATTAAACATTAATATATATACATATTAATCATGAGCATATACGGTCCAGGTGGTTCCAACTTAGAACGGGACGTTCCCGTCGCGGCCGCAGCATACGATGAAGCCACAATGAGAAGGCTGGAGAGGGGCGTATCACAGTCCCACACAGTTTTAACTAGGGCGGTTGAACAAATTAGAACGTTGCAAGCTAGCAAGCACGTCATAACAGTTTGTGCCGAGGAGCGGGGTTCACTAAGCGAGGGGGCCTACGAATATTCATTCGTTGCCAACGCGAGCCACAGATACGGGGGATACACCATGGCAGTGTCCGGGACGATTTTTCGACTGGCGGTCTGCTCGGTCAACTTTCGCGGACACGCCATTGGCAAAGTCCGAGTGTGGAATGTCGTCCTGAATGGTGTAGAACAGAATATTGGCATCACCAAGCACGCGGGGCAGAGGTCAGGGTTTACTATATTCGATGATGACACTACAATTAAAGTTTCGGCAGGTAGTGTTATTAACTTTGTTACAAAAATTGGCGACCAATCGGCTTCCTCCACTGCAGTGACACTGTTAATACAACTTGATTTATGATGAATGATGAGAAACTATATCCACACTTACCTTCGGGGACGGTCGACCCGGCATCCTTTAGGATGACCAGGATCGTCGAGATACAACATATTCTACAACACGAGGGAGAGACGCGGACGGGCTATGCGAAGAAATATAGACGGTCGGTCAATATATTAGAGGGGGTGAGCATCGCGTTAGCCCCAGCATCCGTTATAAGCGGGGTGGGGAGTGTGTCTTTATTGTTAACAATCGTCGCTGCACCGGTCGCGGTGGCCTTGAGTGGTGTAGCGGCGGGGGCGGGACTGTTTTGCATGACGACCAGAATCGTGGGTCGACAACTAAAGGCCAAGAGTCGAAAGCACGATCGAATAGCGGTTCTCGCGAGATCTAAGAAGAACAGTATCGACGTTATCGTGTCAAAAGCGATAGCCGACAACGATATATCAGATAGCGAGTTCAAAATGGTCGTCGAAGAGATGGTCAGATACCAGGAGTTAAAGGGTACTATCCGGTCCAAGGCTCGACCACAAATTCTCGTGGACGAAGATATAAAAAAACTTGTTATGGAAGGGAGGACCGACGAGAGAAAAAATCTCCTCGCCCGTCTCGGGACGTGATATGCTTATTCGCGTGTCTACAGCGACATCAGGATATTCCTCCACCATACATTCCAGCTGTTCCGACGGCCCCTCCATACGGAACATAAAAAAATAATAATTTAGGGCCCAGTTGCGACACCCACTGACCACCATACATTTCTATAACCGCGTATCGATATACTTTGTGGATTTCTTTACCTGATTTTTTAAATTGTTTATAATTTTATTAAAATTAATTAATAAATTGTTTACTGCACCTATATAATAATAAAATTTCTTTACCCGATTTTTTAAATTGTTTATAATTTTTACCCGATTTTTTAAATTGTTTATAATTTTTACCCGATTTTTTAAATTGTTTATAATTTTATTAAAATTAATTAATAAATTGTTTACTGCACCTATATAATAATAAAATTGCTGTAACATTTCTTTACCCGATTTTTTAAATTGTTTATAATTTTTACCCGATTTTTTAAATTGTTTATAATTTTTACCCGATTTTTTAAATTGTTTAGTATAATTTTATTAAAATTAATTAATAAATTGTTTACTGCACTTATATAATAATAAAATTGCTGTAACATTTCTTTACCCGATTTTTTAAATTGTTTATAATTTTTACCCGATTTTTTAAATTGTTTATAATTTTATTAAAATTAATTAATAATTGTTTACTGCACCTATATAATAATTAAAATTGCTGTAACATTTCTTTACCCGATTTTTTAAATTGTTGTTTATAATTTTTACCCAGATTTTTTTAAATTGTTTATAATTTTATTAAAATTAATTAATATATTGTTTACTGCACCTATATAATAATAAAATATCACAACGGTGCTGTAACATTTCTTTACCCGATTTTTTAAATTGTTTATAATTTTTACCCGATTTTTTAACGATTTTTTAAATTGTTTATAATTTTTACCCGATTTTTTAAATTGTTTATAATTTTATTAAAATTAATTAATAAATTGTTTACTGCACCTATATAATAATAAAATAACGAACCATCCCGGAAATTCGTGAACCTCGCTAAGTGTTTATAAATAATTATCTGTTTTTTCTTATATTAATTAACTTTATAATTTTCTTAAAATTAATTAATAATAATTTTTACAAAACTAATTATCAAATTAATAAAACGAACCATCCCGGAAATTCGTGAACCTAGCTAAGTGTTTATAAATAATTATAATTTGCGCACCATTTTTATGTTGTATAGGAAAGTGATGAGTATATATACGTTTGAAAGCCTTACAACAATTGGTCTCATCTCGTGTGTGCCATGTTGTTGATCCGGTATGACGTCCGTCTCGTCTGTTTAATGGTAGCAGTCTCTAAATGTGTGTGTGTGAATTGGTGATGGAATTGTATAGCTCAAAGGTGCCGGCCTAAAAGATTTCTACCTAAGAGCTTGCAATTACATCATCAAATCACAAAATAGGCTCGCCTTACTTCGTCGGTTTCTCTGAATTGAGGAATTGGCAATGGGGTTAAGGCGACCCGTAAAATGAGACTGTGAGCCAACAGATGCGTGGGCTTAAGAAAGGTCCCAACACCCCAGTGGTTGGGTGCCGGCTAGAAATCTGCCCAGTCGCTGGGGTTGTGTACACGAGTGGAGGCTTTTGCTATTTATTTTTTTTACAAATTATTAATAATTTTTCGATATCGTAGAAATAAATTAGCTATAGTGGAGGAGGAAAATGCCGTGTTGAAAAATAAATATGACAACGGGATGAAAATAAATCCTTTTTATTACTATATAGTTTTATCTGTTCAATTGCACGTCACATGAACATGAGGTATTTATGACAACGAGACGAAAACAAATCCTTTTTATTACTATAGTTTTATCTGTTCAATTGGGAAAAACATGATGTATTTTATGACACCAATTGTCACGTTTTTTGTGTTGGTAACCAGTTTGTGTTATTGGATGAAACGGTGTTTTATCGGGGGTGGTGGTGGTAGTATATAGGGGTGAAAATGATACCACCGTTAGGTGGTATCATTTTGACTCCCTATATACTACTATACTTGTGTCCTTAGGTTATTGCCCCAGTACACCAATGTTATACTTGTGTCTGCAGGTTATTGCACCAGTACACCAATGTTATACTTGTGTCTGCATGCAGGTTATTGCCCCAGTACACCAATGTTATTCTTGTGTCTGCAGGTTATTGCCCCAGTACACCAATGTTGTACTCGTGTCTGCAGGTTATTGCCCCAGTACACCGATGATATACTTGTGTCTGCAGGTTATTGCCCCAATGTTATACTTGTGTCTGCAGGTTATTGCCCCAGTACACCGATGATATACTTGTGTCTGCAGGTTATTGCCCCAGTACACCGATGATATACTTGTGTTTGCTGGTTATTGCCCCAATGTTATACTTGTGTCTGCAGGTTATTGCCCCAGTACACCAATGTTGTACTTGTGTCCGCAGGTTATTGCCCCAATGTTATACTTGTGTCTGCAGGTTATTGCCCCAGTACACCAATGTTGTACTTGTGTCCGCAGGTTATTGCCCTAGTACATCGATGTTATACTTGTGTCCGCAGGTTATTGCCCCAGTACATCGATTTTATACTTGTGTCCGCAGGTTATTGCCCCGCATATCGATGTTATACTTGTGTCTGCATGTTATTTCCCCCATTACATCGAAATTATACTTGTGCCTGCATGTTATTGCCCCAGTACATCGATGGCATACTTGTGTCCACAAGTTATTATACCCCCCCGCAACGAGTTGTGGGGGGGTATACTGGAGTCAGGTTGTCCGTGCGTCCGTCCGTGCGTGCGTCCGTGTGTCCGTCCGTGCGTCCGTCCGTCCGTGCGTCCGTGCGTCCGCGTAAACTTAACATCAGAGAAATATTGTTATAACTTCTATTTCCTTCATCTAAAATGCTTGATATTTCACACATGCATTCCTGTAAGGCTCTACTACCATGCTGTGCCAAATCCACGACCGTCCAACCCCCGCAGATCCCAAGGTCAAGGTCAAATACTTAGTCCGTAAACTTAACATCAGAGAAATATTGTTATACTTCTATTTCCTTCATCTAAAATGCTTAATATTTCACACATGCATTCCTGTAAGGCTCTACTACCATGCTGTGCCAAATCCACGACCGTCCAACCCCCGCAGATCCAAGGTCAAGGTCAAATACTTAATCTCTTTACAAAACTTAACATCAGAGAAATATTGTTATAACTTCTATTTCCTTCATCTAAAATGCTTAATATTTCACACATGCATTCCTGTAAGGCTCTACTACCATGCTGTGCCAAATCCATGACCGTCCAACCCCCGCAGATCCCAAGGTCAAGGTCAAATACTTAATCTCTTTACAAAACTTAACATCAGAGAAATATTGTTATAACTTCTATTTCCTTCATCTAAAATGCTTAATATTTCACACATGCATTCCTGTAAGGCTCTACTACCATGCTGTGCCAAATCTACGACCATCCAACCCCCGATGATACCAAGGTCAAGGTCAAATACTTAGTCTCTTTACAAAACTTAACATCAGAGAAATATTGTTCTAACTTCTATTTCCTTCATCTAAAATGCTTGATATTTCACACATGCATTCCTGTAAGGCTCTACTACCATGCTGTGCCAAATCCACGACCGTCCAACCCCCGCTGATCCCAAAGTCAAGGTCAAATACTTAGTCTCTTTACAAAATTTAACATCAGAGAAATAAGTTATAACTTCTATTTCCTTCATTGAAAATTCTTATTATTTCACTTGTGCATTCCTCTAAGGTTGTACTATCATGCTGTGACAAATCTACGACTGTCCAACCCCCGCTGATCCCAAGGTCAAGGTCACAGACTTAGTCTCTTTACAAAACTTAACATCAGAGAAATATGTTATAACTTCTATTTCTTTCATTGAAAATTCTTAATATTTGATATGCTGTGACAAATCCCCGCTGATCTCGAGGTCAACGTCACATACATACCGTATACCTCTAATTAACACCCCCTCCCCCAAATAAAAAAAATAAATAAAAAAAAATAAAAAATATTTACCAATGACCGCCAATTTCGAACACAAATAATCCTTAAATCCTTATTTGTGTTTGAAATTGGCGGTCCTTGGTAATTTTTTATTTTTTTTTACTGGCTAATAAACGCACCCCCCCCCCCCCCCCCCCCTTTTGTAAAATGTAACGCCTCCGGGGGCGTTAATTCGAGGTTATACGGTAGTCTCTTTACAAAACTTAACATCAGAGAAATCGGTTATAACTTCTATTTCCTTGCTCGGATCTGCTTCACATTTCACACACTCATTGCTCCAATGGACCTCTACCACCCTGTGACAAATTCACGTTCATGCCGCTCGCGCTAATCCCAGAGTCAAGGTCACAAGCCCACACACTTGGAAATTTTTACATATTTTAGGGGTACCTGGGCCCACGCAGGGGGTATTCCGTAAGCCTCGCTTACTGACCAATCTAGTTGCCCCAGTATATCAATGTTATACTTGTGTCCATCAATGTTATACTTGTGTCTGCAGGTTATTGCCCCAGTACATCGAAATTATACTTGTGCCTGCAGGTTATTGCCCCAGTACACTGGTGTTATACTTGTGTATGCAGGTTATTGCCCCAGTGCATCAATGTTATACTTGTGTCTGCAATTTATTGCCCCAGTACATCGATGTTATACTTCTGTCTGCAGGTTATTGTCCCAGTACACTGATGTTATACTTGTGTATGCAACTTATTGCCCCAGTACATTGATGGTATACTTGTGTCTGCAATTTATTTCCCCAGTACATCGATGTTTTACTTGTGTCTGCATGTTATTGCCCCTGTACATTGATGTTATACTTGTGTCTGCAGGTTATTGCCCCATTACATCGAAATTATACTTGTGCCTGCAGGTTATTGCCCCAGTACACTGGTGTTATACTTGTGTCTGCATGTTATTGCCCCAGTACATCGATGGCATACTTGTGTCCACAAGTTATTGCCCCAGTATATCAATGTTATACTTGTGTCTATCAATGTTATACTTGTGTCTGCAGGTTATTGCCCCAGTACATTGATGTTATACTTGTGTCCATCAATGTTATACGTGTGTCCGCAGGTTATTGCCCCAGTACAACAAATGATAATTTTTAATTATAGTTTATACACTATATTGGAGACATGCAGTTCTCCCAGTTTTGACAGATGTGGTTTTGAGGTGGCAGGCCTGATCTACATGTAGGTCAGTGTCCCAGCTAGCGAGAGTGCATGATCATTTTAGATATGCTAATTTTGACAATGGAATTATTGGTTAAATTATACTGAGCAAAACTAGAAACGTCCCTCCATGTTTAAGGAAAGATTCATCAAAAACCAAAAGGGTTACTTTTAAAAATCAAAATGGAAAAACAAGTTCATTCATTTCTGTATCAAAGCCAATAAATTGCATTTGGATATCTTGTTAAATATTCGAGAGAAAACCGGCCAAGGGCGGTAGGGGTCAAAATCAAAAATCACAAAAACTCAGAAATGTGTTACTTAATGTTTAGAGATGGAATTTCAATAAGTAATGTGGCAAATTCAGTAAATCTCGTTAGTACCGAGTGTGGCCACCATTTGCATGAATGCATGCAATGACCTCTACGCGCATCGACGTGACGTAACGCAATACCAGTGCGTTGGGCAAATTCCTCCATTCCCGTTGTAACGCCCGTGTAAGATCGCGAACATTGTCAATCTGATGGTTAGCTCGTGCTTTGCGGCCCAGCTCATCCCATATGTGCTCAATGGGATTGAGATCCGGGGAGACCGCCGCGGGCCATGGCATGACGTCGACGTTTTTTTGCTGTAAGTATTGAGTGGTGACCATGGCTACGTGAGGGCGGGCATTGTCATGCATCAATGTCACACCAGGACCATGCTGACGGATAAATGGTAAGGCATGTGCATTTAGCACATCTGCAACATAACGTTGTGCATTGATGTTGCCCTGTACAACAACCAAATCTGTCTTCGGTTTCCCATGATCCCACCCCAGACCATTACGCTCCCTCCCCCAAACCTGTTCTTCTCAACAATGCAACAATCGGTGAATCTTTCATTTTTACGCCTGTATACCCGTAATCTTCCGTCAGCATGACTAACTGTGAACCGAGATTCATCGGTGAACAAAACTCGGTTCCAGTCAGCCCTTCTCCAGTTCAGATGACGTCGCGCCCATAACAGTCTGGCAGCACGGTGACGTTGGGTCATTATCTGACCAGTGTATGGGCGGCGTGCCCGGATTGGTTGGGCGTTACGACGTAACCGGTTGCGAATGGTCTGCCCTGAGACACCATATCGCCTAGCAGTGACTGTGGCTGCCAATCGACGTTGACGTAAGTGCGTCAACGTAATGTAACGATCGGCTCTAGCCGTCGTTACACGAGGCCTACCAGGTCGCTGCCGGTCGTGAACAGTCCCAGTCTGCTGGTACCGGGCTGCAAAGACGATCAATCGTCTTCCGACAGCAACCAAACCGAGGCGCGACCGCCCTGGCGGCCATCCCACCCTCAAGCATCCCAATTGCCTGATTTCGCTCGTTTTCGGAAAGCCGTGGCATATCGAAAACAGTGAAAAATTAAAAAAGTTTTTTAATTTTCCGAATAGCCCCTATCGCATGAATGGTACGACATGAACTGAATCACCTTATCGATGACAAGTATAGCGTGCACGTGCAAAAAGTGAAAATCAACGTTCCGGTCACTGGCCGCTATGTAAACCGTGTGTATCGGCTAAACTCTACACGATCGTATTCTGAACATCGCCACGGTTTAAAATACATGTACTTTGAACATGTGGTACATACATAGACAGAGCTACACCGGCTATAAAACAGGAATGTTTCTAGTTTTGTTGAGTATATATAGTTCACAGGTCGCGGGAGCAGGGAGTGACATCCGCTGTCCCGGGAATTCAGTTTTGCACAATGCGTAGTCGGCGTGGATGTTTCTGAGGATTCTGGACATAATTATATAATAGCGACTGGCTGGAATACTTCTGACTTGGATAATTACTCATTATTAGATTTATCATTATAATATAGACCATGTGATCTAGGAATTATTATTATTGTGAATGCTCAATGGATATCGTTATAATTTAATGATCGAGAATTATTTGATTTATGCCGTGTGAATGGCTTAATTAGACATCCATATTTGATATCTACTAGACGACAAAAGTGTTGCCCGTTTCTACGGATTATATTCCTTTGTTGGAACATTTCACGCATTTAATTGGAACCAAGTGTGTAAAATTTGCCACAAAAATGGATGTGCGAGCCAGTTCGAACAGTCGGAAGCTCAAATCTGCGGACGTGACATTGGATCGGGTTGAGATTCCGCAATCTTAATATCTCAGCGGAGGTAGATCCACCTTACGACATGTCATTTCCCAAAAACTGGAGCGTGCAGAAGTTAAAATCTGAACTACGGCAACTGGGAATATCCCCAGGCCTTCGACAGAAAAAATGTTATTTAGTTCACCTATATCGGTCGGCGACATCAAATTCAAGATCAACAAGTAGTGCGGTTATATCAACAGCCATAACCTCTAACCAGCGCGCTGCGGTTATATCAACAGATGACGTCATTGTGCAGTCGGTTGCACAGACATCACACAGAGGCAGTAACCATGGTCGCGGTGTCGCTTTATCTGAGCATGCGCAATCGCACACAGTACAGCGCAGTGAAACCGAAACTAGACTTCGGGAATCTCCGATCGACAACAACATCGCAGATCTGCATGCCAGTGTGTCTGCTTTACAGCAGACCGTCGCGAAACTTACCGATAACATGGATATACTTATACAGCAAAATGTGCAAACTAATTTGACATCCGCTCACATTCATTCTCATGTCGCACCTGAGTTACCATCCGTGTCTGGCCAGCCAGTGTTAGCAGGTGTGTCATTCATCGAAGGTAACTTATTCACGAACAGTACTAACAACAACAACAATGTCAGTTCCATAAACTTAGGAAATGCTCGGTCCACATACTGGTACACTGCTGAGGAATTGCCTTTCGTAGAAACAGTTCATCCTAGTGTCAAAGAAACATTCAGGAAGGTAAAGACGTGAATTTGGCCTCGTTGTTGATACCTTATTACAATTGTCAGTCGGACTCGGTACCCGGTGGTAACCAGAAACTGGACGTTCGCTTAAACACAGAATTAAGTTTGCCACAATTCATTCAGGCATTCGCCGTCTATAAAAACATCATGTGCCAGGTGCATCCTAATAGGCGACCAGAATTAGATCTGTATGAGCGTGATATAATTGACATGGCATCCAGGTATGGGGGTCGTGGCTTTTATGAGTACCACAAATCTTTCTCGGCAAGGCTGCGGCACATCTCCGCTTCCATGGCATGAAAATAGACTGGTCAGTTAGGAATAATAGGTTGTTTTTTTCCATATTTTCAAATTACAAGGCTAATTGTTGCGCCGAGTAGCACACTGCACATGTCGCAGTTCTGTCCGTCACAAACCTATGCTGTCTCTGGTAGTACAATGGAACCGTACAATAAGGCCAGTAGAGTTACCACGACTGCTGGTAGTTTTGCCAACCGTGTAAATTCCACCAAAGATCTTTTGGGTCGCGCACTCGTCGAGTGATTCACAATGGAAACGAGATTTGTAACAATTTTAACACTATGCGTGGTTGCCATGCGTCTCAATGCAGACATGTGCATTTGTGTTTAGTATGTAAACAGAGTGATCACTCTAAAATGAATTGTCAGAATTAAAAAAACTGGCGGGGCCAGGGACAGAAAATACCGAGCCTGAGATAGTGCCTAGGAACAGCCCTATAAATGTTATAAAATTGAGGTTTGAGTTGCAGCATCATCCGGATAAGAACTTCACTAACTATTTAATAGACGGATTTTCAGAGGGATTTGAGACTGGTTTTAAGCATTTACCTGCATTACCGTATGAGTGTAAAAACTTGTTATCTGCAATTAAACGGCCTGACATTACTTCACAGTTGATTCAGTCAGAATTAGTTAAAGGATATTTGATCGGCCCTTTTGATAGCATTCCATATCCACATTATCGTATCAGCCCAATATTTGGCATTGCTGAGGGGAAGTACTCTGGGAAAAAGAGGTTAATTGTGGACTTCTCAGCACCTCATGATAATTATTACATCCCAGTTTAAATGACCTTATTGATAGGGACGAATACTCTTTGACATATGTCACCATTGACCATGCGATTAGAATAACTCAGCGATTGGGAAAGGGGAGTAGATATTGTAAAGCTGACATTCAAGATGCCTTTAAACAGGTTCCTGTCAAGAGGGAGTTGTGGCCCTTTCAGGGTATCAAGTGGAACGATAAATATTACTTCTACACCAGATTAGTGTTTGGCAGTCGATCTAGTCCTAAAATTTTTGATTGTTTGTCTCAAGTTATTTGTTGGATCCTGCAAAACAATTATGGAATCAGTCATTGTTTACATTTGCTGGACGATTTTCTCACAATCAATTCTCCATCCGATGATGCCGATCATACTATGTATATTTTGCGGTTGGTATTTGAGAAACTTGGTATACTGTTATCACCCACAAAAACTATGGGGCCAGTTACGGTTATTGAATACTTAGGAATTATATTAGACAGTGTGAAGATGGAGGCACAGTTGCCGCTAGAGAAAGTGCAGAGAATCGCGAATTTGTTACAAACATTCTCAAAAAGGAAATCCTGTACAAAGAGGGAATTATTAAGCCTTCTAGGACATCTCAATTTTGCATGCCGCGTGATTTATCCAGGTCATGCATTTGCGTCATACTTGATATCGCTGTCTTCTTCTGTCAGACTGTAGATTAGACATTAGTATGTGGTCTAAATTTCTTCATGAATGGAACGGTATTTCAATGTTCATGAATGATGAACTTACAATGGCTGATGATATGCAGTTTTTCACGGATGCTACACCTCGAGCATATGCAGGGTATTATTGTGGGAAGTGGTTTCAAGGGGAATTTCCTGCTTTTATTTGTTTAAGTCGTGGCATCTATGGCTCTGTATGAATTCTATCCAATAGTCATGGCAGCCGTGCTGTGGGGTGAGAAATGGACAAAGAAGAGAATTGTGGTGAATTGTGACAATTCAGCCACTGTGGACATCATCACTGTGGACATCATCATCGGTCTAAGATTCCATTCATTCAAAAGTTTGTTCGTAGGTTGATCTGGTGCGCGGCAAAAGGTCAGTTTGTTATTATCGCAAGACATATAGCCGGTAAATCAAATGTTATTGCTGACACGTTATCACGTTTTAACATGTTGCAGTTCAGACGTCTTGCACCAGAGGCAGACACTGTTCCAGAGCGGTTCCTTTCGGTTTCCAAGCTGCAGCTGAATTAGACCTGGAAGTCACAAATCTTTGGTCAGCATCTATTGCTCCAAATACTAAATCAGCCTATCTGTGAGACAGGCATGCAGTGTTTCACGCAGTTTCTAACAATGTCAGGTTGTATTACACGTCCAGGTACGTTACCCATTCTAACGGAGGATGTTCTTATTTATTTTGTGACATTCTGTTACAAGTCACTGCAGCTGCAGCTGGCTACTATTAAACTATATCTGGCAGGTATTCGTTTTCACTATCTGCAAGCAGGCATGAGCAATCCTATGTCTTCCATGGATAGACTACAATGTGTTCTACGTGGTGTTAAACGTAGTCAAGGTGCGAAGACGAGGTTGAGACTGCCTATAACTTTTTAAATTCTGAAGCAGATGTGTGACTTATTACATGCGGGGGTTTTTACCCCAAACTTAGATTTGACGTTACAATGTATGTGTTCATTAGCCTATTTCGGCTTTCTTCGCTGCGGTGAGTTCACTGTTAAAGCTCGGAATGATGATGTTTATTCATATTTGAAATGTCAGGATGTGTCATTCTTAACAGATCATTCTATGTTTTGTCTTTCGCTACCTACTTCCAAGACTGATCCGTTCAGTGTAGGCGTTGATATACCGATATAAAGAAACAACTCCATTAATTTCTGTCCAGTGTATTTGATGGAACATTATTTGTGTCTACGCAGAGAGCAGCTTACATCTACTGCGTTTTGTTATGATATCTCGCCACTATTCATAGATGTGGACGGCAATTAACCGTTCACTAGGATGAAGTTTCTTTATTATGTGAAGCAAGTGTTGTGCAGACTCGGTTATGACGAGAATAAATATAGTGGCCATTCATTTCGGATTGGTGCTGCAAGCAGTGCAGCAAAAGCTAACATTGAAGATCACATGATACAAACTCTCGGTCGATGGTCTTCATCATGCTATACCAGGTACATCAGAGTTGCACACAGTGCTATACAAGATGCACAGGCCCGGATGTGTCATTGACTTCGTACAAGGTAAACAATACTGTGGATGTGATAGTTTGTGCACTTTATTTAACAGCAGGTTACACACAGATGTCATATTTGTCTACATGTTCTTGTTGGGTACAAACTATTAATTAAGTTTGTTATGAGTATACGCATACCTAATTAATTTCTCCCCTTGGGGGTACTCATTGCTATTTTTAGTTTAACACTATAAATTCGTTTTGGACTATTTTGCCCCCTTTTCGATAAATTAATTCATATGTACATTTATGTGCGGCATCAGTTGAAACATTTGCCAGACTTGTTGACATCAATCACTCGCCTTAAGCGACTCGTCCCAGTACGTACGCTCGACACGACATTCTGTACGCTCGTCTCACCTCATTATCGGCTCGCCAGTCGGTACACTCGACTGCCCTGGACGACCCACCTCTCTATAGTCCGAGTACGCCAGTCGGTACACTCGACTGCCCTGGACGACCCACCTCTCTATAGTCCGAGTACGCTCGACTCGCCAGTCGGTTACGCTCGACTACCCTGCACCACTTTCCTCATTATAGAAGGCCCCGTGCAGGCACCGGGGCGGGATCAACTGATCCTGAAAATAGTGCTGCAGTAGCCATTGCTTGTCGTAAAAGGCGACTAAACTGGCTTAACGATTGGGTTCATACTTTCCGGAACCCACTATACCGGATTTGGCCCTCATGTACATTTTTGGCTTTCTTGTATGTGAGAGTTGAGTATATAAAAGTAAGATTAGCGCTAATCCTATTACTTTTAGGGGATGGGATAAATGATGCTGGTGTGACGAGGGCCTGGCACCAGATCAGGTTGTTCTAATTTCAGGACTGAATATATATTTTGATTGTAAATATTGAGTTCTGAAGTTGGGATTTACCCCCCTCGGACAGGTGGATACGGGACACGACCCCGTTGACCCGTCTGCGTGTAGACTCCCTGAGGCTTGTACCTCTATGTCAGAAAAGCGGACGTTAAACCCTATTCACTCACTCACTCACTCCTCATTATAGTCGGTACGCGCTCGACTCGCCAGTCGGTACGCTCGACTAATTTCGACGACTCACCTCTTTATAGTCGGTACGCTCGACTCGCCAGTCGGTACGCTCGACTCGCATTCGAGTTGTTAACTCAACTCAGATCTTTCTAGTCGTCCACTTGATGCACATCCTAGTTGTTAACTCAACTCAGCTCTTTCTAGTCGTATGCTCGACTCACCTCTTTCTAGTCTTTCACTCGACTCGGCACCCTCTAGTCGTTTCACGCGAGTTATTAGCTCTACACATTCACTCCGCCATAGTCGTGCAAGAGAATAGCTACTGCATACGTCTCGCCTCTTGCTCAGAGAAATCTGATCTGGCACATGCGAGTCTGATGAAGCACAACACCAAATAGCAGGTAGCCCCCAATGAGGAGCCAAATATGTTAGATATGTGGTCATGTAATATATATGATAGTACCGGTACTATGTTAGCTTAATAAGATATTTCATGTTTTCTATATACAGTTGAATGATGTGGGGATTGGTAGGTCAGAGGGAAACATTTGCCAGACTTGTTGATACATCATTCACTCGCCTTAAGCGACTCGTCCCAGTACGTACGCTCGACACGACATTCTGTACGCTCGTCTCACCTCATTATCGGCTCGCCAGTCGGTACACTCGACTGCCCTGGACGACCCACCTCTCTATAGTCCGAGTACGCTCGACTCGCCAGTCGGTTACGCTCGACTACCCTGCACCACTTTCCTCATTATAGTCGGTACGCTCGATATATACAGTTGCATGATGTGGGAATTGGTAGGTCAGAGGGATGGAGTGGGGTTATTGAGTATTTCAGATAACTGATAAAGGAAGGACAAGACAAGTTACAGCATAATGATGATCTTCCTGCAAGTTTAGGTAATAGTCAATCGAGTAATCTGGTAATAGTGTATAAATGTTATATTTGTGTCCACAGGTTATTGCCCCTGTACATTGATGTTATCCTTGTGTCTGCAGGTTATTGCCCCAGTATTTCAATGTTATACTTGTGCCTGCATGTTATTGCCCCAGTATTTCAATGTTATACTTGTGTCTGCATGTTATTGCCCCAGTACACTGATGTTATACTTGTGTCCACAGGTTATTGCCCCAGTACATCAACTTTATACTTGTGTCCACAGTTTATTACACCAGTACATCAACGTTATACTTGTGTCCACAGCTAGGTTATTGCCCCAGTACACCGATGTTGTCCTTGTGTCTGCAGGTTATTGCCCCAGTATATCAATGTTATGCTTGTGTCTGCAGGTTATTGCCCCAGTACACTGATGTTATACTTGTGTCCACAGGTTATTGCCCCCAGTACACCAATGTTATACTTGTGTCTGCAGGTTATTGCCCCAGTACACCAATGTTATACTTGTGTCCACAGGTTATTGCCCCAGTACACCAATGTTATCCTTGTGTCTACAGGTTATTTCCCCAGTACACCAATGTTATACTTGTGTCCGCAGGTTATTGCCCCAGTACACCAATGTTATACTTGTGTCTACAGGTTATTTCCCCAGTACACCAATGTTATACTTGTGTCCACAGGTTATTGCCCCAGTACACCAATGTTATCCTTGTGTCTACAGGTTATTTCCCCAGTACACCAATGTTATGCTTGTGTCTGCAGGTTATTGCCCCAGTACACCAATGTTATACTTGTTTCCACAGGTTATTGCCCCAGTACACCAATGTTATCTTTGTGTCTACAGGTTATTTCCCCAGTACACCAATGTTATACTTGTGTCCGCAGGTTATTGCCCCAGTACACCAATGTTATACTTGTGTCTACAGGTTATTTCCCCAGTACACCAATGTTATACTTGTGTCCGCAGGTTATTGCCCAGTACACCAATGTTATACTTGTGTCTACAGGTTATTTCCCCAGTACACCAATGTTATACTTGTGTCCACAGGTTATTGCCCCAGTACACCAATGTTATCCTTGTGTCTACAGGTTATTTCCCCAGTACACCAATGTTATACTTGTGTCTACAGGTTATTTCCCCAGTACACCAATGTTATACTTGTGTCCGCAGGTTATTGCCCCAGTACACCAATGTTATACTTGTGTCTGCAGGTTATTGCCCCAGTACACCAATGTTATACTTGTGTCTACAGGTTATTTCCCCAGTACACCAATGTTATACTTGTGTCCGCAGGTTATTGCCCCAGTACACCAATGTTATACTTGTGTCCGCAGGTTATTGCCCCAGTACACCAATGTTATACTTGTGTCTGCAGGTTATTGCCCCAATACACTGATGTTATACTTGTGTCTGCAGGTTATTGCCCCAGTATATCAATGTTATGCTTGTGTCTGCAGGTTATTGCCCCAGTACACTGATGTTATCCTTGTTTCTGCAAGTTATTGCCCCCATACACCAATGCTATACTTGTGTCTGCAGGTTATTGCCCCAGTACACCGGTGTTATCCTTGTGTCTGCAGGTTATTGCCCCCATACACCGATGTTATACTTGTGTCCGCAGGTTATTGCCCCAGTACACCGATGTTATACTTGTGTCCGCAGGTTATTGCCCCAGTACACAAATGATATACTTGTGTCCACAGGTTATTTCCCCAGTACACCAGTGTTATACTTGTGTCCATAGTTATTGCCCCAGTACATCGATGGTATATTTGTGTCCGCAGGTTATTGTTCCAGTGGCCAGCAGTTGGTAGACGATCTCTGCTCGTCATGCCCCAGGGGCAGATTCAAGGACAACTCTGTCGACAGATTTATACAATGCACCACCTGCCCATTGACTTATACCACAGACGATGTAGGAGCTGCCTCTAAAAGCATGTGTAACATTCGTGAGTATGGATATCATGTCATTGTCCACCAACCCCAATCAGTCACCTTGTACCCATTAAAATTAGATGCCCACAGATGATGTAACAATTGTTGTTACAAAATCCTACTGGGACAAACCTGTTTATAAAATCATGGTGTCATAATGTCAAATTCCTGCATTCTAGTGTCTTGGGTAGCTATCATTTTCACATTGATATGTGGCAGAATTATTTAACCTGAATAGCTGCATTCATGAAACAAAATAATAGAAAAATTGTCACAAACAATGCAAAGCCTGATGAGATGGCTTATCATTGTAGATATTTATTTAATCACTGAGACATTTATTTTGGCCACCCGTCCAGTATCCAGGGGCCCGTTTCACTAAACTTTGTACGACTAAAATGTTCGTAAGTGCAGATTTAGAATAGTCTGTAAATTTCAATTGATGGCTTATGCAGCCTATGCTCAATAAATGTAAATCCAATAATTGTTTAAAAGAAATCATTGTTAATGTGAAATTTACAGACTATCATAACTTTGCACTTACGAACATTTTAGTCTTAGGAAGTTTAGTGAAACGGCCCCCTGTAATGGTGCTTTGAGATTAGATTGTGATAAGTGTGCTTAATTAATGCAAAATAAACGGAAAATGCCAAGAAAAGGTCAAAATTACGACCGTATTGCACTGAACTTATTTGTCAGCTAAACATTATTTTCAATCTCATATTTTTAAAAAAAAATGTAAATTTTAAATGTAATAGTGTTTTTTGACAAACTACAACTTGCTCTTTATTATATATCAAAATATCATTGTGGAGCTACAACAATATTGTATAAAATGCAGCATAAAACTGTTGCACAAATAACTGGAGTTACGACCGTATTGCGCTGAAATTGTTTTTGCATTCTGAGATTATTGTTTTTCTCCAAAACTTGTAATTGTTTTTAAATGTTCAAATATTGTTTATGTACGATGTAATTTATTTTATTTACTAAATACAAGTCCACAATTATCTACAGTGCAAAATTGCACTATAGATCCACCACAATTCTGTATAAAATGCAGCACAATATGTTGCATATGTAATTTGAGTTACGACTATCGCGCTGAGATTATTTGGAGATTTTGAGTTACGACCTTATGCCATATGACCATTTATAGCCTTAAATATTGGAATTCAATTCTAATCTTTTTACATATGATGTATTACTAGAAAATACATTAGAAAATGCAAAAAAGTCCATTTTGAAGTGAGTTACGACCATATTGCGCTGAACCCTTGATATGTCATATTCTTTGCAAAAATATGAATATTCTATTTATTATATACCGCTCCATGGAAATTAGCAGTTTTTTAGACTGTATACGGTAATGAATGTGTATTTGCAGCCTATTTGCAGTCCGGCACTGCAGGTGCGCGTTATGAATATAGATAGCGGAAGTAGTCGTATTTTCACCGGAAGATGTTTATTTCATTGATGAGAACATATTACTTTTATTTACATTGTATAACTTTGTATTTCATGGGTAGGTATATAATAAATGGATATATTATATTTGCCATAATGCAACATTAATATTCGTGCTAAGCTGAATCTGATATATACACTGTATTCAGAAAAGTAGAACAATTTTGAGAATGATATTTGCATATCGTATGCTCATTTTAGAAGTCTGTTAGGAATTGAAACAGACACTGGTTATTTTAAGTAATTTAATCATTCCAGTAATGATAAGCTTCCTCATAACAAAGGTCACCAGACTGGGTTGTTTGTCTATTTTCAAAAGCATTGCATATTTATTTATAAGTGTATAATAGAAAGCAGTAAACCATATGGACAGTAGACTGATGGAAAATAAGGTTAACTTGTTAATACTATAAAATGCGCATGGTACAAGGGCATTATTTTAACTTAACCATTATAAAAAAATGTATATGCTAGTTTTATCAGCTTCTTATTATATAAGTAAGAACATATACCGTATAAGTAACGAGCCGTCTCATCAGGATCTTCACTTTTTGAACGTAATTTTCATATTTTTGAGAACAAAAGATACCCCCTTTTCATAAATGGACTAGTCTGAAAACCATGTTGTGATGCTTGTATTGGTTGCAAACCTAACATATCAAAATCCATTTCAGTAACTTAGGGGTGAAAGGGTTAATAGTTTTCTTTTAATTAATGCAACCTGACACATATGTTCAGGAGATAACCATTATAATTATGGTCTTTATCCTGTTTTTATTCTTTTGATAAATTCAATACTACAATATTCTTAATTTTCCATGACCTTGGACTGGCATTCAACTTAACAAAAGTAAGTAATTATACATTACGTAACTAGGCATTCTGTTTGTAAAACATGGATATGCCCCTGTGGCATACTGGACTCTAAGTGGAGAAACTGTTCCAAACTTTTTGATGTAAATGTACACGGACAGACGTGCGGCCGTATGGAACCTCAAGAGCAACGCAATATGCCACCTTGCTATCGCATAGGGGGCGTATATACATTTCTGAAGATATCTGGCTTCAGAAATACATGTCTTTAGATTAATAAATGCGGATGACAAAGAATATGACAAAGAATATGAAACGTATGCAGTTTGATTGTCAAATTTAAAAGTATCAGCATCCTCGACCTACTATTGAGTTTTGATGACTGCAATTCTATTCTAAACATAAATTCATGATCAATATCAATGAAAATATTGACAATTTTTGTATGCCAAATGTATTAATTAATATGTTTTATAAATATATATAGCATCAAATCTGTCTTGATGTTCAATGACTTTGAAATGGCATTTGGAAAGAAATGGCACCGTAATTTTCTGATAGCTGAATATTTATAATATAAAACAACCATGAGAAGAAAAGTTAACATGATGTGCCGCATTCATGGCGATTACCCTGAACTATAATGACAACGTTATGTTCATACCAGGGTGAATTAATGTACTAGCCCATCATATGAGCTCCACTAGTAAGAAACGAATTAAGTCCCTTTTTGTCGTGATTGGTGAAAACATTATCATTATGTTACAGATCTCTAGAGATATATGTTCTAGGGTAATAACTTAATGATATACAGGCCCGTAGCCAGAACTGTTTGAAGGGGGGGTCGTTTTGAAGGCCCAATGGGCCTGAGGTATATAGGGGGGTCTAAAAAAGTGGACCTCGGTGCTAAAAAAGTGTACCTCGAGGCTGGGCGGTGGGGTCGACGACCGCTCCGACCCACCCCTGGCTACGGGCCTGATATACGACTGTACACCATACTGGTACGTATTATGTTTTACCGCATGGCGGGTGGGCGGGCGGCTGAAGAAAAAGTGCATAGTTCGTGTACACAACTCCTCCGAAACCGTTCAGTCGATCGATCTGAAAATATACACACGTCTTCTACACAAGATGTGCACCTTGGTGTTTTTATGGCGAAAAAATATTTTTTAACAAAAATATCACCTTTTTAACTTAGTCATTTTTTCTACATTTTTCTATACAATTGTATATACGGTACAGAGTTTGTGTACACAACTCCTCCGAAACCGTTCAGTCGATCGATCTGAAACTATACACATGTCTTCTACACATATTAAAGATGTGCACCTTGGTGTTTTTATGTCGAAAAAATATTTTTTAACAAAAATATCACCTTTTTAACTTAGCCATTTTTTCTACATTATTGTATCCAATTCCCTATCATTTCTACTTTACACTCTACTTTTCTATCTCTGCCTAAATTAGTAGACATGTTTAGCACAACGAGATGAAGAAATAATGCTATAGACTTTCAAATTCTCATTAATGTTTCTTGCCTTGGTGACAGCTTCACATTTCTGCATCTTCGCTGTCTGGCCCATATTCGACGGGCGTATTTTGTGACTTGCGACAGTCTTGTTAATTATTGTGATGCATACCACCAAAGATATTGATACTTCAAATGAACCAATTCCTCGGTTTTAGGGATTTTTACCTTGATTTTGAATGACCTTGAAATGACCTTGAAAGTGTCCGAAAAAAATGGCACCCGCATTTTTCGGAAAGTTAGATCCCAGATGAATACAAAACCATTAACAAAGAAAAATTAACACAAGGTGCCGGATTGTGAGCAATTGCCCCTAGACTACAAACAATGTATTTGGATGCAATTTGTTTTGGGAAACCCCCATTTAATAGTGGTTTCACAAAGCAAATTGTGTCTGAATACTTCGGGTTATTATGGTATATATGTGTCTATCTACAGCTAAATGTGACCCGGGAGAGTATGTTGGCTGTTCGGGCTGCAGTGAGCCCCCGTGTGTGGACCAGTGTAACAGCCTGACCTGTGTTGCATGTGCAATGGACACGTACCAACCAACAGCCACGCCAACATCGTTGACCACATGCACATCTTGTCCCGCGGACACAGGAACAACGTCAGACGGTGTAACAGATGCGACCGAGTGTCTAGGTCAGTGGGGACAAACATTCATATTCCATGATTCGTGTTGGAATAGCAGCAAGTAATATACATGCATTGTCCATTGGCTTCCACGTAAATGAGTCAGCACAGTGAACAAGTTGTTTTGCACATAGACACAAGTATGTTATTTCATGGCCTCATAGCCTGTTTCCTATGTACATATGACACATTGCAATCTCCTTAATCATTTGAACCCGAAAGCCCACTATAGCGGTTTATGCAAACAGTGCAGATCCAGATGAGCCGGCTCGTAACGAGCCGTCTCATCAGGATCTGTACTTTTTGTCACGCCCGCTTGCGGAAAGCGCGATATAGTCGGCACTTTGTCGTACGTACGTACGTACGTACGTGTGTCCGGTTAAAGTTTTTGGTTAAGTTTTTTGGTTAAGTTTTTTTGGTTAAAGTTTTTCGTTATACTACCGTAAAGATTCTAATAGACGCCCATGCTCTAATAGACGCCCACCCCCCACTTTTTACGTTGAAAATGACACATTTTTTGGCGGATTTTCACGAAATTAGTGCCTCTAATAAACGCCCAGTACCGACTTGAAACAAAATCGGAGCTAATTGTCCAATTAGATTTTTTTTCTTTCCATTATTTCGAAAGCAACTTCCTTTAAAATCGGGGAAAAAAAAATACTTGCTACTTTCACTTTCAAAAGCGGAAGCGAAATTCGACTGTTTCCGGTGTCACAGTAAATTCCTCCTCAGCAGTAGCTATTTGCACGGACATAGGGTGATCAGAATTTACACGGTTACGGAGACGCCATTTTCAAAGCATCTCAAACTAGATCCGAAACGCTGACGCTGACGAAACGTCCGTAGGGGTAAATCTGATCAGCATTAATGATTGATGCTGTCTTGATATACATTACCATTAAATTTAACATTTCTACCGACTGTACCATAATGACCAGAGTGGGCCGAAACGTCTTGGCCCAACTGACAGACAGTACAATCAAGTCTGGCGTTTGAGAGTAACGTCCCTTAGTTATGTTTTTGTTCAGATAGCAGAACATCGTATATTTTTTTATCATTTTCCCTTTGCTGAATAACACTTGCCTCTATTAAACGCCCACCCTGGACTTCGGAGCCAGTGGTGATTCTAATAGACACCCGGGCGTCTATTAGAATCTTTACGGTATATCTCTGCAACTGCTTTGCCCATTACCTTGAAACTTCACATGGGTGTTTATCATCATCGATATTTTCATTCTACCCCCTCCCGTGCGGCCCCTGTGCCCAATGTCAAGGTCAAATTACTTTGAAGTTTTTGGTTAAAGTTTTTGGTTAAAGTTTTTGGTTAAAGTTTTTGGTTAAAGTTTTTGTTATACTATATCTCTGCAACTGCTTTGCCCATTACCTTGAAACTTCACATGGGTGTTTATCATCATCCATATTTTCATTTTACCCCCACCCGTGCGGCCCCTGTGCCCAAGGTCAAATTACTTTGAAGTTTTTGGTTAAAGTTTTTGGTTAAAGTTTTTTCATGTACTATATCTCTGTACCTGCTTAGCCCATTACCTTGAAACTTCACATGGGTGTTTATCATCATCTATATTTTCATTCTACCCCTCCCGTGCAGCCCCTGTGTCCAATGTCAAGGTCTAATTACTTTGACATTTTTGGTTAAAGTTTTTGTCGCGCCCGCTTGCGGAAAGCGCGATTTAGTCGGCACTTTGGCGTACGTCCGTCCGTACGTACGTGTGTCCAGTTTTTTGGTTAAAGTTTTTCCGTCTACTATATCTCTTTTTTTTAGTGTCCATGCCTCGCCCCAAGGCGCGACATGCAGGCCGCGGCAATCTAGTTTAAAGTAATTTTCATATTTTTGAGAACAAAAAACACACCCTTTTTGTCGCGCCTGCTTTAGCAGAGGCGCGACTATAGTCAGCGCTTTTTCCGTCGTCGCCATCCGCGTCGTCCGGTTAAAGTTATTGTCAAATGCCTCGGCAGGCGTGATACCGCTTCCGTGGCGGAATTCTTGTCATAAATTGACAAGTCTGAAAACCATTTTGTTCCAAAATTAACATATCATAATCCATTCCAGTTACTTAGGGGTGAAAGGGTTAAAATCCAATTTACACAGCCATATCCATGAGGAAACATTTATCAACTAATGCGAGTGAGAATAAGGAACCTTATGACATTTGTGATAGACTAGCTCCATGAGTCTGTAACCTGTCTGATCGTTGTCTACACTGTCCATCATTCCCCACTAAAATATCCCTACTTATTAGGAGACCTGTTTTTATCTATACCGATTTACCTAAATTTATGCTGGATTGTTAGATGCTTCTAACTAACATGATTTGGCACTACTTAAAGGTATTTGCTCTGCTGGACAGTTCTTTGACTCAGCCAGGCAACCTGAGTGTACGCCATGTGCCCAAGGGTCATACAAGCCGGCAAGCCAGAAGTTTGGGCAGTGTATTGCCTGTGAGGATTCTGACTACACGACAGAAGGAACGGGATCCACAGAACAAACTGATTGCAGCCTAAGTAAGTTCTCGGTGTTTTATGGATTTATTTTATCTTTTCTCCACATGTGTTTAACCATAACACCACAGGCCTGTATAGTGGTATTGGCAAAAAGTGTAGATCCAGATGAGCCGGCTCGGACGAGCCGTCTCGTCAGGATCTGCACTTTTTTCAAGTAATTTTCATATTTTTAAGAACAAAAACATCCCCTTTTCATAAATGGACTAGTCTGAAAATCATTTTGTGATGGTTAAATTGGTTGCAAAATTAACATATCAAAATTCATTCCAGTTGTTAGGGGTGAAAGGGTTAAATTAAATATTTGGAAGTAATAGTTTGATTGGTTAAACCTGGGCTGAGCTATGCAAACAAAATGGTGAGACCCAATACAGTATATTATCTGTTGTAAAAGACAACTGAAAACGAATTGGACTAGTCTATCTTTCGTGTATAGTAAGAGCACCTGACAAATAGTGTGAATTCAGTTTTCACCAATACAGAGGCCAACTGGTGCTACCCATATGTACATGAGCTCGTTGTTGACACTCGAAACACTATAGACCTCTTTAGCAGTGTTTGCAAACAGTGTCGTGACAAGCTGTCTCATCAGGATCTGCACTTTTGCAAGAAATTTCATACATTTTAGAAAAAAATAACTTATAAATGGACTAGTCTGAAAATCATGTTGTGACAATTGGATTAGTCCTTAAATTAACATATGACAGTCTATTCCAGTTATTTAGGGTTGAAATGGTTAAAGGCGATTATATCAATCAACAAGTCATTACTGTCGGGGAACCAAAAGATGCAATGCGTGCCTTGACTGGTATTTCGTGGGTAGGGCATTTTGACGTGGTATACATGACTAGTATTTTGTGTTTAGGGGAGTGTGGCGTCGGTACGTACATCTCGCCGTCGGGGGCCAACTGTCTGCCCTGTGGTTGGGCCACCTACCAGGACCAGACGAGGCAGCATGCGTGTAAGCCCTGCCTATCAGGCACGAACACCACCACTCTGGGCGCCAATCATGTGTCTAACTGCACAGGTAAACATGAACACAGCTGTGTATGTGTCTGACTGCACAGGTAAACATGAATACGGCTATGCATGCAACTGACTGCACGGGTAAACATGAACACGACTATGTATGTGACTGACTGCACAGGTAAACATGAACATGGCTATACAAGTTACTGACTGCACAGGTAAAGATGAACACGGCTATGTATGTGGCTGACTTCACAGGTAAACATGAACTCTGCTATGTACGTGACTGACTGCAGAGGTAAACATGAACACTGCTATACAAGTGACTGACTGCACAGGTAAAGATGAACAGGTAAACATAAACAAGGCTATGTATGTGACTAACTTCACAGGTAAACATGAACTCAGCTATGTACATGACTGACTGCACAGGTAAACATGAACACAGCTATACAAGTGACTGACTGCACAGGTAAAGATGAACACGGCTATGTATGTGACTGACTGCACAGGTAAACATGAACACGGCTATGCATGTGGCTCACTAAACAGGTAAACATGAACACGGCTATGCATGTGGCTCACTAAATAGGTAAACATGAACACAGCTATGCATGTGACTTGATTTCACAGGTAAACATGTACACGGCTATGCATGTGACTTACTTCACAGGTAAACATGAACACGGCTATGTATGTGACTGACTACACAGGTAAACATGAACATGGCTATGTATGCGACTGACTGTACAGGTAAACATGAACACGGCTATGCATGTGACCGATCCTTTCTATGAGATAAATGGCTCAATAATCTAACTAAGCTGAGCCTTATTTCATTTATAATTAGCATAGCTCCTGATTAGCAGTCTGTTAATTTTTATGCCCCCGCCACCGAATGGTGAGGGGAGCATATAGTGTTACCGGCGTCCATACGTACGTCCCGAAACCTTAACGCTCGGGTAAATGGCTTATCATTTCTGTTTCCTTGCTCGGATCTGCTTCACATTTTACACACGCATTGCTCCAATGGTCCTCTGCCACCCTGTGACAAATCAACATTCGTCCCGCCCCTGCTAAGCCCATTGTCAAGGTCACAGACTTGGTGCGTTCGAAACCTTAACGCTGGGTAAATACCTTATAATTTCTGTTTCCTTGCTCAAATCTGCTTCACATTTCACACACGCATTGCTCCAATGGTCCTCTGCCACCCTGTGACAAATCCACATTCGTCCTGCCCCTGTTAAGCCCATGGTCAAGGTCACAGACTTGGTGCGTTCGAAACCTTAACGCTCGGGTAAATGCCTTATAATTTCTGTTTCCTTGCTCGGATCTGCTTCACATTTCACACACGCGTTGCTCCAATGGTCCTCTGCCACCCTGTGACAAATCCACATTCGTCCCGCCCCCGCTAAGCCCAGGGTCAAGGTCACATACTTGGTGTGTTCAATACCTTAACGCTCGGGTAAATGGCTTATAATTTCTGTTTCCTTGCTCGGATCTGCTTCACATTTCACACACGCATTGCTCCAATGGTCCTCTACCGCCCTGTGACAAATCCACATTCATACCGCCCCCGCTAAGCCAAGGGTCAAGATCACATACTTGGTGCGTTTGAAACCTTAACGCTCGGGTAAATGGCTTATTATGCCCCCGCCACCGAATGGTGAGGGGGGCATATAGTGTTACCGGCGTCCGTACGTACGTACGTCCCGAAACCTTAACGCTCGGGTAAATGGCTTATAATTTCTGTTTCCTTGCTCGGATATGCTGCATATTTCACACACGCATTGCTCCAATGGTCCTCTATCACGTGACAAATCCACATTCGTCCCGCTCCCGCTAAGCCCAGGGTCAAGGTCACAAACACTCGGGTAAATGGCTTATTATGCCCCCGCAACCGAATGGTGAGTGGGGCATATAGTGTTACCGGCGTCCGTCCGTACTCGGGTAAATGGCTTGTAATCAAATATGCCTCGTTTTCTTTGGCTGCCAGCGGGGGCAATCGTGTGCCGACAGGCCACATTTCTAGTTCACATTGTTATATGTGGCTGTGACTGTATAAATGGGGATTATGGGATTTGCGACCAGGATCAATGAAATACCTGTGAATGTCAGGTGACATAAGTGCCATCTGATCAGGAGGTACCCTAGTGACAAATCCCATAAGCCCCAGTTCTCCAGTCACACCTACTTATCATGGTTTACTCGGTGGTAGATTGAGACTGAGCACAGCATTCATTGTAAACTTCCCGATTTTCAAGCACGAGTACATGCTGAGTAAGTGATATAAGCATGGACCCTGATTGTGTACATAGGAATGCTGGTCTGCACTGTCACCATAAGAATGGGCCTATGTATCTGGGGATTGTTTCACTAAATTTTGTACGACTAAAATATTTGTAAGTGCAAATTTAGGATCTTCTGGAAATTTCAATTGATGGATTTACATTTATTGAGCATAGGCTGCATATGCAGCCTATGCTCAATAAATGTAAATTCAATAATTGTTTACAAGAAAACACTGTTAATGTGAAATTTAGAGACTTTGAAATTTTGGACTTGCAAACATTTTAGTCGTCCAAAGTTTAGTGAAACGGGCCCTGATCCAGCCTTTAGTTTCATGGGGCCCTGTTTCATTGTCCACAGTGTACTGTGAACCCGGTAATACGGGCGTAACATCATGCCAGTTATGTGCTGAGGGCACGTACAAACCTGCTGCGGGCTTTGGAGACTGCCTGGATTGCCCACTGAACAAAGAATCTACGGCTAATAGAACTGCTTGTGCAGGTATGTGCATACACAAGTGTGTGTGTGTGTGTGTGTGTGTGTGTGTGTGTGTGTGTGTGTGTGTGTGTGTGTGTGTGTGTGAACCTTTCTATAGCCTGAATCAGTGAAGGAAGAGTTAATGCTGTGTCTCCGGCATAGTGTGTCCTCTGTAGGCGCGTAGCTGCATTAAAGCCATGCAGGCCCGGGTCTGCAAAATTTGCTGAGATATGAAAAAAAATAAAACCGCCAAAAATGCATTAAAAACACCGTGTAGTGGGGGAGGGGAGTAGGGTATACTTTTTCATTTTATTCCAAAGTTATTATTAAATTTGAAGAGCATTTTCATATGACAGTCCCGCCGCGACAAAAGTATTATGCTTTGTCCCATACCGATATCCACTTGGGTGTCTTCTAAACAGCGGTGTTTCAATCACATCACGGCAAAATTGGAAATCGATGGGCCACCATATCCCGATCCCGAGGCAAAAGGCGACATAGGTTTATGTATAACTAAATTTCAAACTGTAACGTAGCGCAGTATGTAGCGTCGATAATTTTGTTTTACCAATATTAATATCCACGAGTGCAAGAGTTCGACTCTTTCAGTCATACTTTTTGCCAATTTATTTGAGATATTAAGCCTTGTTGTTTTTTTTTGCTATAAAACATTGTTAGTAAAACAAAATATTCAATGAAACGGCTTCAAGTTGTAGCCTACTTTTGCCATTTTTGTCGCGCCTGCTTTAGCAGAAGCGCGACTATAGTCGCCGCTTTTTTCATCGTCAGCGTCGTCGTCGTCGTCCGAAATGTTCGAAAGTTTGTACAAGCTTCGTCATCATGGTATAACTGTAATGCTCCCATTAATATGACCTTGACATTTTTTACCTTCACATTTTTGCGGAAACACTTAGCCATTTTCTTTTGCGTCAAAAAGTTTGTAGAAACTTCTTCATCATGGTATAACTTTAATATTACTTGACAGATTGCTTCAATATTTGGACACTTGATACATATGAGCATTTGGAACACATTCATGCCCCCATGAACATGACCTTGACCTTTTGTACCTTCACATTTTTGCGGAAACACTTGTGTCAATTTGTTTGTACAAGTTTCTTCATCATTGTACATCATTAATATTTTACTCGATGGATTGCTTCAATATTTGAACACTTGATACATGTAAGCATTTGGAACACACCCATGCCGCCATTGACATGACCTTGACCTCTTTGACCTTCACATAATTGTGGAAACACTTTGCCATTTTCTTTTTGTCAAAAAGTTTCTTCAACCTTGACCTTTTTCGTCTTTTAAGCATGCACTTTTCTGACAGTTTTTGTGATGCTTACTTTAAACAAGCTCATGATCATGTTACTATGGCACGCCGTTCTTATATTTATTCCCGAAACAAGATATCTACTAAACTTTAGTAGATATCTTATATATTATATGAGATATCTACTAAAGTTTAGTAGATATCTTATATAGTTTATAAGATATCTTATATACTTTTTTATATAAGATATCTACTAAAGTTTAGTATATATCTTATAAACTATATGAGAATATCTCATAAAGTATATAAGATATCTACTAAAGTTTAGTAGATATCTTATATCGTTTATAAGATATCTTATATACTTTTTATATAAGATATCTACTAAACTTTAGTAGATATCTTGTATACTTTAATGAGATATCTTATATAGTTTAGTAGATATCTCATATACTTTAGTAGATATCTTATATAGTTTATAAGATATCTTATATAAATGCAAATTAATTAAAGATATCTTATATGTTTAGTAGATATCTTATATATTTTAGTAGATATCTTATATCTTTTAGTAGATATCTTATGTTTCGGGAATAATATAAGAACGGCGTGCCATGGCACGCGTTCTTATATTTATTCCCGAAACAAGATATCTACTAAACTTTAGTAGATATCTTATATATTATATGAGATATCTACTAAAGTTTTAGTAGATATCTTATATAGTTTATAAGATATCTTATATACTTGTTTATATAAGATATCTACTAAAGTTAGTAGATATCTTATAAACTATATGAGATATCTCATAAAGTATATAAGATATCTACTAAAGTTTAGTAGATATCTTATATAGTTTATAAGATATCTTATATACTTTTTTATATAAGATATCTACTAAACTTTAGTAGATATCTTATATACTTTATGAGATATCTCATATTAGTAGATATCTTATATAGTTTATAAGATATCTTATATAAATGCAAATTAATTAAGATATCTTATATGTTTAGTAGATATCTTATATATTTTAGTAGATATCTTATATCTTTTAGTAGATATCTTGTTTCGGGAATAAATATAAGAACGGCGTGCCATATGTTACGGTCAAATGCCTCGGCAGGGGCAACACCGCTTTCGTGGCGGAATTCTTGTACAGTGGAAGATCGATCTCTCGAACCGGCAACGGACTCGATTAAAAGTTTGAGTCAGGCGTAGTTCGAGGGAAAGAAAATAAATACTAGTCAGTGATTTCATTCCATTTAGGAATGACACCATTGATTGATGTTTGTATGGGACTATGTGGCCTTCTGGAAGAAATATCAAATAAACAAATATAAAGAATTGATTATTGTATCCCCCGGACTCCGTCGGGGGATACTATGGATTTGACAGCGGGCCGTGTCCGCGTCCGCCGCAGACATTTCTTGTCCGGAGCATAACTCGAACAACCTTTGGAATATTTTCATGAAACTTCACACATGCATAGACCACGACCCGAAGGTGTGTTGCGCACAAGAATGACAACTCTTGCATAGCTAATTTTTTAGTTATCTCCCTTTTTTTGTTTCGCGCACTGATTTCGTGTCCGGAGCATAACTCGACCACCCTTTGGAATATTTTCATGAAACTTCACACATGCATAGACCACGACCCGAAGGTGTGTCGCGCACAAGAATGACAACTCATCCATAGCTAATTTTTCAGTTATCTCCCTTTTTTGTTTCGCGCACTGATTGACCATAACTCGACCACCCTTTGTGGAATATTTTTATGAAACTTCACACATTCAATTAGACCACGAACCGAAGGTGTGTCGTGCACAAGAATGACAACTCTTGCATAGCTAATTTTGGAGTTATCTCCCTTTTTTGTTTTCGCGCACTGATTTCCTGTCCGGAGCATAACTCGACCACCCTTTGGAATATTTTCATGAAACTTCACACATGCATAGACCACGACCCGGAGGTGTGTCGCACACAAGAATGACAACTCTTGCCTAGCTAATTATTTAGTTATCTCCCTTTTTTGTTTTGCGCACTGCAAACTGGACAATAATGCATGAAGACCCGTTTTCTCGTGGGCTCTGTACACCTTACCTGTAGAGAGAACAATAGAGACTGGGAGAACCATTCACCTGTGCATGTGCTAGCATGTGCTAGCATGTGCAAATGTCCAGTCTTGACCACTCTTGACCACAGGTAATTTATACAGGTAAATTACTACATTGGATATTACATTTCCGTAAACTGTGTTGAAAATATTGTGGCATTATGTGGACCTGTGCAGATATATGTAGATAAATGTAGGACTATTAAACAAAAATTCAGTAGCAAGCATTATTATTTTTAAACTTTTTTTTTCCATTTTTTTTTTTCATTTTTTTTTTCAAATTCTTTTTCAATTTTTGTCTAGTAGCATAAGGTCGTAAGTGCTATATACAGACTATTCACCTGTGCATGTGCTAGCATGTGCAACTGACCACTGACCACTTACAGGTAATTTATACAGGTAATTTATACAGGTAAATGATTATATTACATTTCCGTAAACTGTGTTGAAAATATTGTGGCAATATGTGGACCTGTGCATATATGATATGTAGATAAATATAGGACTATAAAAAAACATTCTGGGCTCCAGTAGGAGCATTATTTTTTTTATTTTTTTAAATTTAATTTTTTTTTTTTCCATTTTTTTTTTTACATTCTTTTTCAATTTTTTAACTGACCACTAACTTATTACAGGTAATTTATACAGGTACATTATTACATTTCCGTAAACTGTGTTGACAATATTGTGGCAGTATGTGGACCTGTGCAGATATATGTAGATAAATATAGGACTATTAACAAAAATTCTGGGCTCCAGTAGCGAGCATTATTTATTTTTTTTTTTTTGTATATTACATTTCCGTAAACTGTGTTGAAAATATTGTGGCAATATGTGGACCTGTGCATATATGATATGTAGATAAATATAGGACTATAAAAAAACATTCTGGGCTCCAGTAGGAGCATTATTTTTGTATTTTTTTTAAATTTAATTTTTTTTTTCCATTTTTTTTTTTACATTCTTTTTCAATTTTTTAACTGACCACTAACTTATTACAGGTAATTTATACAGGTACATTATTACATTTCCGTAAACTGTGTTGACAATATTGTGGCAGTATGTGGACCTGTGCAGATATATGTAGATAAATATAGGACTATTAACAAAAATTCTGGGCTCCAGTAGCGAGCATTATTTTTATTTTTTTTGGTTTGTATATTACATTTCCGTAAACTGTGTTGAAAATATTGTGGCATTATGTGGACCTGTGCAGATATATGTAGATAAATATAGGACTATTAACAAAAATTCTGGGCTCCAGTAGCGAGCATTATTTATTTTTTTTTTTTTTGTATATTACATTTCCGTAAACTGTGTTGAAAATATTGTGGCAATATGTGGACCTGTGCATATATGATATGTAGATAAATATAGGACTATAAAAAAACATTCTGGGCTCCAGTAGGAGCATTATTTTTGTATTTTATTTAAATTTAATTTTTTTTTTCCATTTTTTTTTTTACATTCTTTTTCAATTTTTTAACTGACCACTAACTTATTACAGGTAATTTATACAGGTACATTATTACATTTCCGTAAACTGTGTTGACAATATTGTGGCAGTATGTGGACCTGTGCAGATATATGTAGATAAATATAGGACTATTAACAAAAATTCTGGGCTCCAGTAGCGAGCATTATTTTTATTTTTTTTGGTTTGTATATTACATTTCCGTAAACTGTGTTGAAAATATTGTGGCATTATGTGGACCTGTGCAGATATATGTAGATAAATATAGGACTATTAACAAAAATTCTGGGCTCCAGTAGCGAGCATTATTTTTATTTGTTTTTGTTTGTATATTACATTTCCGTAAACTGTGTTGAAAATATTGTGGCATTATGTGGACCTGTGCAGATATATGTAGATAAATATAGGACTATTAAAAAAAAATTCTGGGCTCCAGTAGCAAGAATTATTATTTTTAATTTTTAAACTTTTTTTTTCCATTTTTTTTTTTCATTTTTTTTTTCAAATTCTTTTTCAAATTTTGTCTAGTAGCATAAGGTCATAAGTGCTATATACAGACTATTATCTTATAATAAAACAATTATTGACTAGTGAGCCATAGAATATAATCTGATATTCTATTGCTCACTAGTCAATAATTGTATAATATGTTCGGGCCAGTGAAAATTGCTTTCGGGCCCAGGCCCGAGGTCAAGGCGGGACAAGGCGAGGCATCTGATTCCGCGGAATTCTTGTTTACTTATCTCCCTTTGTTGTTTCGTGCTCTTATTTTGTATCCAGAGCATAACTCGAACACCCTTTGGAATATTGTTATGCCCCACCACGATAGTGGAGGGGGCATTTAATGTTACCCTTGTCCGTCCGTCCGTCCGTCCGTCCGCACACACAAATGGGTACTTGTTGTAATCGTACAGGGATCTTATTGGGTAGGGTTAGGATAGTGTTGGGTACTCTTGTTGGGTATTTTTATAGAGTAAAAACCCAACAAGTATTCATTCGTAGGAACGTGCGTCCCGTCGTCCCGTCGTCCCATCGTCCCGTCCGTCCTCCCAAAACTTTAACACTCGGGTAAATGTCTCATAATTTCTTCATCCTTCGACCGATCGAATTTCATATACACATTGCTCTAATGGTCCTCTACCGCCCTGTGCCAAATCCACGTTCGTCCTGCCCCCGCCAAGCCCAGGGTTAAGATCACATACTTAGTGCTTCAAAAACTTTAACTCTCGGGTAAATATCTTATAATTTCTGTTTTCTTTCACGGATCAGCTTCATATTTCATATATGCATTGCTCTAATGGTCCTCTACCGCCCTGTGCCAAATCCACGTTTGTCCTGCCCCCGCCAAGCCCAGGGTCAAGGTCACATACTTGGTGCTTCAAAAACTTTAACGCTCAGGTAAAAGAAAATTTTGACTTGGAATTTGGCCTCATTTATTATCAAAGCGATATGTGGGACATCCGTGTTCTATGAACACATTTTCTACTTTATTAAACTTCACACATGCATAGAAGGCGACCCAAAGGTGTGTCACGCAAGAATGACAACTCTTGCATCACTCATTTTTTCATTATCTCCCTTTGTTTTTCCGTCACTGATTTTGTCTCCGGAGCATAACTCGAACACCCTTTTTTCAAACTACTTGTGTATCTGGGGAGGGGGATACACATGCGCTTGTCGACAAGCGTCCATTTCTAGTTTTATTTCAATGTGTACATGTATGCATACGTAAATAAATAAACTGTTAATTAAACTGAATATTACACACCGTCTCGTCTTTGTTTTGTTTTTTCATATTGAAACCGGAAGGTGTCATGAGCAACATTCCCATTGTAAACGTGTTTATTTTACTATGCTATAATTAAGCTTGACAACCACAATTCACAACTTCACAACCATAACTTCACAACCATGGACCATTTTTATTGTTAGTGAATGTTTTTTATCACGGATCATTTGTACAAGCAGTAAAGTGTTTGCAAAAGATTGGCGTAAAATAAACAAAAGTAGACAGGTGCAAAACATCATATCCCAAGAATGTGTATATAAATAGCACACTGGTTTATTAAATATAGAAACTGTACAAATGAAATTTAAACGAAAATGCACAATTTGGCATTTAAAAATGTTAAAGGCGGAATATTATTTTCTAAACATTAGTCACTCAGGAATACAAATACAAACATGTCCCTTTATATTAAAACTTCTATCAATATTCTAAAAGCGAAACAAATCAAAACCGCCAATCGTGATATTCACACCTCGTTAGGCAAACAGATCAGCTGGCGACAGACTTACCTGTACGAGCTATCAATAGCACTTTACGTTGATTGACTGACCAAGGGACCGTGACTTCGGTTCGAGAGTTCGACTTTGTCGTAGTTTGAATTTTAGGTAGAAAAATATATGATTTATATAGGGAAATTTGTCGGGACCACAAGACAAGTTCAAATTTTCCAGAGTGTTCGACAGAGACCGGTTCGAGAGATCGATCTTCTACTGTATTTACAATGTATTGTGAGCATTTCTGTTTTCGTTGATAAAACCAGTTTGTGAAGTTTTGTACGTTATCTTGTATGAGAATTTGCCGAAATTGACTTTGAATAGGTATAAAACAGTATACGACTAAATGACTACAAATGTTGACCACCCTGTTAAAGCACTCGAGCTAGAATTTGTCTTAACTTACGACAGCGTTTGTGGCAAATTATATTGTGTGCTATATGATATTGGCTATATACGTATATTTTGCCAGAAACGGTGATTGTTTACGCCTTAAACATGTTTTAAAATGCACCATTTGTGACGTACTTTTCAAAAGAAAATTCTGTGGGGCATGCCCCAAGACCCCCATAGCCATATAGCGCCGACAGTGCTCATACACATTGGCCGGGCCTGCAGAATAAAACTGGCTAGCTACGCCCCTGCTAGAAGTCGCCATTTTATATTCTATTTTTACAAACGTATTTTATGTTGACATTTGTTGTGGTAAATACATGTTAATTCTAGTACCCCGCTAGACCAACACGCAAGTAGTTATGCCAAACTAGACAAACACATGTAAGAATTGTATTTATTCTAATAAATGCCCTCAGGGCTATGCAATTTGTGGGGATGAAAACATGGAAAATAGGATAAAAATATGTTCATTTCACATTCAAAAGCCATTTAAAACAATGCTTTTGTATTAGAAGATAACATTTAGAATGCAAATATGGGAGGGGGCTACTATTAGAGAGGGGGCTACATGTATAATAAATATGGTACAGTGAAATCTTTCTAAACCAGACACCACGAAAACACCTATGATCTTATTTTTTATGAGATTTTTGGTCATTTATCTCTGACAGGTGATAATGTCTGTTCGTGATCGCATAGCACACAACTATGGCTCAGAATGATGGAATGCCTGATTTACAGTGAAACCTCTCTAAACCAGACACCCTGGGGACCTCCCAGGGTGTCCGGTTTAGAGAGGTTTCACGGTATTTGTAGTTTAGTTTGCGATACCTTCAGTGTTAGCACAACAGCCTTTGTGATTGGTTCCAGTGTTCTGTGCTGCGGGCTATGGCTACACAGACAGCCCAGCTAATTGTACGGAGTGCCCGGTGAGGTACTACAAGACCGGCACTGGCAACGAGCCATGTGTCCTCTGCAATCCGGGACTCACCACAGACGGCACCGGACAGACACACTGTACCGAAAGTAAGATCTCGTGCCATATAGCATCTGTTCAACTGCGACGCATCATCTACACAAAATTGGCCCTACTGTCTTGTTTCACGAAACCTGCCCAAATTTTACTGCTTTCTATATATACAATGCAAAAACTATATTGTTTTCGATAACATTAACTTTTAGCAAAATTTAAGAATGATCCTTCTTTTTATTTCGTGAAATTTTGTCGAATATTGATTTTATTACAAAAAATTATTTCTCTGGGAATTTAAAGGTACATGCCCACTCACTAGGCACAATATGTTCTTTATAGAAATTAATTAAGTGTATACTTGTGTCACTATTCCACCAGTTATAAAAATTATGAGTGCCCGCTATACAGATATAATCATTTAGTATTATCTATTTTACTGATAGTGACTCGCGGCTATTTTCATATGCAAATGAGGCATGATGTTTTTAATTATTTATACTAATGATCATTGCACATCAAAAAACAAATACAGAGAATAAATAGTAATGTCCGTTAACATTTTAAGGAAACACGGTTATCGCCCCAGATATCAGTGTGGAAATTTATGTCTGATATGAAATGTATAATGTCATTCAATACATGGAGTAATGGTGAATGAATGTTTATGTTGCCAGAAAATGTCTCAGATGATTGTAATAAAGAACATTTTGTGCTTACTGTGTGGGCATGTACCTTTACTATGGGGGAAAAGAGATGGTACAGGAGTCGAAAAAAAATAATTGGAAATTGACCTGGAAACCTGGCTAGATAGCTTGGAAATGATCAACTAAGAAAACAAAAATTAGTTTTGAAAATCGGTCCACTATTTCTGAAATTAGAACAAAATCCCCATGTTAAATCCCTGATAGACAACTTCACTCTGTGAAGGTATCTTGAGGATTTAACATGGGGAAATTGTTTTTTCGCAATAAAATCAATATTGGACCAAATTTCACGAATAAAAAGAATGCTCATTGTATCCCCCGGACTCCGTCGGGGGATACTATGGATTTGACAGCGGGCCGCGTCCGCGTCCGTGTCCGCCGCAGACACTTCTTGTCCGGAGCATAACTCGAACATCCTTTGGAATATTTTCATGAAACTTCACACATGCATAGACCACGACCCGAAAGTGTGTCGTCGCGCACAAGAATGACAACTCTTGCATAGCTAATTTTTGAGTTATCTCCATTTTTTGTTTCTCGCACTGATTCCGTGTCCGGAGCATAACTTGACCACCCTTTGGAATATTTTCATGAAACTTCATGTAGCTAATTTTTTAGTTATCTCCCTTTTTTGTTTTGCGCACTCTACAAACTGGACAATAATGCATGAAGACCCGTTTTCTCGTCTGCTCTGTACACCTTTTCTCGTGTGGCAGTAGACAATCATGTAACCCTGATCAGACTGCCCGCGGCCCACTGCGCTAATGTGTTCAAGAGCAATATGTCATGTATTTTCTTGTGCAGACTCTGAATATTAAATTAAAAACGCTATTCACTATAGACTCCCACTTCCACATGCTGACCTAAGGCAACAGTGATTGATATACATTATACACCACATCATGTCCTTATTACAGCTTACTGACGTATAAAGCAATGCATTCGGTGTTGAACTATCTGATCCGGTCTACCGTGGTCACAATAGTATTTCCACTCTTTACAATTCACTTTGAATGTACATGTATTAATAAATAAATGTACAGACGACTTGGATTGGAGTTTTACATCTGTCCAACAAAGAGTGAATGAAAGGCATATGGAAAGTTCACATTACAATTATTTACATGTTAAAATTGACAGTATTCTCACGTATTGTACATGGCATATGTCACGATATTTGACTATATCGTAATATAAATTGCATAGCCAAATTTAGTAAACATTTCAATCATGTGTGCACTTCGTTTGCAATTAGACCCAATTAACTATTACAATTAGTCAGAGTGACATGCACCAAACACATGAGAATTATATTCCATTACGATACGCACGGAATGCTCCCACATGCAAATTCTGTAATCATTATTATTTACACGAAAATATGAATTATTAATGATTCAGTTCGATTTAATTAAGGGAAATAATCTACAACAGCGGTTACACGCCATACGGCTATCATTGACCAAACATTTGGTCGAAGAAGGGCCTAATAACATAGGTAAACGAAATAGGGCAGTATTATCGAGGATACGATAATAATACGGTGAATTGCCATTCTTGGCATGAATCCGACGTTATTTTCTGCATTTAAAGTAAATAACGAGTGTATTTACAGTCAAACTTGTGTTAAGAGACCACTCAAGGGAACTGCCAAAAGTGGTCTCTTAACAGAGGTGGTCTCTTAATAGGGACAGCCATGTGGAGTGGGTACACGGATGATATATAAAAAACAACACAGTGACAACACAGTAAAGTAATAACATGTATACACATATATGTATGTTTATTAAAGTAATAACATGTACAATGGAAAACATAAGTTTGAATACACTGCAGCTCCATTATAACGCGGTAGTCGGGGTCCAAGATTTCAAACCGCGATCGAATCCGACCGCGTTATAAAATTTCGGGACATGCACGGGTACTGGTACTGCACGGGTTACTGGTATCATTCGCATTTCGGTTACCAACTATTGCGGGAATTCCATTAGCAACGGACCCATATAAAATCATGTCATTTGAATAGAAGTTAAAGTAATTATTAATAATGCCTATGGCATACAAACTTGTATGTATTAATGTATTAAACATACGAGTTATTTATAAAATCATGCTTATTACATTGTATAGTGCTCGCGATAGACAGACGCTTATTACAATGTACACTACTCGCGATCAACAGACGCTTAAACGGATTAATTGATAATAAATAATGCCTATGGTCACGTGTCCTGCCTATTCATGCGGTTGATACGTGCATAATCTCAGGATGTGGGGTCACGTGATCTATTGTTTACGCTGCAAGTCATATTGATGAATGAAATTTACGATTTAAGCGAGATTGCCTTGGGCTGCAGTGTAAACAATAGACCACGTGATCCCATACCCGACCCAGATAATGCTGAAACACCAGTCTATTTATAGAACGCTAAATACATGTTTTATGGATTATAGCCACCGCTTATAGCCGTGTTTCGAGACGTGTTTTCATGGGCGCCGACAGTCGCCGACGGTCGTTAAACGCGTCGTATTTTGACGAAATGGGCCGTATTTATACGGTCGCTGGTCGCAGACAGCAGGTGGTCGTTCATTGCAAGTACGTTATTATGGGAAATTCGTCGGGCGGGATTCAAACCGGTCGCTTACAGCAGGTGGTCGTTTATTACAAGTGGTCGTAAGCACAAGTTCGACTGTACTTACCAGAATTACTGGTGGAAATTTGTGTCCTGATATGATCACAAGTGAGAATCTCTTTACCGTGCATATCATGATTTCAATATGCTGCTATGGTACGTTTGCAGCTTTCTGCGTTCCTGGGAGCTACCTAGACGGGGATGTGTGCAGAGAGTGTCCGGAGGGTACCTACAAGGATGGGCACGGCAATCGTGCGTGTACACAGTGTATGGCGAACACGACCCCCGGAACTGGATCCACCTCCGCACAGGACTGCTACATTCGTAAGTGACACCGATTACAACACTAGTTTTTGTCGCATGTGCTTTAGCAGAAGTCGCGACTATAGTCGCCGCTTTTTCCGTCGTCGTTGTCGTCCGCATCATCGTCCAAACTGTCAAAAAGTTTGTACAAGCTTCGTCATCATGGTATAACTTTAATATTACGGATTGCCTCAATATTTGGACACTTGATAAATGTGAGCATTTGGAACACACTCGTGCAGCCATTAACATGACCTTGAGCTTTTTTACCATCGCAGTTTTGCTGTTTTTTGCCCGCCTGCTTTAGCAGAAGCTGGACATAGGCATAACTTTTCCGTTGGCATCGGCAGTGACGGCGGCGGCGTCAACATTTCATGTTAAGTTTTTGCGTTTAGCTCATGCAGTTTCCAGAAAACTATAAGTCCTACTACCTCCATACTTGGTATACATCAACACTATGGTGTAACCATCTCACACAGAGGGAACCCATGTGACCTTGACCTAGTTTTCATGGTTCATTGACTTACTTTACACATGCATTCAACTTTAAGTTTTTGCGTTTAGCTCTGTTTCTAAAACTTAACGCTCAGGTTAATTCATTGTAACTTCTGTTTCCCTAAATGGAATGCTTTAATATTCCATACATGCATTTGTAACAACATCCCACATCATTCTACAGAAAGCCCATGGTGCCCTGCAACCCCAAAGGTCAAGGTCGCTGACTTCCGGGTTTGGAAAACTTAACGCTCGGTTTAATTTATTACAACTTCTGTTTCCCTTGATGGAATGCTTTAATACTTCTTAGGTGTAAACTATAGCAACATCCAGCATGATTCTACACAAAGCCCATGGTGCCTGCTAACCCCAAGGTAAAGGGCTTAGAAAATTCTCATTTTTGAAAACTTGGGTTTATTTATTGTAACTTCTGTTTCCCTTGACGGAATTTTGTAATATTTCATACATGCATTTGCAAGAACATTCCGCAACAACTGCAGAAAGTTCATGGTGTAACCCCAAGGTCAAGGACTTCAAAAATGTCTAGTATAGAAATTTAGCATCGGTGCCAGGAGATATATGTCGTTGGCGGCATTCTTGTTTGTGTTTAGCTGTGTTTGTTGGAAATTAAGTATTTTGGTTTCAGTTTATTATCCCCTCGCGTAGCGAAAAGGGGAAATAGGAATGCAAAAGTTGTCTGTTCGTCCGTCTGTCCATCTGTCCATAACAAAAATTAACATTGGTGTTAATCTGCAATAACTTCTGTTTCCATTGATGGAATGCTTTAATATTTCATAGGTGCATTTGTGACATCATCCTGCATCATTCTACAGAAATCGTATGGTGCCCACTAACCCCAAAGTCCAATACTTAGAAAATGTTTTTCAAAAACTTTACACTTCATTATAACTTCACTTTCCATCAATGGAATGCTTTAATATTTCATAGGTGTATTTTTAACAACATCTCACATCATTCTACAGAAAGCCCATGGTGCTCACTAACCCCAAGGTTATTACAAGCTATCAAACTGCGCCAGGCGGACATTTTGCTGCGTGGAGCTCTTGTCTTCATCATGATATAACTTTAATATTACTTAACAGATTGCTTCAATATTTAGACACTTGATACATGTGATCATTCGGAACTCGCTCATGCTGCCATTAACATGAGCTGAACCTTGTTTATCTTCACATGTTTGCGGAAACACTTACCGTAGCCATTTTTTTTGTGTCAAAAAATGTCTTCAACCGTGACCTTTTATGTGTTTTAAACATACACTTCTCTGACGGTTTTTGTGCTGTTTACTTTAACACATACCCATGATCATGTTATGGTGAATGCCTCTGCGCAACACCGCTTCCGTAGCGGAATTCTTGTTTATGTTAAAAAGTTTCTTCAACCTTGACCTTTTTTGTGTTTTAAGCATGCATTTCTCTGACAGTTTTTGTGATGCTTGAGCACATTCCTATGATCATGTTACTGTCAAATGCCTTGGCAGGCGCGACACCGCTTCTGTGGCAGAATTTTTGTGAGTACCTACAATTTATCCACTTTGATCTAGCTGCAAAACTTGCGAGAATATCAGTCCAATTAGCTATAAACATGCGCCAGCGGGAAAACGAGGAAACTTCATCGACTGTATGGTAATGACATAGGCCATGTAGCCTATTTCACCAAATTGAAAAGTATACTTATCTTGCTAAGTACATTTTGAGGGAGAAATTTTCAATTTAAGGATACATTTATTCATTTTTATTATACGGTACGTATTATGTTTTACCGCACGGCGGGCGGGCGGGCGGCTGAAGAAAAAGCGCATAGTTCGTGTACACAACTCCTCCGAAACCGTTCTGTCGATCGATCTGAAACTATACACACGTCTTCTACACATATTGAAGATGTGCACCTTGGTGTTTTTATGCCGAAAAAATATTTTTTAACAAAAATATCGCCTTTTTAACTTAGCCATTTTTTCTACATTTATCTATACATTTCTATATACGGTACAGAGTTTGTGTACACAACTCTTCCGAAACCTTTCCGTCGATCGATCTGAAACTATGCACACGTCTTCTACACATATTGAAGATGTGCACCTTGGTGTTTTTATGGCGAAAAAATATTTTTTAACAAAGATATCACCTTTTTAACTTAGCCATTTTTTCTACATTTTTCTATACAATTCTATATACGGTACAGAGTTTGTGTACACAACTCCTCCGAAACCGTTCAGTCGATCGTTCTGAAACTATACACATGTCTTCTACACATATTGAAGATGTGCACCTTTGTGTTTTTATGTCGAAAAATATTTTTTAACAAAAATGTCACCTTTTTAACTTAGCCATTTGTTCTACATTTTTCTATACAATTCTATATACAGTACAGAGTTTGTGTACACAACTCCTCTGAAACCGTTCAGTCGATCGTTCTGAAATTATACACACGTCTTCTACACATATTGAAGATGTGCACCTTGGTATTTTTATGCCGGAAAAATATTTTTTAACAAAAATATCGCCTTTTTAACTTAGCCATTTTTTCTACATTTTTCTATGCAATTCTATATACGGTACAGAGTTTGTGTACACAACTTCTCCGAAACCATTCAGTCGATCGTTCTGAAACTATACACACGTCTTCTACACATATTGAAGATGTGCACCTTGGTGTTTTTATGCCGAAGAAATATTTTTTAACAAAAATATCGCCTTTTTAACTTAGCCATTTTTTCTTCATTTTTCTATACATTTCTATATACGGTACAGAGTTTGTGTACACAACTCCTCCAAAACTGTTCAATCGATCGTTCTGAAACTTTACACACGTCTTCTACACATGTGCACCTTAGTGTTTTTATGCTGAAAAAATATTTTTTAACAAAAATATCACCTTTTTATATCTACTTTACACTCTACTTTTCTATCTCTGCCTAAATTAGTATACATATTTAGCACAACGAGATGAAGAAATAATGCTATAGACTTTCAAATTCTCATTAATGTTTCTTGCCTTGGTGACAGCTTCACATTTCTGCATCTTCGCTCACTGGCCCATATTCGACGGGCGTATTTTGTGACTTGCGGCACTCTTGTTAATAAATATGATGCAAAATGGCTGTGACATAATAAATTCAGTATAATTATTCGGCATACTTTTAATCATAAAATATATGCAATCGTTAGTTCTATATGCAATAATGCATATCAAAAATAAATGGTTACTCCCTCAAAGTACACATTGCTTGATAAGTATACTGCTCGATTTTAGGCCCTCTCCTATTCTTAATATATATCAATGACATTGTAAGTGACATCCACTCTAATATTCGACTATTTGCTGACGACACTAGTCTTTACATAATCGTTGACGACCCGCTAGCCTCATCTGCAACATTAAACTCTGATATAGAATCTATTCACCAGTGGTCTATAAAATGGTTAGTAAAATTCAACCCTTCAAAGACTGAGACGATGATCTTCTCTAGGAAGCTGAATAAACCACAAAATCCTAACCTCTTGATGAATGGCCAAACTATTAATACATTTAAAGAGCATAAACATTTGGGTCTTACTCTATCAGACGACGGTAAGTGGAACTCACACATATCCTCGTACATAAGCAAAGCTTGGCAGCGAATTGGTATGTTACGATCCTTTAAATTTATATTAAGTAGATCGGCCCTTGAACGAATGTATGTTTCATTAATTCGTCCTCTACTAGAATACTCAGATGTAGTATGGAGTAACTGTACGATCGAGTTAAAAAAACAGCTTGAATCTGTACAAGTCGAGGCTGCGCGCATTGTGAGTGGAGCCACAAAGCTATGCAACATTGACAAGCTATATCACGATCTTAAGTGGGAAACTCTTGACAACAGACGTAATAAACATAAATTAGTTCTCCTATACAAAATGAAAAACAACTTAACTCCCCAATATCTTAGTGAGCTAATCCCACAGCAAACTCAAGTTCGCTATAATCTCAGAAACGCGTGTGACATACCATTAATACCATGCCGTACCCTACTATATAGGAATTCATTTCTTCCTGTCATCGATCCGAGAATGGAATTCTTTGTCTGAAGCGACTAGAAATGCCCCAACAATAACGTCCTTTAAAGCACGCTTGAATAAAAACATATTAAAATCTTCGCCTTTATATAATATCGGGTCGAGACAGGGTCAAATACTCCATACACGCCTTCGCCTATCATGTAGTTCATTAAATTATTACCTTCATCGTAGGTCAATAGTTGACACACCCAACTGCACATGTGGTGCCATAGAAACAACCAGTCACTTCCTGTTACAGTGCAACAATTACCGGCACATACGACAACAATACCTAGAAAACCTCCCTTGTCCTCCAGTTGTCGATAACTACTTATTTGGTAACGAACGACTAAGCTTTGAAGAGAACAAACACATATTCACTCAGGTACAAACATACTTGCTAGCCACAAGACGATTCTCTTGACGTAAATAGTTCGCATGTATGCGTGCATATGTATATATACGCGTGTACAAGTGTATGCATGCATGTGTATGTATGCATGTACATGTAACCTATTAGATAAAACATAGACCACAATTAATACATAATTGTCCTCGCTAGCCTCATTTTATACATGTTCCTCATTTCTATTGCTCATAATACATTTATTTTTACCCTAATCATCTGCCACAATGAACATCAAATTTCAACTATTACTTTCTTCATCTAAATTGCTTGGCCCTAAATGATACTCTTTGTGTTGGTGGGTCGTTAAGCACCATTACCTTGCATTCTTGCCTCTACGCAGTGTTCTGTGTGTGTTGTGCGGTGTAGTCCGGGGACGGGGGTGACGTAGTTACATTCTGTTAGAGAAAAGACAATTCGCATGTGTCTCAGAACATTCAGTATTTTTTTGTTTTCACATTTTTATTTCAATGTAAAACATTTAATGGAGATCAAGGTACATTCTCACCCGCCTGTATACGGATAGCAGGAGCCGGGCCCGAGTAACCATTCAGCATTTAGTTAACTTTTCAACGAAGTTTTCATATTACCAGTGCTAAACATGAATGTATACGTTGGACACTACCTCAGCATTCGGTCTGGCGGTGTTGAGCTTGCCTATGTCTTCAATTTCTCTTATAAATACCAATGTTGCGCACCATGATAAAGCGGTCTGCGTTTTAGCTAAGTCCCTTCTGATCGGTACTGTCCAGCGTAAGTGAGACGTTCAAACACCACATACGCTTCCATCATGGTGGGAACGCATTCATTTTGATATACACATTTTTTTTTTGGTTTGTTCATACAATGTTACCTTATTTCACCAACTTGTTCCTTAGCCATATTGTAAAACTGATCTTCTGCAGGAGAAGAATTCACATAAGTGTAAAAGCTTGTTTTCTAATCCTGTTCTCAATTGTATGCATATATCACTTGCCACAACTTGAAATAAATATTGTTTAAACTAAGTATACTTTGCAATTTTGGTGAAATAGGCCGTGATCTGACTGCTTACATGTGGCTTGCATGATGCTCCTGTTCATTATTGACCATGAATGTGCAGGCCAATCTGTATGCATTCCAGTCACCGGTGTAATATGAGACACGCCATGTGATTTTGTATTTTCAGAGTACATGCAGATTTTTATATTCCACATGTACTCAGAAAATTTTGTAAACTTTTGACTTAATTTGTTTATAAAAAAAATATCGTAAATTTTGTAAACGTATTTAATGAAATTACGCAGATGTCCGAAGGTACAAACTCGCATGGCGTGTATCGTATATGTCATGTCTCGTCATATAGAACTACATTGTACCTTCATTTACATTTCAGTCGTCTGTAACATGGGCTCCAAGAGGACTACGGAGAACGAGTGTATAGAGTGCCCTGTGAACACGTTCCAGAATGTGTCTGGCCAGACAACGTGTAAACCCTGCCAGCCAAATGGATATGTCACCCTCGTCACCGGAGTGACTGATGGCAACAAGTGTATCCGTAAGTTGTTTTGGCCACATATGACACGCCATGTGATTTTGTACCATCAATAACAAAAAAGTCACCTTCCCCAAAAAAATTATTTGATAAAATTTCATCATTTCCCTATGGGAAATTGACATGGGCCATGATAGGAGCTAAAAGTAGATGTTTTTTTGTTTTTTTTAGCTCACCTGAGCGAAGTTCATGTGAGCTATTGTTACCGCAATGTGTCCGTCGTTGTCCGTCGTCGTCGTCGTCCGTGAACATTTTAAAACGTCTTCTCCTCGGTAACCATTGGGCCTATAGTCACCAAACTTCATGGTCATGGTCCTTAGGTAGGGGGATTACAAAATTGTTAAAATGACGTCATTACGTAATCCAAGATGGCCGCCATCTAAAAGTAGCACAAATTCTTCAAAAATCTTCTTCTCAAGAACCGCCAACCGGATTTCGACAAAACTTGGTAGGAATGATCGATGTACAATGCTCTTTCAAAGTTGTTAAAATGGTGACCCCGGGGTCAAAAATGGGTGTGGCCCGTGGGGTCAAATTTTATTTTTGACTGAATATGGTCATATCATATATTGAATCGAAGGTATCAACGAGGCGATCACTCTGGTGCATTTTTTGTCAAAATCGGATGGTTATGTCATCCAAGATGGCCGCAAAAATGTCAAAGGGTCGTTCTTTTATTAGAGATTTCAAAATTCTTCTTCACACAAACTAGTTGGCCCATGGTGGCCAAACTTCACACTTATGGTCCATGGGTGAAGCCTTTTCAGATTTGTTTAAATGGAGGTCGTCGCTAATCCAAGATGGCCGCCGTCTAAAAATAGAACAAATTCTTAAAAAATCTTCTTCTCATGAACCGCCAGCCGGATTTCGATGAAACTTGGTAGGAATGATCGATGTACAATGCTCTTTCAAAGTTGTTAAAATGGTGACACCGGGGTCAAAATTGGGCGTGGCCCATGGGGTCAAATTGTGGTCAAATTTTATTTTTGACCGAATATGGTCATGTCTATATCAAATTGAAAGTATCAAAGAGGCGATCGCTCTGGTACATTTTTTGTCGAAATTGGATGGTCATGTCATCCAAGATGGCCACCGAAAGGTCAAAAGGTCGTTCTTTTATTAGAGATTTAAAAATTCTTCTTCACACGAACTAGTTGGCCCATTGTGGCCAAACTTCACAGTTATGGTCCATGGGAGAAGCCTTTTCAGATTTGTTAAAATGGAGGTCGTCGCTAATCCAAGATGGCCGCCGTCTAAAAATAGAACAAATTCTTAAAAAATCTTCTTCTCATAAACCGCCAGCCGGATTTCGATGAAACTTGGTAGGAATGATCGATGTACAATGCTCTTTCAAAGTTGTTAAAATGGTGACCCCGGGGTCAAAAATGGGCGTGGCCCATGGGGTCACATTGGGGTCAAATTTTATTTTTGACCGAATATGGTCATGTCTATATCAAATCGAAGGTATCAAAGAGGCGATCGCTCTAGTACATTATTTGTCGAAATTGGATGTTCATGTCATCCAAGATGGCCACCGAAAGGTCAAAAGGTTGTTCTATTATTAGAGATTTCAAAATTCTTCTTCACACGAACCGCTTGGCCCATGGTGGCCAAACTTCACAGTTATGGTCTATGGGTGAAGCCTATTCAGATTTATTAAAACAGAGGTCGTCGCTAATCCAAGATGGCTGCCGTCTATAGCACAAATTCTTAAAAAATATTTTTCTCATGAACCGCCAACCAGATTTCGACGAAACGAAACTTGGTAGGAATGATCGACGTAGAATGCTCTTTCAAAGGTGTTAAAATGGTGACCCCGGGGTCAAAAATGGGCGTGGCCCGTGGGGTCAAATTTTATTTTTGACCAAATATGGTCATGTCGTATATCAAATTGAAGGCATCGATGAGGCGATTGCTCTGGTGCAATATTTGTCGGAATCGGATGATTATGTCATCCATGATGGCCTCCAAAAGGTCCATTTATTCGAGATTTTGAACGTCTTTTTCTCAGGAACCACATGGCCGATGCTGGCCAAACTTCATATTAAGTTAAGATCCTTGGGTGAAGCATTTTTAGATTTGGTAAAATGAGAGTCATCGCTTAATCCAAGATGACTGCCATCTAAAAATAGCACAATTTTTTTAAAACACATATGAACTCAATGTCACATTCTCCTCTGGTGTTCATGGAGTCAGGTGAGCGAATTAGGGCCATCATGGCCCTCTTGTTTTTATTTCTGGACCGATTTTCAAAATCTAACTTTTGTTTTCTTAGTTACATCATTTCCAAGTTATCTAACCAGGTTTCAATTTTTTAATTTTTGTTTGTTTTTTGACTCCTCTCCCAGCTCCTTCTTTTCCTTTTCCCCCATGATAAATTCCCATAGTAAAATAATTTTTTCGCAATAAATGTTATTGATGAAAAAGTACTTACCTTTAAATATTTTTTTTAATTTAATGTGTTAAATAGCCAAAAGTTTGTCGACAGCAAAACGTGGAACAGCCAATAGTTTAATCATCTATCACTATTTGAATATATATGACTCCATTTGTGATTGCGAGTCTTCGGTTGTATCATATGGTTGACACAAAGTCAATGGTTTGTGAACAGCAGTATGAGATGATATTTCTTGCTGCCCATTTCAGGAGAATGTGAGGCAGGAGAGGAGTACATATTGGTGCCGACAGGGACGTGTCGCGCGTGTCTGAAGGGCTGGTACAAGGAGAGTGCGGGCAACATAGACGCGTGTCTCTCCTGCCCAATTACCGTCACCACCCAGGGCTCAGGGGCAGTCTCTCCCTCCAACTGTAACATACGTATGTCACTTATATCTACAATAATACCACATTGTGTGTGTTTCTATACGAAATAATGTTTTGATGATACATTGAATACTTCAATGTCATTCCTCCATGTCAGCTGTGTGTCACACAGTAGTGCAATATACATTGATTACTTCATTGTGCCTCCATTTTAGCCGTGTGCCAGCCCGGCAGCTACCGACCTGCCGGCACCCCAAACTGCCAGCTGTGTGATTACGGCAGCTACCAGGCCAATTTGGATGCCGAGTCGTGTGAGTTGTGTTCAACAGATCAGACCAATGACAAACGAGGTGAATCGGACCCAGACATGTGTCGAGGTATGTGCACATTGATAGACATACACCTTCGATTGACTGTAGTGCCTTCGATAGACTGTTATGCTTTTGGAGTAATGTACTTGAAACTCACAATCATGATCAGAGTTTGATTGTGCTCGGTAAGATCTACTGACCTGTGCCTGTGTCTATTCACTGTATGAATGCATATGATGATCAGGAGATGCACCGGAGTCACATTGACCATATGGCTTTTTTAACAACCAAACTGGTTTGCCTCATAACACAACCATCAACATGGTATTATTGGTGCTGTGGCTTGCATATCACCAGCCATGCAGCTTCCATGGTTACAGTCAAATGGCTTTGAAATGTGTTTCCAAGTTGTGCATTAAGGTTTGTGCACCGACAAATGACATTGAAAGGCAGCCGAAAACCACATTACTCAGTATCTCAATAATTCATTGGAATGCATGTAATATGTCACTGTAGTAACTGGTATGTGTGCTCCTTATTGAAACAGGTGTGTGTGAAAGTGGCAAGCAGTACAACCTGTACAGCAAGCAGTGTGTGCTGTGTAAGGCCCCCAAGTACTATATGCCAACAAACTATCGCACATGCCAGAGATGCCCGAATGGAGAGGTTGCCCTCGTTGATGGATCCACCAGCTGTATGGCTGATGGTAAGTGCTGCAGCCTTAAACCTGTATACACACCACAATTGGTTGGCCAACAGCCACCGCCTGTATTGCCCAGGGTCAGTGCTGCAGCCTAATTAATCCTTTCAACACCACAGGTGTTGGCAAAAAGTGTAGATCCAGATGAGCCGGCTCGTGACGAGCCGTCTCATCTGGATCTGCACTTTTTGCAAGTAATTTTCATATTTTTAAGTATAAAAACACCCGCTTTTCATAAATGGACTAGTCTGAAAATCATTTTGTGATGATTGGATTGTTTGCAAAATTAACTTCAAAATCCAAAATCCATTCCAGTTACTTAGGAATGAAAAAGTTAAAACTTGTATACACACCCACAATCCTAATGTTGGCCAACCGTGTAGACATGGCTCACTCGTAGCGAACCGTCGGGATCTGCACTGGATAATTTCCTATTATTTTGCACTATTATCCTGCAATGCACATTTGTAAATGTACATGATGAAATGAAGTGAAATATGTCATAATCGTTTAGCTAATGATAATAATGATACCTCGTTCAGCAAATTTTGGGCAGTGTAAGCCTTGATCAGACTGCATGGATGTACAGACTGATCTGGGGTGAGGCTGGCTGCATCTTGACCCTGCAGGCATGAGAATTATCTTCAGCTGATTTTAGATGATTTTGTCATAATTTGCGTTTTAAAAATGATTCAGAATCAATCCAATCTGGTATGCTCAAATTTGAGAGGTGGGGTGAGGAGGTTTCAGTGGATTTTCAGATGCTTTCAGCGAAAGCCATTCTCATGCCTGACCCTGTCAGTAGCACAGAGTGTAAAGCTAATGCTGTAGTGTAGATCGAGATGAACGAACCTACTCGTAACTAACAGGTCTGGTGGATGCTGTAATTTACACTGAATATTTTCTGGTTTTGTTTTACAAACTTTACCATTTTCTGAATAACAGAATAGTCTCTAGACTATTCTGTTATTTAGAAAATGGTAATTTTGTAAAACGAAATGAGCATGTAAAATGAACATGAAAGAACCCATACCATTTATTGATGTACACATCCGCATCATTGATTCTGCAGGTCCCGAGCCACAGCCGGTGCCGGTGGTGCAAGTAAAGATCACGTTTGTTCTCATGTTCTTCATCACGGGCTGTACCCCCGCCACAAGACTCACCGTGCTTAGTCAGATCACCGCCAGGCTCACACAAGTTCTCAACACCCTGTCTCTCATCTACGATGGACTGTGCCCATCTAACGATTGCGCCAGTTTCATAGTTGTCACGATTGCAACCGACTCCTGTGGTTCCAGAAAACGTGCTGTAAATGAACCATTTGTAGTGAACCTCGAGTTAACATCCCCGTAAGTATTAGCTACTGGCATGTTATTGTTGTTGTTTTCTCTAGCCGGTTACCAACCATTGGCTCTAAAACATTCACCTTAATTTCTTCATGCCAGTTTATAAAATCATCATTTATTTTACCGTTTCTCGTTTATTTATCCTGTCGGTGCTAAATATCTGATGTTGACTGTTCGAAGCTTTCTGTTGGAAGATTCTATAACTATATTTATTGCATAAAATGGGCGCTCGCAGTGTATTAACACTGTGTAATAAAAGGCATACTACACCAGTGTAATAAATATGCAATTTAGTATGTTACAAAAAACAGATTTTGTGACCAATAAAGATTCAAGATATAATGATGTGCTTATGCAATAAATATAATCTAACATTTGTGATGATTTAATATGGTACTTATTAAACTTTTCACTGATTTCCTAAGAAACTCGGCATAGCCTCATTTCTTATGAAATCAGTAAACTCATTTAATAAATATATTAAATGCTCACGCATGTAAGATCGTCTATATAAACACTGCTGATCCCGAGGAGTGACGCGTTACAAGCTGGCTCACCTGGAGCTACATTTTTTGCAACATCATGTGACAATGGGATGGCAACTTTAGTTCTAACTGCCGTGTAGTTTGGCTTAATATCAAGAGTTAGAGATAGGATCTTCAACTGTCAATTGCAGGGAATCTGTTACGAGCAACACGGGGAACATCACACGGCAAACTCAGGATATCCTGGTGGAGGACATGACTCTCAATCCCCGGAACTACACCCCCATCGTATGTACTCACATCCAGTTAATGCAGTTCATGCCAATTACAATGGTGTCGGCTAATTCTGTGCACCTAAGGCTTCCCAAACAATTTTATATGTCGTAAACATCCCCATATTCAATAAAAATTTCCTGAATATTCAATGCAGTTCAAAGACGTCTGTGCAGGTAAAATGTCATAACGTTCTGACGTCAGTAAGTGATGTAAATTGTGTGATGTATGACATCACATGCGCGCTTGCAACTTCACATTTGTTTCTGCTAATACTGCGCATCTGGTAGTGTAAACTAAATGGCGAACAGCATACTGGATCAGCATAGCAAAATTGGTTTTAAACTTGAAGCAGAACTATCCAGTGACCTCATGACATGTTAGTTGAACAGTTAATTTATTATATAAGACAGCTATTCCATCAATTGCAGGATTTTACACATTTTGACTATATTCGGAATAACTTTTTACCAAACTATCAAAATGTGATAAAATTGTGCCACAGTGTAGCAATTAACCAGCTTGTTTATTCCGAAATCCACATATTTTATTATGATGTACGCAAGGCTAAATTTGACGTGAATTGTGCATTAGCCGATGCGCAGAATTAGCCAAAATGACAGTACTTGTTCAGACGGATCAAATTTTCTAAACATTTTGCCAACATCTGAAAGTGACTTTTACTTTCTTAATTAACCCTTAGAATGCGTGAAACGAAAAGCTTCATCTTTGTTTTTTTTCATATTTTATCATTTTATCATTATCTCTAAAACATGACTTGGCAGCACTTCCCATTGGTAATGATTCTAACGTGCTGCCAAACTATGTTTTTTGTTGAGAAAAATGGAAAATTAAGAAATCCATCAGATGACAAAATTTAATTCAGTATTGTAAGGTTAATAATATGGCTCATGGTGTTGCTCTCAGAATATGGAGCCAAAACATAAAGGAATTGGAGTTGCACGTAACCATGTACATGTACTTAACCATGTGTTACTGTCAGTGTTTGCCTCAAACAGGCTTAACCCTTTTACCCCTAAGTAACTGTAATGGACTGTGATATGTTAATTTTGCAACCAATCCAATCGTCACACAATTATTTTCAGACTAGTTCATATATGAAAAGGGGGTATTTATGTTCTCAAAAAAATGATAATTAATTGCAAAAAGTGGCGGTCCTGATGAGACTGCTCGTCACGAGCCGGCTCATCTGGATGTAAACTGTTTACCAATACCACTATACAGATCTGTGGTGTTCAAAGGTGAATTTGTCCCCTCTTTTTATCCATTCCAACTTGGATGATATTTCTGCTCATTTTCATAATTTGAAACACTATCTACATAGGCAGTGTAGTTTGAAACATAAACTTACAATGCGTCAATTCTAGAATTGACGCATTGTAAGTTTATGTTTCAAACTACACTGCCCGCTACAGGATTAGTGAACAAGTCATGTTTAACTTTCAGAGTAACGCGATCGAGTTCAAGAACATAACAGGCGTTAACGAGACTGTTATCTGTAATGCGGGCTACATGCGTGGTACAGCCACCGGCAACTGTGGTATGCATACCAGGCCCACAGTTATATACATTTTCTGAACATGCACTCGAATGTCATGCTCAAAATTGAGCAGTTTGATTTGTTACGTCCAGTTGTACATCACGCTGATCAACGTTATTGTGTGATCAGTTTCTGCTGTTTAATTTACGGACAACCACTGCCTTTTGTTTCTGATGTCAGAATCTTAAGTTTTGTGCCTCTGTGGGTGAATGCATCGAACTGTGGCTGGTCATTTGTCGTAAATGATCTATAAATGGTTATTGAAAAGCAGTTGATAATTAAAAGAAAGCACGCATCTGATTGGTCAATTGTAATCACAGCCTATCAAATATAAAAAATCACAGCATATAAAATATCCTTTTTACCAGTCTGTGTTTTAAAATTTTGACAGATTTATGTAACCTACGCGCTTTTGTAAACAATAGCCAGTGGCGGGGAATCCAAATAATCTTTCGGCACATTTTCTGTTATCCATTCTGCCATTTTGACCTGTATAATTCAAAGCGGAAACAGAGAGAGAATCTACCAACGACTGACGAACATGACTTCATCGTCGCCCTTTAACAAATTCCCAAAAATATCTCCCCTCCTGCCCAAAATACAGAATAATCTAGTGTTCAACTCAAATGCAAACTCAATATACCAGTACCAGACTATACTTTTACGAACTCCAATGTGCAAATACATGACTGTGCATAATAAACTGTATTGTAGACGGGTAATCACCTGAATTGGGTGTAAATCCTGGAAAATTCTGATAACACTTGTTGACATTTCCGTTGTAAAAAATCACACAAACCCAATAGTTTGGTAGAAATGTTGACATGTTTTTATGCCACCGGGTTTCGAAGAAATGGGTGGCATATAGTGTTTGGACCGTCCGTCTGTCCGTCCGTCCGTCCGTCCGTCCGTCCGTCCGTCTGTCTGAGCAACCAAGGGTGTACAAGGGGCCATGTGGCGGAGCCTAACACAAAAGAATCCTTTGATTTATTCTGTATGGCCCCTTATTCTATTGTTATACAAGGGGCCATCGCTTTGATCTAGAACAATGGAAATGGCCCCTTGTTCACTATTGGTGGCACGTCCGTCCGTCCGTCCGTCCGTCACACTTTTCGGTTAACCACTTTGTCACAGTTTCTCAAATATGCTGCAGGTGGCATCCGCGTTCGACAGACGCATTTCTTGTTTTTAAAATAAATTAAGCAATTAATTGTTGCAACTACACATAGAAAGAAATAAAATTGTTAAAATAAACTTGAGTTCAGTACATGTTATACATGTTTCAGAAAAAGTTCCGTTAATCTCAATTTGAAACGGGAATATTCTTCGGTGGAGTTACATTTCTTCAAATTCATTTGGTTATCGATGACGACAACAACCACCTGACGTATTGAAAAATATCACTGTTTGTGATCTGCTCCGATGTTCCAGACAGCAGGGAGCAAACTATAATGCATTAGAATGGGGATGGGATAATCATGCTTTGTTTTTCGATTTGGAATGGTATGTGTGAGGTTTTATGGTTTGAGAATTTATGATTTTAAAACCTCATACCGCTTCAAAGCAAAGCATAGTTATCCCCTAAGTCTTCAGTGGAAGAAGGGGGCTAAGTCCCTTATTTACTTCATCCACTCCCCCTTTCAATTTCTGCATCAAGTTTCATTGCTGCCAATATCCAGACAGTATGGTAGCGTTGCGTAGTTTTGCCACGTGTACATCATGATGTGACATGTTTTATTTTTCATGTCGTAATGTATATTTTATCTTTACCTTTCGTTGTTTCAGACGTCTGTGCAGAGGGGTCGTTCAGTGCCAATATGGGCGATGAGTGCACCAATTGTGTCGAGAACACGTACCAGAATTCCAGCGGTCAGACGAGCTGCTTCGACTGCCCAGAGCCGACTGTATTCACAAAATCCTCAGGAAGTACAAACATAAGCCAGTGTCAATGTACGTAGCAGTAGCTCATAGCTCAACGGTAACTCAATGATGTCGAAATGTTCAAATCATGCTATGTAATTGTATAACCAGTGTCACAGTCGTATTGGCACCAGTAGCCGATTTCATCAAAATTGCAAAGTATACTTAATATCTACACTTTAAGGGGAAATAATTTATTTTTCCAGAAATGCATTATTTCACATAGAACTAACGACTGTATATATTTGATGATTAAAAGGATACTGAATTTATTACATTATCACAGACAAAATGGCTGTGAGTATGTAATAAATTCAGTATAATAAAACTTTAATAATAAATTATTCCTTAAATTGAAAATTTCTCCCTCAAAGTATACTTAGCAAGATAATTATACTTTGCCATTTTGGTGAAATAGGCTACTGATGTAGTAACAGGTGATAATAAATGTGCGTAATACTATACTGTAAGGCTGTTATTTTTTAATTGTTTGTTTTACGAAGGACCAAATCTCTGAAGTGCCGTAGGAGGAGGGGGAAAAAAAACAAAAACATTTGCAATTTTATTTTTTCGTCGGGAGTTATAAACTGTATGAAGAACAATAAAAAGTAATTTTATTAATTAGAAAAATATATGTTTGTACATCTATATCTTTGCATAAATTATATGTAATCTTATGTTATTTTAAACATTAATTAATACGACATTGTACAATGAATACAACACTTACATGTGCAACAATAGCTTCTAAACAATATATTACAGGGTGTGGAGATCACATGGTTTCCGAACGATGTGATGTTATGATTTTAGATATGTTTACAGTTTCAATTGTACTATACATTCCACATTACACATCGTCCAATACAAATACCCGATGCGAATTCTGGGAATACATACATTACTTTATCGCTTTAAAATAGTAAGTAGTAGCCTATGTGATTTTTGCTCTATGTATGTTGAAAGTATAAAACACTTATTCTGGGAATGTACCCATTTTGGTCTCGGCCAAGAACTTACCTAAATGATAAGGTTATAACATGCATAATGAATGAACGTTAAAAACATTTCTATATGAATAAATGATATTGCACTTTTGGCACAACTTAATTTCATCGTTACTGTAGGAAAATATTTCATATTAAAATGTAAATATGAAAAACGTGATATAATGTTTGAATCATTCATAAATTACATGAAGAACAGAAATCAGATATAACAGAAAATAGCCACATAAAAACTTGAAGGATAAACGAGAACAACACATTATCAAGTGGGGCAGGTTTAATATTCAGTTAAACAGGTCTATTTGATAGGAACACAAATGGAAATATTTCTTTCCTTCTTTTTCTCATGATTATCTCCCCTAACTTTAAGCTCTTCTCAACACTAGTTTCTAATACATTTTGTATGTAACTTGTGTAGTATAATTAGATACTATTATATTCAATTGCTATGCAGTGTACATAATGTATTGAAAAGTGAAAATAAAACATTTAGTCGTCAAAATAAAAAAAAATAAAAAAATGATTTTTTTTTCTCTCCAAAAACGCTAAATTTTCAGCGGCGGGTTTGTAAAACAAATAATAAAAAAATAAAAGCCTAATAAAGATTATCATCTTATATAGACCCAAGTGGACCCTGTACTATGGTACCTTCATGTATAGATTCATGGTCATGAAATATTTGGTCTGCCACAACAAAACATGGCTTACTGACTGTTTGAGTTCTGTACACAGGTTGATTTAGGCCTACACTGGTCTCCGAGTCAATAGACCCCTTTTGTCATAAGTATTCACATATATTACATGCTATCCAACGATTTACGTTATTCTGGTAGGATTTATTTTCTTGAAGGAAATATTAACTTCCTCCTAGACATTGTAATTGTAATTGACGTCACATTGTTTTTGGCGAAGAAACAATGCATACGCTAATGTCAAAATTGTCAATTTTGGCAATGTTATAAGCTGGTCAAAGAGCACATTCCACATTTTTCAAAAGCGTGTAATATAAAATTTATTCCACTACCATTTTGAACTACCAGATTTATTTCCCTCGACATCAGTAAATACCATAAAGAAACTTGTCATCCGCACTCGTTTCTTTGCCTCATTTCCAGATGTCTCGGGGGGGGATTAAATCCTGTATTTCAAAATGGCAGTTGAATAAACGCTATAATAAATTATATTCACCAGCAGTAGAATACAGCATTTTATTTCAGCAATATGAGGGCTAGTCAGAATACAAGACAAGTGATGAGAGGAATAATCATTGTGTGCCGTTGTTTGTTTTACAGCCGCCTGTGACCACGACTCGAATTTCTGCAACAATAGAGGGACGTGCGTTCCGTCGGGCCAGTCTGCGACCTGTGCCTGTAACAGTGGCTATAGCGGTGACAAGTGCCAGACTATGCGATGTAAATAAAAGTCATATGTTCTCATCGATGAAATAAACAACTTCCGGTGAAAATACGACCACTTCCGCTATCTATATTCATAACGCACATCTGCAGTGCCGGACTGCAAATAGGCTGCAAATACACATTCAATACCATATACAGTTAAAAAACTGCTAATTTCCATGGAGCGGTATATCATAAATAGAATATTCATATTTTTGCAACTAATATGACATATATGTTCATCTCGTGCACGAAATATGGACATTTCACACCACTCGATAAACATATATGTCATATTTGTTGCAAAAATATGAATATCCTCTATTTATTCACAAGTGTTTTCCGTCAGTAAAACGGTATATCCCCAGAAAGTAATGTGATAAATGTGACTGGCTAGCCAATTTGTCCTTTGCGACCAGAGTGGAGCAATATCAGGACAGTCTGATCAGTGTCTACACTGTTTGCCATGAGACAATCATCAAACTTGTGGTATGCTTCTTGATGCATTGCAAGCAGATCATGAGCTAGGCAGGCCAGAAATGGCATAATGCCCGTTTGTCAAGATGTTTGAGGTATGGTGGCCCATTACTGTTTCAGTATCCAGTGACACGGATGTGATCATTGGTTTGTCCATCGGAGGAGGTGTCGCCCTGCTGTTGATTATCCTCGTGGTCGTTGGAATGCTCGTCTACCTTCGTGGCAAGAGACAACGGTATGTAACCCCGGCTGACCCATCCACTCCATACGCCGGCTGCTGTCTGCCGCTGTCCTTGTCCACTGTCATTCTAGCTATTCTTTTGTCCATGCACACCTCGCAACTCAGATCTGTTTCTGTCTGAGTCACTTCATATGGGCCCTTCACAGTCTGATCAGGGTGTGAATTGTGAATTGTTACTACAAATGGGAGGCTGGCGCGGGTTGATCATTAAAGGTACATGCCCACTCAGTAGGCACAAAATGTTCTTTAGAGGAATTAAATAAGTGTATACTTGTGTCACTATTCCACCAGTCCTAAAATTTACAAGTGTCCTCTATACAGATATATCATTCAGTAATATTTATTTTACTGATTGTGACTTGCCGTGGTATCGGGCTATTTTCATATGCAAATGAGGCATGATATTTTTATGCCCCACCACGATAGTGGAGGGGGCATTTAGTGTTTTAAACTTTTAAACCGTACTAGCTTTAGATCTGAAACTTGGTATGTAGCTTCCTTATGATAAGTAGATGCAGAAAGTTTATTTAGATTTTTGATTCGACCCGGGGTCATGGATTATCTCCTCCTTTTCGACTTAATAGAATTTTCCAATTTTGGCTTGTAAGTCGTAAAACTCTTAAACCGTAATAGCTACAGACCTGAAACTTGGTATGTAGCTTCCTTATGATGAGTAGATGCACACAGTTTATTTGACCCCCGGGTCATGGATTATCTCCCATTTTTGTTTACTTATAACTCATAAAACTTTTCAACCGTACTAGTTACAGACCTGAAAATTAGTATATAGCTCCCTTATGATGAGATTTGACCCCCGGGTCATGGATTATCTCCCACTTTGAAATTTTGCCTTTTTTACTATCAAAGCGATAAGTGGGGAATCCGTGTTCTATGAACTCATTTTTTAGTTAAAGTATTTATACTAATTAAATACATTATAAAGCATGATCATTGCTTATCTAAAAATTAATACAGAGAATAAATAGTAATGTCCATTAACAGTTTATGGAAACACAGTTATCGCCCCTGATAGAATTGTTGAAATTTACGTCTGATATACAATGTATAAAAATGCCAGTGGAATATTGACACAATTATACACTTATTTTATTCCTGTAACGAACATTTTGTGTCTACTGAATGGGCATGTACCTTTAATGGATAACAATCTGACAAAACTATACCTCTAATAATAATAATAATAGACTTTATTTGAAGAGGGTTACACATTTAGTTTCAAACTAATCTTCCATGAGGCCCTCATATATACATGTACATATATACAACAGTGGATCACGTTACACAATAATCTAAGTAGGCCTTGGCAATAAATTAATTACTCTCATCATTGTAATAAAAATGGGGTACTTGGTAAAATTTTATTTTTCATTGATATTGGTTTAAAATTAATGTATGAAACAATGATTTGTATATTTTTTAAACTAAAAAACCAAGATGAATGCAATTTACATGTATTTACAGGTGGGTGGGGATGAGAGTATGCAAATTAACCCTCTATGCTGTTTGATCAATGTCTACACAGTTTGCTGTTCAGAAATATCATGATGCACAAGTGGTCCGGCTGATCTGGATTTGTAATGACCAGAAATGCAGTAAGACTGCAATTATCTATCTTTTTGTGGACAAATTCTTACCGTTGTACATGTATTACTAAGTTTCCATTGCCTGAGTTTTAATAGACTGTGTAGATTGGAAAACACCAAGTTTGGCATTGAATCCATCCTTGCTTGGATTCACACCTGGTTTGGTAATGGCACCTGGCTGGAGCTGTGACTGGATAATGTAGCTGTGACTGGAGAAATGTGGCTTATGGGTTTTGCGACCAGCGTAGATCCAGATCAGCCTATGCATCCGCACAGTCTGATCAGGATCTGCACTGTTCGCCATTTCATTAATGAAACGTCTGTCATGTTTCTAACAAGCAATTTAGATCATTATCAGGCTATGGGAGTATGCTATATGATCTGGAATTACATGGGTCACACATCTTGTAAGGCCCATTTCTCCAGTCACAGCCATATATTATGATGCCATGGTTTCAGTTCTTGAAGGATATTGTCACGTCAGTGCTACATTGGCTGTGTTGCCCTCATTCAGCCATTCCCATCTGTACGTAACCTTTCTGTTAAATGGACATAAAACTCAATTCAATCAGTTTTTGTCATGCCTGCTTTGGAAGAAGGTGTGACTATAGTCGCCGCTTTTTCCGTCGTCGTCGTCCATGTCGTTGTCCGAAATATCAAAAAATGTGTACAAACTTCGTCATCATGGTATAGCTTTAATATTGCTTGATAGGTTGCTTCAATATTTGGACATTTGATACATGTGAGCATTTGGAACACCCTCGTGCTGCCATTAACATGTTTTCTGATCTTTTCTACCTTCACATTTTGTGGAAACACATAGCCATTTTTTTACGTCAAAAAGTTTGTACAAGTTTCTTCATCATGATATAACTTTAATATTAATTGACAAATTGCTTC